>JACGWL010000003.1:10411385-10797005 GCA_034509725.1 Sesamum angolense
ATCTTTCACCTGGACATAGGAGAAAGTATAGTGCATACTTAGTGTTAAGATACTAAGATTGTTTATGTATCATAACATCCTTATTGATACTCCACAATCACAACTCCTTAGTTAAATGAGGTGCTTTGAATTAAAAAGAACAAAAATTGCCTAACTAGTATTGATTAAGTGAGCGCAACAGAATATTTAATGCAAAATATGTGTGCACAACTAGTTTTGTCCTCAACAATAGAATGGTGACAAGATATCAAAGTAACCCTTTATGAACGCATTATGAATCAACCAAGTGAGCTATAAGATATCTCCAAAAGTAATCTATGAACATCTAAAGAGTATTTGGCCATGATGCATATTGCGATGCACAAATCTAAGACTCGGTATTTTTGATAGGCCAAGTATAGTTGGAAGACCTAGTATACAAATACTAGATATTATTCATGAGAAGTGAGAATAATTGAGTTGTTATCCAGCATGTTTTGCAAGTGGTATGATCGCTTATTCCTTTATAATTCCTTGGTATGGATAAAGGCATATTAGTGATGAAGGTTCATGTAAAACTTGATTCTTGTGGCTTGTGAGAACATGTGGTGGTACTGAATTATGAAATGTCATTATGCATTGATTGACCCTCTTATACGGGCAATTACCCTGGTGTGCTGTAATAGCGAGTAGGATGAGACTCTCAGATCTTATTGCATAAGTGAGTCATACAAGTGATCACCTTCGCACTTGAGAAGCGGGGAAGGATAATATATAATGAATAATCAATTTAGTTAAAGAAGTTAAGATGAGATAATATATTTAATCAATTATGAAGTATGTTTTAACTTTGTAAAAAACCTATTTAGAGCTGAACATGTGAATTACTAGAAGAGATTAAGAGAGCGACTGTCTGGTGGTACACAAATAAGGCACTTGGATAGCGATTGGACTTAAGTTCATATGATATTAAAAGCAGTGACATGTCCAAGTTGAGTGAGAGGTCTACTACCATGTATGCATACTACATGTTTCATTTAGACGACCTCTTATGGGGAGTAACTGAATGGTCCATATTTTGTCACCGTGTGAGCTCATATTATTTCTTGTACCCTTTTGGTTTCTAGATCATGTCATGAGGTGTAAGCTTAATGATGCTACTTTAGCATGATATCCAATGGCCTTGTATGATTCGGTTTGTCGGAGCATATCTAGGAAAAGTGTCAAGATCAAGCTGATTAATATGGGAGGCCGATGAATAACTAATTTGGTAATGCACTTGTGTTTTGTTATTCATAGCCAAGGCAACGGTGTGAAAAATGTCCGACTAGTCATAAATATAGATACATATTTGAGAGATTGAACATGCTCTATTTTTTGAGGGATTTAGAGATGCTTGATAAAGTGCAACCATATATTTTAGGGTACACGACGAGTTGTTAAGTATAGGGTTATATTATTTCGACAATGATTTAATATAACTCTCTTCATTGTTCCTTCTCGTCGCATTTCCTATATGTACTTACCATAGCTTTTGGTATGTACTTATAGAGATTTCGATATATAGATTGAAAAATGTGAGATTGAAAACTGAGATGATGTATTGTAGAGATTGATTCAAATATGTATGAGCTAGAGATATTGGACATTGGATTGGGTTTGAGACACATGACCTAATATGCATCATATTTGATATTGAGTTGAAGTATCCTAACTTAATGTTGGGGTAAGAACTCCTCTAGAATAAATATTACATTACAGAGTTTGTAGTCTACGAAATACATATTGGATAAGAAGCCATATGTGATAGGCCTATTTGAGAAAGAATTTGTAGTCCTCCCAATGTATACTGGATATGGACCCCTTTTAGGAATAGTGTAAGTATAAATGATTGTGATCAACGGACTATGAAACACAAGTGTGATACAACAAATGAGTTGATCACAACACTTTTCAAAATGCACTCTCTTCAAATGCTCTTTCTCTATATTTCTTCCGATGTTTTTCCTCGAAGTATCACCATAGACCCCATAAATTTGAGGTGTGTAGACAAGTGACTTACTCTGGTATTAATCCACCAAGATAAGACCACAACATTTGGAGCACGATCCAACGTTGGAGCATCTTAAAGATGTCCATTGGATGATCTTCAAGACAACGAGAAAGATGACATATTCGTGATCCTCTCAACGCATGCGCTTGTAGACGAGTTAGATCCAGATGCGTGAATCGACATCTATAGTTCCACTATTACAGGTTAATCCAATCCACAATTATGTGTCTATATATTAATGAACTAATTAGTGTGCACATAGATCTATTTTTGTTTATGCGATATTCATTGTTTTGCAACAACTGAAAACCCAGTATTCCATGAGAAAACTAAACATCACATTGATTGTCATTTCGTTCGTGATCAATTCAAGAAAGGATTTATTGTACCTCAACATATTTGTAGCAAGCTTGAAGTTGCTGATATTTTCAAAAAAGTCTTTACATTCACCCTCTTTCTCATTTCTTCTATCCAAGTTGGGTCTCTTTACTCATGCTCAACTTGAGAGGAGGCCGTAGAAATTCAAACTTTTTCTTTGTTTTTTGCCCACTGAAATATTCAAACTCCTCCATGACTTTCAAGCTTAATTTCTCTCTCAAAATGTGTAACACTTTTAAGCTCAATTTTCTATTATTATTATTATTATTATTATTATTATTATTATTATTATTATTATTATTATTATTATTATTTATTATGATAGAGATGGATCGCCTAACCCAAAAAATTACAATATCATGAGAACACAAAGGTCGTAATGATGAGAATTGGAAAGCGAAAACAGTAGAATGTTTAAGGATGACTTTGCTCTGATTTGTTGAGCAAATTAATATTCGAGGAAATCTAAGAAGGAAGTATGTATATATTTTTCACATGCATGACCATCATCATAATATATATATTTATATCTATAGTATTATAAAAGTATAAATAAGTTTAAATCCATGTTAGTTTAATGATATTCATGTAAATTAATATTATAATTATATAATACTTAATTTTGAAAATACATTGAATTAATAAAATATATTAATTGAAAACATGGAATATAAATAAATTTTAAAGTTTATTGAATTGTTTCGATTAATTTGTAAAATTACTAAATTCCTCTAATTAGTCTCCCAAATACATATATTTATTAGGCAAAATTACATTTTTAGTCCTGTAACTTTAGGCCATTAGCGTTTTTCGTTCTGTAACTTTCTTGGTTTACACATTTAGTCATTTTTTTGGCAATTTTAGTCCTGTACTTAACAAATTTAGTCCTTTTTTGTCAGATTTAGTCCTGCAATTACAATTTTGGTCCTCCGTTAAATTTTTCGGCCAAACGGGTTGGCCGGAATTCCACGTCAGCGGCTGGAATGCCACGCGAGCCATTGGGCAAAATTACATTTTTAGTCTTGTAACTTTCTTGATTTACACATTTAGTCCTTTTTTGGCAATTTTAGTCCTGTATTTAACAGATTTAGTCCTTTTTTGGTAGATTTGATCATGTAATTATAATTTTGGTCCTCCATTAAATTTTTCGGCTAATCCATTTGGCCAGAATGCCATGTCAGGTAACACTAGCTGGTGGAATGCCACACGACCCATTGTTTTATGGATTTTAAACCAGCAACGGGAAGAAATCTTTCCCAAATCAGATCCTAACTCCTTCATTTTCTACTTCGAAAGAACAGGGAAAAATTGGATGCAGTTATTGTCTTTTTGAACCAAAAAGCGAGCTCGAACTTCTAATTTGACTTGGATGGTGTTAATATGTAAAAAATCTCTGTCGGTTAAAGAAACCAAAAGGATAAGTCAAATTAGAAGTTCGAGCTCGCTTTTTGGTTCAAGAAGACAATAATTGCATCCAATTTTTTCCTGTTCTTTCGAAGCAGAAAATGGAGGAGTTAGGGTTTGATTTGGGGAAGATTTCTTTCCATTACTGGTTTAAAATCCATAAAACAATGGCTCGCGTGGCATTCCACTATCTAGTGTTACCTGACTTGGCATTCCGGCCAAACGGGTTAGCCGAAAAATTTAATGGAGGACCAAAATTGTAATTGCAGGACCAAATTTGCCAAAAAAGGACTAAATCTGTGAAGTACAGGACTAAATTGCCAAACAAAGGACTAAATGTGTAAATCAAGAAAGTTACAAGAATAAAAATGTAATTTTGCCTAATGGCTCGCGTGGCATTCCAACAGCTGACGTGGCATTCCAGTCAAACTGGTTGGCCGAAAAATTTAACGGAGGACCAAAATTGTAATTGCAGGACTAAATATGACAAAAAGGACTAAATTTGTTAAGCACAGGACTAAAATTGCCAAAAAAAAGACTAAATGTGTAAACCAAGAAAGTTACAGGACCAAATGCGCTAATGACCTAAAGTTACAGAATTAAAAATGTAATTTTGCCTATTTATTATGTATGTACTTATTTTATTTCGTTTATGAATATTCAATATATTTATTTTATATCGAAATCTATATCTATATTAACTATGCATTAAGTATGTACTATAAAGGTATGAATATTATAAAGTATCTTTATATTTTTTTAATTTTTTCTTGAAGATAATATGTAGCTACATGCATGAAATCAATAAAATATTAAATTGGTATACTATTAAGTAATATCTCAATTCTTGTTGGAAAAGAATTAGAACTCCAGAAATTTTGATAGGAAAAAAAAATAAATACTATTAAACCTGAATCAATTATATGATAAGTGCAATACACTTGCTGTTAGTCTACAATTATATGAGAAAAATGATCAATTACAAAGTAAGTGTATTACACTTATTTTGTAATTGATTTGATTCGATTAACTTCTGTTTTTAAGGTATGCTCTCTAGAGCATGCAATACCACAAACATTTGACTAATGACCACCTGGAAATGGCCGATCTAGAATTCTCAGACGATGAAGATGAAACGACTCTCCGGGGGCGGATTCGCTCTCAAGTTCTCCCAGAATTCGTGACAGTTGAGATAAAAACTTCAACTACTGATCGTGCTGAAACGAGTAGCCAGCGGCGGATTGGCTTTCAGAGTTCCCAGAAACCGAAATCGTCGAATGTATGAAACTCAACTACTTTATTTTTTTTTATTTATTACCTTTTTTTTTTATAATTTTTATTTTTTTTCTTTTTTCCATTTTTTATTTTTCTTTTCTCTTTTGATATGATGATCTGCCTTTGTTTGAGGCGAAACCCCTAGAAACAAAACTGTTGGAAAACATCCTCACCAAATTGTGCAAAACTGATAAAGCTTTAACTGTTACACACAGAGTTACAGAAAAGCGATCGATCCCTTGTCATCCCTGTTTCCCTACCTTATAACGTACGCGACTTGCTAAACTTATATTGATTTACCTTTGTCATTTTTGTCACTCTTCTCTCCTGGCCGCTTTGACGTCATGGTGCTACTACCTGCAGCCCTGCTCGCTCTCTCTTGTATTTTTGTTCAGTCAACGACCGGTCATGGATCCTACTACTGCTCCGCGGACGTACCGTGGCTTATATGCTTTCTACCCACAGTCGTGCGCCTGCAAGTAACATATCCGATCAAGCGTCCGTAGTGTTTATACAAGTCGCGCCCACCGCACTAGTCCTTGTGTTTGGTGTGCTTGTTGTGTCTATTTGTTACATGAATATTTGCCTTGTTCTTTCTTTTTGTGTTTTCCCCACACTTTTTTTCCGAATTAGTCCTCGCGGTCGTCAATTGTTCACTATTAATTATATCTTTACGCGGGCACAACCAGCAGCAAAGCGGCAGTTTTCTTGCCTATTTTCAGACGTTCTTTCAGTCGTGGTGATTCCGCTTCTACTTGCCCAGAGAAGCGCGTCCGTCGTAACAACGCAGCCAACGCCAGGGGGCAGAATGAAGTACTGTCATAGCATCGACTACCCGGAAGAAACATGGTAGGACCAGCGACCGGCGAGCCCAGCTCTTCACGAGAGGACTCAACTCCCCAACCGAAATCTGACAGCACGTAAGGAGAGAAACCTTCACCTTACTGACTCAGATGTTCCGGAAACAGCCTCCCAAGGTCGCGCTCAGCTTTCCGATTCTCAGGAGAACCGCGAAACACTGCGCTTGAGGGCCGAGCGGCATAGACCAACAAAAATAGAATGCCGATAAGTAGTAACCACACGAACGCCGCCTACCGCGGCCAGATCGGCTAGAGGAACGCCGATGTACAGAGACTAAGCGCCACAACAGTAGCTAAAGCGCGAGAAGTGAAAAAGAGACCTGAGGACTATATTCCTCGGGTCGTCGGGTTGGTCCCTTACCACATGGCAAATCGCTGGAGCTGCGGAGTTGTGATGGCTGCACAGCCCAAAGCCCTGGTAGTTCTGTTGTTATGAAGCGGAACACGACCCGCCATCTGAACCCGAAAAGTTACTCTACTAACGACCATGGGTTAACTTAATAGATATCTGGGTAGGAACATAGCAAGAAACCTGTTATGCAAAAGCAAGCTCGCCTGGAAGGAGACACTACTCGGACCATGAACTCGCCCGGATCGGGACTTACTGATGCCTGCTGGTCAGACCAACACACAAATAACATCTAACATGAAGATAAAGCATACAGGAAAGCAGACTATTATAAGGCCAACAAGACGCCATCAATTGAAGAGAAGCACCAAGGGGCAATACTATGGCTCAACATCATCGGAGTTGAACCTGAGCAGAGAAACAACGTAATGCTTCGAGACGATGTTTACTGCTGAGAATCAGATTCCGCTCCGCCGCAAGTTAAGTGAAGTCTTTAATCTCCGACCTGGAACCTTCGAAGATACACAAGGAAAATCAATGAAGGCAACCATAAAATGCTACCAAACAGGTTCAGTATCTTTGAATCACCTCTCACTTTTGTTGGACGTATTCTAGCTATGAGTGAATCATGATCATACTACAGAACGAAAATTGTTTCGACCATATACAAAGCTCTCTAGTTCACTAGTTGATCAGCGGTTGAGAACTCACAATCTATATGACCTATACATCGAGACATAGAAATCAACTAATATTCTGACATTGGGAGAAAGTTGAGCGAACGCCTGTTGTAATCCGCATCAAATAGGGCATTTTCGGAGTTAACCCTTTAAGTATCATGGCTTTCTCCACAGGCAAAGAAATGCGCAATCACCCATAGTTAATATACAAAAACAATGCAGAAAATATCCTCTTTTATGAAAAGACCAAAATTTACAACTCTGATCCATATCTTGATTCTAAAAATGAAAATCAATTCCACTCCTGTGAATCGATTGCTATTTTTTTGCCTATAAGAAGGATCATGAAGCACACCCAGTGCGAGATTGCCTTACAAGACTCCCAGTCCCACGCCTAAAAACCCCTTTTGTCTCTTAAACCAAATCCAGTTAAACAACAACACAATAGGTTCCTCATGAACATTATAGCAACTCACAAGAGTGCCGCAAACAGTCTATGCCAACAAAAATTATATAGACAAAACGATATTAAACTTCATATTATTATAAAAATAACGACGATCCACAAAAACGAGCAAATAACCAATAGTATACCAAAAACAAAATATATTAATATATTGATCCAATCTATCATAAGTAATATGCTATGCGATACGAATAAATGAAGAATAACAGCAACTGTCGATATTAACTATATAACCTAATAATACACGATCCACGATTCACAATTTACCTAAGACGAAAAATAAATCAAGGGTGACTCTTTAACTAATTTACATACATACAATAAATTAACATACAAACCATTTATAAATTACTACCCATACCACTCACCTCCCACCCCCAATCCCGCCACCGTCCCCACCACCCCATCCCCACCCAGGCGCCTCCCACATAAGGGGTGACCCAGATCAGTGCTGTTCTAGCGTCGCGCGTTGCCCAGAGCAGAGCAGAGCAGAGCAGTTTTAGGCGCGGTCGTCGCCTGTCCTTTCTTCTAGTTCTTTTTATTTTTTATTTTTTTTTTAATTAAATTTTAATAAACTTAATAATTAAAAAATTTATAAATTAATATTATAAAATTAAATTATTTAATATTAAATATTTTAAACTAAATAAAATTTGAAATTATTTGAATCTTTATAAATTACTAATATTAAGTTTATTTTATAAAAGTAATTTATATATATTATTTATGTTGATTTAATTAATATTTAACTTATTAAACTATAAATTAATATATATATATATACATTTCATTTTAAAGTAAATATATTCTTTATAAAAACATACTTTATCTTTACATTGATAAAATTGTAAAAACAACATCAGAACATATAAAACATGAAATATATAAACGCCATAAGGGTATTTAGTCAAAATAACTCAAAAATAAAGTCAAAAGCAACTAAAAAACACCTTCAAATGCAGAAGGAGCTCGTGTATTGCACCTTCCATTAATTACTTATGGAAGGGGTGTTTGCTGAATTTTACAAAAAACGGCTTTTTAGCCTATTTCAGAACACAAGGGGTTTTAGCAATTTCAACAACACAGGGGGGTGTAAAATGCATTTTAGCCTATTTTTTTTTTCCTGGGGGTAATTTGCTCATTTGCAAATATCACAAGGGATAAATTACATTAAATTCGTTTCTAAAGGGTTAAACGCATTCACCACCCTGCAACTATCACCCTAGACGCAAAAATGGCTTTTAAAGTAAATATAACAAAAAGTCGGGGCCTTGTTGTTAATGGTCAAACTACAAAAGACTTAACAATATTATTTTTTAGCAGCAAATTATAGTTATGCCTATTACACATTAACCCAAAAACATGGGTCAACATGACATGTTATGACCCGTTAGTAGATATAGTGTAATATAAAATAAAAATCCAAAATGAGAAGAGAAAAAGAAAAAGTGATTTTTGCTTATTAGAAAGAAAATGATTTCATTGAAAACGATATAAATGAGAGAAAATCTAATATGCTACCATAGGAACCAAAGTGAGGGCTTTGTTCAAGAACCCTAAATTCCAATTTCATTTCCCCAAAATCAAGAAATCTCAGCTAAATTTCCTAGTAATTGCAAAGAAAACTCAATTATCACTCAATTCTCATTTTTTGCTCCAAAAATCCGACGGAGTCCTTGACAATTCTCCTATCATTTTTCACAAATTTCATGTTGGATGCGTCTCAGGAAATTACATCCATTTGATTTCTATAATTATAAATCGCAAGTAAAAGAATAACATAAAATATTTAGCATAAAAATAGGAGTATCAAATGGACAAGTTGGGTCAGATTTGGATGAGGCTAAAATGGATCAAGTTCAAAATGAGTTGGGTTCAATATAGATTTGAATTAATATGTTCAAAATTGGTCAGAATTAATGTGTTCAAAACGGCCAGGTCGTACCCATTTTCTTATATTTATGTTTAAAAAATTTAAAATTTTAGATAATAATAAGATGACAATATTTCTAATACAATTTGTAATATAATACAACTAAAGTTGTATTATTGTTTTTTTCGGAAAGTAACCATATACATGAAAGATTCATTCGTTAAAATTATAAAAAGAAAAAATTCGTAACATTTACAAAATATTGCATTATTCAGAACAAATCATGACACGGATGTATATGCGGTTAATTTTTTCATAACTTTTTGTGGAATTGAATTGTGAATTTTTTATCGTATTAATAATAATAATAACCTATCTATATTAATCGTACATATTAGTTCATTATAGATTATTATTATTAGCAATTGTTATTTGACATGTTTATTAAATTCATAATATAATTTTGTATTGGCTGATTTATTAAAAAAAGAAAAAAATTTACACACACTACAAGAAAATTACTAAATAGCTATAAAAAAATGATGCTAAAATCAACGTTGAGTTAAATAGCAAGTAAATTTTTTATTGCTAATCTATATTATTTAATATATATTTTAAACAATTCTTGCTAAATTTGTTAGTAAGTAAAATTTTCTTGCTATACTTATTAGCATGTACATTTTGTTGCTAAATAATGTAGATCAGCAAGGAGAATTTTACTTGCTAATTAGCTCGAGGTTAATTTTTTTTCTCATTGTTGTTGTGTCATTATCTTGTAGTGATGGTCACATATGAATTGCAAGTTTTTACTATTTTATAAAAGGGTTAATTGTAAAAATAGTCCTGTAACTTCGGGAGACTGGCGTTTTAGCCTTTTTAACTTTTGGCTCTGGCAAACAGTCCTGTAACTTCTCAAAAAGTTTTCATTTTAGTCCTCCAGCCAGATTTGGACAAAAATTTAGACAATTTACCCCTATACAACTTTAAAATGTATATTTTATTTTGTTTCACTAATTTTGCATATATTCACCCATGCTCACCTAGAATGGTATCAGAGCATAAGTTTATTGAAGAAATAATTATTTATATTATATTTAGATATTATTTATCCACTAACAGAGAGATTCTTTGCGAGAAAATGGAACCAAATGAAAGTTTGAGATCCAATGACAAAATGGATTATTTCCTGAGTTTGAAAATACAGAAAAGGAACTTCTTATGGAAGTTCTGGAAAAATGTTGCAACAATCCTAAGAGGATTGATTTGGATCTTCTCACAAAAGAAGAAGTAGAGGAATACATGCGGGCTTTTCAAGTCCGACAGACACTACAAGGAAACGCGGTGAGGCGTTTATACTCTACCGAAGTCCATGGTAGAATCCCAGATAGGAGAAACGGAATGAGTAAATTTCTTCACCGCTACATGTCTATAAATTATGATTAGCAGAACTAATTGAAAAGAACTCAAGCCGGATACCTCAAAGATCTTGCAAGAATTGAGAGAAATTCAAAAGACAGTTCAAGACTATGGACATAGGTTAATCCATATGCCTATAAAAATAAATTCTTTGAGCCAAAAGATGGACGGGATCCTTAAGATCCTTCTAGATCTACACAAGGATCTTACAGAACTGAAGATCGAAGTTGTAGATATAAAGAAAAATCAAAGGATAAACCCTGAAACATTCAAGTCCGGACAGAAGTGGACCAGGGACGCCCTTGGAACACTACCTATTTACATCAGAAGGGAAAGACGATGGAGATTTCAAAACCAAAGATAAGAGATGAACAGATTCGAGAAGTCCTTGACTCTATAAAGTAATTGATGTAACTAGAGCGAATCTATCAGATCTACAGTAATTAGCTGGATTTTTTCCCAGCTTGGGATTGTGGAATTAGTCAACATTCAAATCAATGAAATCAGTCCAGTACTATCACTGTCGTAGGGAAGTACATGTTTCAATTTTCCTCCACAGGATCATCCAATGAGAGAAAGTGAGAATTTCCACACCAACGTGACACCAACGTTTATGGGAATCAGACTCAGAGAAAATTCAGAAAGAAATTCAAGAAGAGCACCTAAAAATACACTTTGGGTAAGAACAATGCTTCAGCTTTTGCACCCATACGACACGGTACTCAACTTGGATGTTATTGACTTTCGAAACATTGAGAAGCTGATAGATGAATGGGTTGCATCTATTAATATAACACTACCCCAGAACTCGACAAAGAAAACTTCATAAAACTAGTGGAATTAAGCTTGGAGGGTTCAGTGAAGATCGGATGAGATAATACCCTGGAAGATACTAAAGCCAATATCCGTGCTAGAGATTTAAAGAGCTCAGTAGCAGATCAACTAAGAGAGCTTATTAAAGTGCACTTCATTAGAGATGGATACTTTGAAGGAAGTAGAGTAGAGGAGGCTAGAGAACATGCACAAGCTCTCTTTGGCCTTGAATATAGAAGTATTTATGCAGTAGATAAATATATCTATTGGCTTTGCAAGTATTTCTTCCAGAGTGGAGTAGCAGCTCCATTGGTCTTTGAAAAATCTACAGTCCATGGAGAAAAATGTTGATCCAGTCATATAAAGTACCTGAAGGACATATGGATTCAGTTGCAAGGAAAATGTCTTTCCTTAAAGACAAGCTGAAGGATTGGTGTTATCCAGCATCTATTTAGAAAAATATGAAGAGACTGAGAGGTAATATGAAATGAACACCTCTCTGTTGTGATAATAATTATTTTTCTACTATTATAGGAGAATCAAGTGAGCCAAGAAAGATGATGAGACATAATAGTGACTCCTATCCTAGGAGTTCCAGGAGAACCTCTTTCAGGCGAAAGATCATTGTGGTACAAATCAAAAGCCAAATCATACAAATATGGACAAAGGAGCAGACCAACAAGGGCTTCATCCCAAGGATCTAGACAAACAGATACAAGATGTGGAAGAACCCCTACAAGGAGAACTTTCAGACGAGCCCAAACCTAGGCCAATGAGAGTTTCAAGGACTGTAATTGCTGGACTTGCAGAGCAAAATGTTATATATCTCCAAACTGCCTGCAAAAATGTGGTGAAATAAGAAAATTTGAAGCCACAGATGATATCCTAGACGTAGTCTACTACGACGATTTGGTACCCATATACCAATTTGAAGATTTTCCTTCAGATGGGAATGCCTATGAGGATGAGATAGAGATTGATTCGTATGGATCTTCAAAAGGGTTCGTGCGCTGAAACATGTTTGTAGTAACCTACTAAAGCTTGTCATACCACAAGACAAGAATGAATTGGTACTCTACACAGACACTAATGACTATAGATGAGCAACAATGCTCATGAAGAAGACCACTACAGGGAAGAACCTTGTAGATATACATGAGGGTTGTTCTCAGAACAACAAGCCCAAATTTCGTACATCAACGAGAGAGAGTTCTTTGCAATTTAGAAGACTTTTAAGAAATGGTCTTTATTTTTACTTGCTAAAGAATTTACATTAAAAGTTGATAATACTAATTTAAAGCTTTCTTGAAAAATAAACTAGAATCTAAAATTGAGAAAGCTCGTATTATCAAATGACAAGTAGAATATCAATATTATTGTTATAATATTGTAGATATTAAATCTCACGAGAATGATCTTGCAGATTTCTTGACAAGATATGAAGACATCTGAAGCAAACTCCATCATGTTGAGACTCAGGTACTTCAGAGAAAATCTTGAGGAGCTTGACAAGAATTTCGAACGGCTAGCGGTGAATTCCTAAGATGCCGGACAAATTCAAAGAGTTGATCTTGACATTGTCTAGGTCGCAATAAGAAGTTCCTTATTTGCTTCTACCTCGCTATGGAAAGATTTGAAAGAACCAATTCGGAAAGCATCACCCTCGAGGATGTCTCACGAGTTGAGAGAGTAGGCCTCTAAACCTGCACTTATAGTATAAGACTCTAGACCTGGAGTGTCGGCTTCAAGTACCAATTGCACAAGGCCATCACTAGATTTTGGTAAAACGACAACACTTACGTTACAGGAAATGCAAATTCCTGATGATTCAAGTCAACCTAGCACCTCTAGGGTTAAATAATGAGATATAGCCTTAGGCCGATGATAGAGACCTCTAGGGATAATATTAATGAATTAATATCTTCTTCTTCTACTTGGCAGGTATAGCAGCGAATGTGGAAAAAATTAATTTCCCACAAATGTAAATCCAAGTAAGACCATCATCGAAACATCCAAAAAATACAACAGAGTCTGGATGTTAGAGGGGTCCAAACCAAAAGATGTTCGGGAATGGTATGATTTTGGAGCTTCGGCTTCAGTTCATGCTATGTCATCAAGTTTTCCTGAAATCTCAATGCTTCCAGAATAAATTAGTAGGGCGGTATATATGATTCAAAGCAAAACAACCCTCACTTAAAAAGGAGAGATATTTTGGAGATAAAGTTCGTTTCAGTCGCTCCAAAAACTGCAGAAAAAGGGTGTCACCTAGCATTTCATTTCAAGAAGTTGCAGAAGCCAGACATGATAGCTTTTATAAAAAAATTAAAGTTGCCTTAGGAGAAGCTCTGTCGGTGTTAGCAATTAGCGAAGATGACATTTCCACTAGGAGATGTTAGGGTTTATGGGTCTGTCACTGAGATGGACAAGGTCAAATATCCATTCAAAATCTTCTCAAACAAAGTGAATAGATCATTCCTCTTAAATTCCATGACACAAAAAAACACTGAGTTTGCTGAAAGCTTGTTCGAGAAGAAAAAAATACTAATATGGGAAAGTGAGCTACCAGAAATTGAAGTAATAATGATGAAGACATGCAATATGCTGCATGTTGGGAAATGACATAACCATGTATACTTTTGCTGCAAGAAACAAGAGAAACCCCTGTTCGGGACAATAATTCGGATCACAAAAAAAAAACCCAAACCAGATCAGGACAAGGGTAAAAGAAAGAATTTTTACAAGACAAAGTAAAAATTGAAGAATGTAAAAATTTGAGGAGAAGACTGTCGGTAGAAAAATGACAAGGGTCAACAGTCAGCAATGCAAGAAAACCAACTAGCAATCAAATGACCGATAAGTCATCATGACACCAGCTGGAGAGGACAAGGGATGACGATTGCAATGACGTCATCAAGAAAGGACAAAGTGATGACGAATGCAATGATGTCATCAAAAATAAGTTTGAAGTCCGCAGACGATTATAAATAAGGGAACAGGGAAGCAAAAGGGGATCATAAAAAATTTTCTTCTACTCTTCATAGCTTAGAATTTTAAGTTTTCAAAATCTTTGTAGTTTTTCAAAATTTTAGTTTATAGGGGTTTCCCCAACAAGTCAAGTCCTCCATTCTATGAGAGGCTAAATAGTTTTCTCCTCTAACGAAGGAAATAATATCTATGTTATATTTAATCTTTTCTTCAATAAAGAAATACTTTTGTTCAACTTTCACCCCAAATTTTATTAAGTTTGTGTTCTGGAGTATCTTCTACGCCCTAAGGTAGGAAACGAAATAGAGCTGTGATGTTTTGTTACTAAAAGAGCCAAGTTCCTATGAACCATCAGCTGTGGTTGTGTGGTTGGAAGAAGTCCGTAAAACTGAGAATTTGGAATACCCGAAATCAAAGCGGTCAAATCAAGGTATGACTTTATGAAGGCTTAATATTATTATGGAAGCATGTTGGGCCAAACTTAGAGCATGTGTATGGACTATAAGGGTTTTTTCTATAGAAGGGAAAAATGGGCATTAATTTGGCTTAATTTGGTTAAAGGACCAAAATCGCAACTGTTCAAAAAGATAAAGGACCAATTTGCCAAGCCCCTAAAGATACAGGACCAAAATTACATTTAACTCTTTATAAGTTATGTACTTTTCTTTTGTTTCTGATAAAAAAATGTTAGTTAAATATATTGTACAACTAAATCAACGAATTTAAGCAACTAAATTATGCGTTGAACCCATTTAAAACCCATTACCAACCCATATAAAACCACCATGGTGCAGTAAAATTTAATCAAGTTAAATTAAAACATATTTAATATATATGTTTTGATAAATTTGTTTCTTAGAAAAATGTGAAAAGACTTAGAAAATATGGGAAGAAGTTAATGATACGTAGTCAATTTGATTAATAATAAATTTAATTAATTAAATCATGATTTGGGCCCATTTAAATCCCATCGCTAACCAACCTAAAATTCGTTATCAACCTATATAAGACCAATAATATAATAAAATATAATTAAACTCAACGCACATAATAAAATATAACCCACCTTGAATTGATGATTATACTAATATTTTCATTAGTTTTATTATATTATTAAAAATAATTTTTGATGGACTAATAGAGGATTAAATATGAAAAACTTATTGAAGACCTATTAGAACCCATTATATTTAGGACTCATAATCTATTTGGATTTGCTTAAACAAAATCAAAATTTGGTGGGATGAGTTGGAGTCATGGGTTTGCACCCACATTGCCACCCCTGTTAGAAAGTAATGAAGAGGTACTTATAATCCAATTTGCACAACCTGCAAATTTTCTTTCATTCACATCTCGCACCAAAAAAATCACTCAAATAATATTATGATTGAAGACATGAAAAATAAGAATTTTTTAGCTAAAGCTGCTACCACTAAACATTACAATTTTTGGCAAAACAAATTATAATTTTAATGTTTCATATTTTCTGAATTTATTTGAGGCAAGAAAAAAATGCATGTTTCACTTCCAACCATTTTTATACTATTGAACTGATGGAATTTTGGTCCTAATGTCAAGATGCTCCACTCATGTCAATCTAAACGGCTAGGATAATGGTTGCAAATGGTTGGGGTCCTTTCTGTACGTTTTATACTTTAAGGCCATCTTTAATTTGGGTGATTAGCCATGATATCATGGCTAATCACCCTTTATTTTTTATTAGCTCGTGATTAGTTTCTTAAACCCAAAATATGATGTGATTTTTTTTCATGATAATAATCACAATTTAATATATCCCATTTTAATCACATCATCTAAAGGAAATGGTCTAAGGATATATCATTATGCAACTTGGGTAATACGTAAGGGATGGTGAATATATTTTACCCTTTTTGAAAAGATCAAGGTTGGTACTATATAAACATGGGCATTTTCACATTAGATGTTGTTGTTAGTTTTTTAACAGACTTCTATGGCCGTTACATCTGAAGCAGTTAATTGCAATTTTATGTCATACTATAGGGCTCTTTATAAGGTTGGTACCGTATTTTCTAGCAAGTTAACAAAAAACAATTCCATATAACGAGGTCATTTGCACAGTATATATCTTCATTAAGTTTTTAACAAAACAACCACGTGCAATCTTGATTTTTTAGTAACCAAATATCATGTGAGTTGCATGTGCTGCTGTTAGGGCCAAGTTAAGGGCTGAAAAAGAGTTGTTGTTGGGAAAAAAAATACCCCATTTAATTCCAAATCGCTATAAACTCTAACCCTGAGCAAGAATAATCCAAAATCCACATAGGAATATATATTAGTTCATCCATTATTCATTCATCCGGGAAGAGTGTGACATCTCTTAATGATTCTTTTAATGGTGGGAGAGTGTGACGTCCCTTATTATGCACTGTCTTTATTAAATTGTGTTGATATCATTTTTTGATATATTCTTAAATTTATTCTCGTATATTTCTTATTTTAGAATTATTACTATTTATTAAAAGTTTATCTATGTTAGTTTGGTACGAGAAGTAATTATATAAGATTTGTGGGGCCAACTAGTAAGCATAAAAGGCATAAAATTGAACGGTTGATAAAATCTAATTTAATATGAATATATTAAAATTTTAAGGGATTAAATTCTAATTCGAGGTTAGATTCTTGTATACGGATAAATGAATAATTAATGGATGAATTCACATATAGCCTTGTCTAGGATTTATGGTTCTTAGATAGAAAATTGATTTGGGGGTGGACTGGGATACCTCTTTTTTTTACAAAGTAACTCTCTTTTACTCCTTAACCTAACCCTAGCCCTAATACGTTCAACTCATGTGACAATTGGCGCCAAAACAACATGCTTGATGTGTATGTGGCCATTTTGTTAAAAACTTACTGAATAAATCTACAATACAAATGGTGCCATTTATAATTTTTCTATTAATGGGAAAGCATGATACTAGCATGTTGCCTAAACTATGGTAAAAAAAAAAGTACAATTAATTGATTCAAAATTTCCAACCATGTATAACACATGTTGTCATTCCCTTAGAAAACTAAAGATGGTATGTAATGTGCCAACAACCCTATTTTTTGGTACCAAAGTTGGAAAGCGCCCTATATTTGGTGTCAACAATGCAATTTTCTAAAAAGAATAATATTATTTTTGACATATCTCAAAAACAAATATAGGCAATATTTGAGACAATGAAAATGAAGTAGGTCATATTTTGTAGTTAATAGAAAAATTGCAATTAGTCCTGTAAGTGTAGGACGCGGTAATTTTGGTCCTGTTGAATGAATTTGGCAATTTGGTCCTACGTCTTGTGTTGTGCACAAGGCATGCTAAGTTAAAGATTTCTGGCCGATTTATGAATTTTTAGCTAGAATTATCCTCAAATTGACAATTTTTTTAATTGCAGGACCAAATTGCCAATTCTTTTTAATCACAGGACCAAATTGCCAAAATTAATTTGAGCATAATTAGAATTTCCAACCACTATATTTGTAATTTTTTAAAATTTTTTGGAATAAATTTCCAATTAAAAATCCAAACAAATTGGCTAATAATTGGGCCAAAATCAAGTTCATATCAAAAGGATTTTATAAATCTTTAAGATGGATGAATCCCGAGGGAAGTACAAAATTATTCCTTTATTTGATTTGCTAATTAGATCAATACATGTTTAAATATAGCTCATAAAAAATGATCCACCAAACGATGTTAAAATCCGAGAGGACCTATCTCCAAGCTACAAATGAAGCAAATACCAATTATTTGGTAATTTCAAATACATCTTGTGATTAAGGACATAAATTTGGTAGCTTTTTTCTTGTTAAAATTTGCAACCCTACTATTGACATCAAATTGTCTCAATGGCAATTTATTAATCGCACAAAATTTTTATAGCTAATATATTGTGCTGTGTTGGATAGGTTCTTGAATGGGAGCCTTTTTGGGGAGTTTGAACCAACAAGAAGCTTTACCACTGCAAAATATGGAGGAGCCTCTCCATCTACTTGAAGCTTTCCGTCGGTTACTCGTCTCTGATTGCGTTGAACCTAAGAAACATCATCTATGTTTCAAATGCAAATGGCTATGTTGCTTTAGAGTTGAACAAGAACCCCATTCAAGCAAGTCGTCTTGGTCCGAGAGCCGTTTTGGTCCAATAGCCAATGCTAATCTAGCAACTGGTGTCAGTTCAGCTACATCATCAACATACAACAAATTCCTATGCTGCTCTAGAGTTCAAGAAACTCACCGTAATCTGGAAACCATTACTATATCCTCAGTACATAACAAGTTCCTCTGCTGCTCTAGAGTTCAAGAAACTCACAGTAATACTACACCCTCAATATACAACAAATTCCTCTGCTGCACTACAGTTCAAGAAACTCATGATAATCAAGCAGCCAATATGAACATGAACACCAATGTTGATCCAAGAACCCGTGCTAATCAATCGTGTTCTGACCCAGTAACTGATGTTGGCCCAACAACGGTTGTTGATCAAACAACCAATCGCTGCTCTCGTATCTCAAACTTCCTTTCTTGGATCAAAGTTCACATGGGAGTAACCAGAGAAGGATCTAAAGTTGATCACAAAAGAGACCTCAAAAAGTATGTCTATTCATTTCGTTCAGCTACAAACCTCAAGGCGAAGGGCATCTACTTCAAGCCTAGTTCATCTCAATCTCTCAAGGATGCCAGGTTCAACTCCTATTTGGTTTATGCACAACTTGAGCTTCCAACATGGGGTGTTTCTATCTACACCAAGGTTTTCTTCTTGAACATGCTTGCATATGAGATGAGCCCGAACAATATTAATAATGGTGTGTGACATCATACATCAATCTCATGAAGTCACTAATTGAGTGCACGGAGGATGTGAAAGAGTTGCGAGAACAGAAAATCCTATATAACATGCTCGCGGATGAACAAGTTAGGGACGTGTACAAAGAGATTAAGACCTATGGCAATCCACCAGTTTTCCGTGACTTGCAGAAGAAAATTCAAGCACATTACAACAGCAAGATGAAAACATGGATAGCAGAGCTGATTCACACACATTTTCGAACTCCATGGACTGTCATCGGTTTGCTTGCCGCAATGTCTCTTCTTGCTTTAGCTTCTGTTAATGTCTATTACTCGATACATAAGAAATCCAAAAAGTGAAATCAATCTGCACCACTTCAGATATGAAGAGCAAGAGCAGGTTAAAAATTATAAGGGCTCGATACAAGTTAAGAGGATGTGTATGTGTGTGTGTAATGTATTGTAAGATAAAGGAAATGTGGTCGAAGTAAGAGTTTGACTCTTTATTTTTAAGATACTGCTACTAACGATGATGAAAATTCGTTTCCTAAGATACAATGACTTTAACAATCTCAACTTAGTAATACTAGAAACTTTGAGAAAAACAACAAACCAAAAAATATTTTGAAACTCTCTTAATAAAAGACTCGATATAGCTTCTTCTGGACCGGAGGGGTAGACAACCTTCCTAGTCCCAAAGGGCAGGTGGGCTACTTTCACAAAATTTTGGCTTTGAAATGCTCTAAAATCTTTTCAAATTATTGAAAGAAATGAAACAGGAGGGACCTATTTATAAAAGTTGAAAATGCGTCGTTGAATAAACATGTCTAGTTGAAAACATGCTTGTCAAAGGTTATGAATTTTCTAATTGAATAGCCATCTTTGCATCCGAATGGACACTCCATTCTACAAAAAGGATATAACATTTCAACATAATAGACATATCATTTCAAGTGAAGGACACAACATTTTAGTGATGACTCATATTCAGTAGTCTAGGAACGGTTGAATCATGACTAAGCGCACAAGCTTTTCATGTGTGGCATATCATAATCAATCACTTGTTACATTTTAATCTGAATTAACTTTATTCTTTAATTTATCATTGACCATTTTTCAACAATCCCTCACATTGCATATGAACATGCAGACACTTAAAAGAGTTTCAAACTAAAAATCATGTTGTGGTTTTGAACCTTCCATAGGCATACCATTGGTTTCACTTGGCTAATCAATGAACATGATGTCTTCAATCATTAAGCCTTTTGTGTAAATCAAGATAATAGTAACACTACAATGCCTTTCTCTTATAATTTTGGTTCTCACAATTGAGTCCCTTTTGGCCTTAGACATCATCTTTGATTCATAGATATTTTGCATTTGAAGTAGTCTGCCTCCACACTTATTATGTGATCATATCATTTACTTAATTTGTTATAAGAATTATCAAAAGCCTATAGCTTAACATCTATCCTTAAGCTAATAACACTAAACAAAATAGGAACGAGGAGTAGCCTCTAGGTGCTTTTTACAATCTTATAACTTCGTTGTCTCCTTAAACCAAGATCTTGGGATCTCCAATCAACAAGTTTAGGTTACCATTATAACGATTTTAGTTTGTGGATTTTAGTCCCATTCCCCTGGATGAATTGTAACTTGAGCACTAGAAAGGCCTTTTGTTAAAGCATCAACTAACTTATCCTTTGACTTTACATAATCAATAGATATGAATCACTAGAAATCAATTGTCTTATGATATTATGCCTTCAACGTATATACCTAGACTTATTATTATATATATTGCTTGTGTGCTTTAACCTCGATGACTAGAATATAAATCAAAGCACACAGTACCTAATCTAAGGCCACAATGGAGCGGCGAGTCTAAGGACTAATCTTGCACTACCCCATTAGAAAATCCTATGTTGACGTTGTCACTCCAATAAAAAATTTCTACGGAGCCATTTAATGGACTTGTTCATAATAAGCACCCTCACACACACATTAGTGACTCCATACCAACGTCCATGAAAAGAGATGTTCCCTTAAAAAAGGAGTGTTTCGTGTGAGCAAGCCACCACGGGATCAATGATATCCCCATCTCATTGATTATTGGCTTGGAATATTTAAAGCCAAGACCTTGACACATATTTCATAATCACTATCATATGCGCGACCATGCGCCATAGTCATGTATGGCCTAAGAACTTCATTCTATTATGAAGATATATTTAGAAAAATGGTAAACATCACTTTTGGTCCCTCAACTATGCCACTTATTCAGATTTGGTCCCTCATGTTTATATATTTCATTACTTTTGGGTTAACGTTAAAACTAACGGATTTCTTAAAAACAAATATTTTGCTGCACAAAGGATTTGAAATCGAGACCTTCAGAAAAAATTTCAATACCTTCACCACTCACCAAATGCACCATTTATTTATTTTTCTAAATGCAATATTACTTAACACATATTATTTACTTAAAAATTTATTTTTACTACTAAAAGGACTCAAACTAAAGACCTCGTGTAAAGAAGTTAATGCTTTTACAACTCCACCAAGTATACCATTTAATTATTTAGTAAAAAAAAACCTTACATATACATAACAGTAAAATAAAAGCATGCTAAAAATATCTCAAAATAATGCTGAAAAATCTCAAAATCAACCAACATAAATCATTGTCATCCTAAATATCCTGATAATAAAAATTAAAATACAGCCAACCAAAATAACACAAGCATCTAACAATATCATTAATCACAATACATAAAACACCTTAAAAAAAGACATAAAAGTCACAAAAAAGACATTGTTATTTAATGGCATCACATTTATGTATTTGTTTGTGACTTTTGTTAGATCAGAAAGCCAATTGAATTGGATGTAATTAGTTCTGACAATTAAGGTGTAAATGTAATATTGTTTATGAATAAAGTGAGTATTCGTTATTTGGAAATTGTATTTGTTATGCTCACTAATTGTGTTTATCTGCTTAACATCACAATAAAACCCACAAATCAAATTATACAACCTATGTAGTTGGGTTGCGCAATGGATGGCGGCTATGAAACCAACTTCTGAGGGTTGGGTTTGAAATGTTTCAAGTCGAGGATCTCAAGACTGGGCATCAAGAGTTTGAGACTTGCACTAAATATTTCATTCATTAGATGAGTGTCGTATTTCATCGGCGACAAATGCTGGACGTCTATGCAATTTTAGTGGTGGTTGACAAGGTTGTCAAGCTGACTAAACTAACTCACGAGAAGTCATCATATGGAAGCCTTGGAGGCTTGGTCGGTATGACTGGAAATTCTTGGCTCCGATAGTATGGAATTAGTCCTCGAACTTGAGGAATTACAGCAGCCACATACATACGATGGTTGTATCTTGGGTCTGGAAAGACGATAATATCTTGGATGTGGTTATTATAAGTCTTCTCCAATACATCCAGAAGATGTAGTGAGGATGGTGGGTTCCAAGATAGAATCTCTCACCTATCAGTGTATGACAATTGAGTCTCCTATGCGCTTTGAGATGGTTCGTGCTCTTAGAGTCTGTGGCCACAACAATTAGTAGAGTAGGGAATGGTTTCCTACGTCAACCAATAGAGCAAACGCATCTCGAGTTATCGAGCATAGTATCTAGTCCAGGATGAGAACCGACGCCCAATTTCATGCCCTAAACTTAGATCGGGAGACGGATGATGGAAGGACCATACCTGTATGGTACTCGAGAGCCTAAATTCACGTCAATATTCACCTAGTCTCTAATACTATGGACCGTTGCTAGAAGGCCACTCATGGTGACGAGAATTTCCGATTAATGGTTAATTGGAAATAATTGATTAAACTAGATTTAATTAATTATGTGTTGAACACAAACCCAAGTCTAGCTGAGAGTGAACCTAAAGAGTCACACACAAATCACTATGGAATTGGTGGAATTAATTTAGAATTAATTCTAGAAGAAACAAATTAATTTAATTAGATTAAATAAAATTCAAGGAGAATATATATAAATGATTGGATCATTTATTGGAAAATCCATTTGATGGATGGCTCAAGAATTATTAATTGAATTAATTAATTTTGGGCTTAACACCTTTAAATTAATTGGATTAATTTATTAGGTTTGGCTTAGTTAATTGATTGGATCAATAAATTTTTATTTGCACTTAGATTTATTTAATTGGATTAAATAAATCTTTAGACTTAGTTGGGCTAAAATTAATTAAATTAATTAATACCCAATGGACTTTGATTGGGCTTGATTTAATTTGATTAAATCAAGCCCGGTGCATAGTTGAAGTTCAAGCCCATTTGAGGGAGGTTGGAGCAAGTTGAGAAGGAGTTGAAACTCCTCACCATGATGAACATTATGGAGTGGTTATTTCATCAAGGTTGATGGTTATATGCATGTGTGTGTATAGGTTACCTTGGAGGCAAACTAGGTAGTTATTGAATTTTGAATTCAATTGTATGCAATATACAAAACTACACACATATTCATAACCAACACATAAGCCTTGAAATTTTCTTGCTCTCTCTCTAAAAAATATTCTTCTTCTTCTTCTATATTGTATTGGATTCAAGTTAGAACATTAAAAAATCCAAAAGCACTAAACACTATTGTTTATTTGGAGTCGTTATCTTGTTGTTCTTTTCTATCTAACAATAAATTAGAACAAAAATTCCATTTTGTGGTGTGGACAATTGAGGAATTCTATGTTGAATTCTCAAGTGAACGGAGCGGAAGAAAGTAAAGTGAACAACGCACGTTGCTGCTCGACTTAAGAAATGAAAAGGTACAGTTCATTTTAAATTCTGTCTTTTTGGTTTCGTCCTCTAGCCACATGTCCAGTTTGTTTTTAATATTTGTTATTATGCATTTGACAAACACCGAACGCCCAGGAATTTCAAAGGGAACACCCATTTGAAATCAAATTTATTTTATTTTTTAATTTCACTCTTCCGCCGCTTTCCCGGGCCATACACAAAGTCCATGAGAGAATACTATCGATTGCCTTTATCTAGCAAAACAGTTTTTCAACTTATGGTGCTAAGATAAATATTTTAATAGCTTCTCACAAACAAACATCTCAACAAAATGAATCGCAGATTTGGTGAGCTTTCGCGACAAAGACACGGTATCAAGAACCATACAACAAACGATCACCCAGCTCGTACACAAGCTCGCTATAAGACCTCAAACAAGCCCCCCTCCTACAGCCTCCACCCCAAAGAAGGAAGTGCAAAATTACAGAACATACACTATCTTAAACAAAATCAAATAAATAAATAATGACAATTTTTCAAAATCATAACTACCTACTAATTAATAACAAAACCACCGAAACAAACGATACATTAACAAACAAGAGAATCCAAAATACCGTATGAGGCACGATCAAATACCTAAAAACTTCCAGAATATAAGATCTAAATAGCCGTAAAAAACTTCAAGAAGGACCAAAAACCTTTCAATGAGATATGTCGACATAAGATTAAGAGAGAGGAACCGAAAAGTGAAAATTTACCTTTTAGAAAATAACAATAATAATGATAGTGAAGTAATATGCAACTATAACATCAATAATAATAAGAACTATGTGAAACACAAGGGTAACAAACCCTCACTATAATAAATGACCAACTACAGAATGAGCAACAGCGTGCCACTACCAGTAGTACTCTAGGATACCAGTAAGTACATTTAGACCCCAAACAGCTGATACCACTCAATAGAAAAATCGACCCCGGTTGTACTGAAGAAGGAATCGATCAGGAAACTTACATGGACCAGAATAAGATCCGATCACATTTGGTGCGAATATCGCTGCAAAAAGAGCACCCTCAAATACGCGAACATAAAAGCTTATAAAGACACATGAGAAAACAATATCATAGATAGACGAAAGAACTCCTTGTAATCTGTGAGGCGTCCCAACAACCAGAATGCTATTAAAAACCACCTAAGTAGTAGACGAGTACTTATCCTCCAACCGGAAGGCCCCACCACACGGCATAACAAACAACAATCACTGCATGAGAGACATAATACGAACATAGAGACCATAAGATAGGCATCAAAGAAAAACTCCAATGATCAATGAGAAATGCCACCTACAACAAATCCTCAATCCCTCAGAAAGTTTTAGCTGTATAAAAACCACATTTTCTTGCTCTAGATTAAAAAACATGAACCAATACCAGAATCCATCTTGCTGACGCTATGCACTCGTCTACCCTGAAAATTAATAACGACGTGGATACCCACTCCTTTGCCACAATTCATGTAAGCGGCTTTTACACTCTTTATTGCGAGTAGTGGTATTTGTTCCCCCCCAACAAGACAGCTAGCATCTATCGAGAGCATAAACAGGACACATAATATACAAAAAGCGTCGCAAGCACACCAACTAAGCCCCCATTCAATAGAGCACAATTGCACTATATGAAGCTAAGGGCAAAACACATTCTACGCAGATACCTAATTAAATGACCAACGCCCACACTTACTCGAATATACATGTGCAACTGCTAATCAAAAGCAACTACAAAAATACACCCTAACTACTAAACCATACCAACATCGCACAACTACAAACAAACATCAAACAACACGATAGACTGATAGACACACCACTACAAACTATCAACTACAAAACACGCACATAATAACACCAAAAGACCACAAACTAAAACAAAAAACACACACACAACAAATTCAAAAACACTAACACAAGTACATATATAACACAATTAGAGATCAATACAAATACCACAATGAAAAACCAAACCTGCATCAATCAACTAATAGCAATACATCACACATACTAGCTTCAATCAGTTGACCACACTCCCAAGCTCATAAATTAAGACTTAACATCCCTATAGTTACACCGCGCACACACACAAAACAGACTCACTAACTATAAACCTATAGTCATGCAATAATCGCAATAAATAGACCCTACAACTTTTAACATGACGTAAAACTACATTAGCACTTAATACACCTCACAAGGAACGAAACCGACTCACCCTGGTACCCTCATGGCCTTATAAATAGGAATTAAAATCCTTGCTCTACTGACCGATAACCAGAATCCTCTATCATAGCTAGTGACCTCATATACAATTACTCCTCCATAAGTAAGACTCTGTACTGCTTAACATTAAACTAAATGACGCGATCCCATAGACTGGAGATTGACTGACATATATACCCCAATAATACTAAACATCCACATATGCTACGATTCTCACCAACCACTCCGCACTTCAACAAAAATAGATCCTGACCAATTAACTATAAGTTGCATTTTGCGACCCTCAATAACCATTAGTCACAGCACCATAACATTAACTTTTAGTCAGGATAATAAGCATCTCCCACTCTAGCCCATGCTCCTATTAGTATTGCTTTCTAGATACAGAAGCACAAATGCTTTCCAAAAAACTATGTTACTTTGCAGGATCCTAAGCTCTGCACTGCTCCAGCAGCGTACCCAACTTACTTACAATATAGTGTACCCGAATCTCAAGAAGATAAGCAAGCCCTTCCTATAAATGGCACTCCACAATACTCATATACCCTCTCACAAATCACAGGACAACACACGCTATGTGCCCATCTCTCTATCAAAGAAACAGAACCAATACAATCCACATTATTCGTATGAAAAATGTCTATTAGAGGTCTAACATCTCGTAGCACATACGGGTCTTAACATACGCCAAACCTGAACCACCCAATTCCAGTAATAACAATCTCTAGATAGATAAGGCATGAACATTCTACCTTCCTATACGCAACTCTAAAGAGATTACTGTGTTTAGCCTAACAATGCACAAGCCCTAGGTAACGCATCACTATTTCGACTCTATACACGGAACGATCATCTCCCTAATTTCTAGTTACACAGACGAGTACATAACTTATTACCGACTCATACCCTTTTTATTCATTACTGGATAACTGATAGTCCTAACCTTACGAAACCCTCATATGTGACCCAGTTCTATTTAGGAGCAGACCATCCCACACACCGTACACATTGAAGCTAAATCACATATTTACATGTCAAGCGATAACATATTATACTTACGTACACACCGTCGCGATTATAAAACACAAATAGCCATTATATGCAGGTACACAATATCTAGCAAAAAGTTACAGTCATAGAGTACCACCTTTTACACAGCGCCTAGTAGAAGTAGACCACTATCCCGTTTTCCCTCTCAGAACAAACGCAAATACTATTATACATGTTGTTGAGGTGTTTCCCACCCCTAGTTGCAAAATCTTACCTCTATTTATTATTAACTTACACGTGCTAAGGAAACTCCATAAAATACAAAGTCCCCTCATCGAGCATGTTCCACTCAACATATAACGTAGACCAGACAGTCAATCGCTATGACTTCCAACAATCAACATATAATAGCAACGCAATGCAACGTAAATATAGGGAGACAAAACACTAAATACCAATCATAACATCAAGGAGGAATGAGTGCAAGAAAAAGCATCAATCTCATCATGATGCCAACATATATGTGCTCAACCAAAACTTCCAAAACCAACAATACCCCCAAAAACCAAAAACGTTATTGCTACCAAAGTTCTTATTAACTAGAAAATCAAAAATAATTTAAGATACATAAGGCCCAAGAACAAGAAGTTCAATTTACTTCTAACTGGTGACCTCTCCTAACTACCTGAAAAGGCACTCTCACCAGACACTTCCTATTCCACATCGATTCAGTCTCCTTAAAAGGGGATCCCATATTCTCCCTACTGCTTCAGGTGCGAGACGCAATCTCAACCACAAACGGAACTGGCATCAATCTTCAATACCAATCAATCGATGTCTACACCTTTATATGGCCCGGATCTTGCTCAGCTATGATGGAAGGAGCGGGAAACACATCGATCTGGCACTTGGACCCCTTCACTCTGGCTCGGAACAACTCCCTCTCATCTACGTCTGACACCTATCCTCATTCAAGGAAATGAAAGAGATTTAGGTATTCATCTTGGGTATCAGAAAAGATAATTCGCCCCAGCCAACACTAGTAGCCTCTTGTTTGGAGCCATGTTGGTATGTACCTTTACAACATTCTGTGCTAGGTTAAGTACTTTATAACTTCTATGCGATCTAAGGACCATCTTGCACTGATATAGGCTCAACCGTAGAGTTTCTATCCATCTACATTCCTACACCCCATTTGAGCACATCCAATACCCCCACACCTGATTCTATTAGCTCCATGAGCTACCGTAACTCCGTTAACACCCTAATACATTCAACCATGGAGAGAGTCAGTATCGTGCACCATGCTTTGCCAGCTTCCTCTCGGGACATATCCACTCCCAATGACTGTCATTCCATAATCTCCTGCAAGTTCTAGCTCCAAAAATTAACTAGTTCAATGTACTTCTTTCAGCGATACTATGATCCGCTGTCACGTGGTGTCTCAAACCGAATAGCAACCCATCTAATCCTCACGGGCCACACTCTATGCAAGACACAACACACGGTACACCAAACTAGTGAAAAACACACAAAACCACCTAAGCCATTGTATCTACTTCCTCATAAATAGGCTAAAATATTTATCATATAAGAAATACTTCAACTTATAGCTGACATGAGAAGCAAAATAAAAGCAAGAAAGCCTCTAAGGCTTCCCGGACTAGGTTTATCAACACCATAATGCTCTATCCACATGAGCGGCGTAGAGTGGACTTCTTTTACAAGCCCTGCCACGCACATGTGCTTTACGTGCATCCCTACAGTCGTAGCATGGGCCACGAATCAATCTACCTTCCTCGTAGGACCACTGAATGATGTGACAGAATAAAGCCCAAAAATAGCAACCAACAGTACTTGAAGAACACCGACCTAACCTTATTACGCCCGACATTTTATAAAGGGGATTGATGATTTGCCTCCCGCGTACGACACATATTTTACACCATAGGCCCAATAATCTACAACAACATCACCAAAGCTCAGAAATAGATTGGACCTGCCTCACTCCAGTATCCAAGGACCGATGAGTGAGACCGCCACCCAAAACCCCTCTGTCACCCACCCTGCCACCATACTAACACCCGCACTCCAAATCTCTACGACCTGCCACCCAAAACTTTAAAGGTAAACAACTATCCACGTAATCATTGAGACCTAATTTTATGCAAGGCCCAAGAACAGGACCACAAACAGACGCATCGCACGTCCATCTTCACATTCTACTATCTATCAGACAATCGCTCACATCATTCTTATAAGTAGTCTACATAAGAATGCGCATCTTAGATGAAAAGCGACTGAGAACAAAAGTTGCAAGTAACTCCGATGCCTTACTTTTATCTCTTTCTTTTCTTGGATTCATCTGGGCAACTAACACCATAACACAGACAGTCACTATTCAACACTACATACATACTCCACCATCCAAATCATATATAGCAATTACATAAATCGCATTTTGAGAGTTAAACCATCCTCTCGAGTATTCAATTGATTAGTACAAGCCTACACTTACATGCATAAGGCATATGGCTAAAGAAAATGCCTATGATAGGTGCTAAATCATCTATGGGATATACTTCTGCCTTAATACTAAGATGTCTAGTGCGTCTAAGATAACCAATCAATTTGCACTACTCTACATTTAACACACATTCTTATTCAAATTCAAGTATAATATGAAAGAGTTCAGCACGGCTGCACCATTCATTTGTGTATTTTCACACACCTCTTCAATTTAATGCTGATAATCAGCAAAACTACATTCATGCCCTACTTCGCAATATAGAGTCAATATTATTCTTAGCCATACTTTCTATCTAATTTACAGTCAGAGTTTTGATTTCGTAACTTTCCAATTCAGTCATCTGACCTTCAAGTATTGGAATACTCTAGGTCGTTATCTCTTAGCGAAGGTTTAAGTCACCTGAGGTGATAACTACATGATATGTGCGTCAAAAGCTCCATTCTATACCATTAAGTTATGGAATACTACATAACTCTAGATACAGCATCAGACGTGGACTATCCATGGTGCATATGGGAAAAACTCAGGCTTCTAGACATTTTCTTAGAAATATAACTCTCACAACCATTGTGATGCTATCGTGATTCGTATCGTATTATCCCTTAATCCTCATTAATTAATTCTCTTCAAAAGAATCGCCAATATCATGTTCACAACTTTTAAAAATTTAGAATCTATATTTAGATCCTCTCCTATTGACTTCGGTTACTTGGTTGAACCATCTTCTATCATAATAGTTCACATTCGACAGCCTGACAGAACTCTATCTCTTGATTAAAAAGCCATAGATTATTAGAGATTTTAATTTGGGTCATTTGATAAGGTGATTAGTGCTGACTTTTGAAATTTTCATTAAGTTATCATTATATTCCCTTGGATATTTTTTGAAATCCAAACTAATTTAGACCTAACCAATATTTTAACATTTCAAATAAAAGAAATTTAAAACAAACCTAAAAAAGACTCATGAGTGAATCCTACTTCAAGTAATAATAACTTATTATTATTTGGGTGGGTTCTAACACTCTAATATCGCCCCTAGAACAAACTCAAAAATACTTCCTCCATCGCCTTGTTATAGTGAGTTCTTGAAAACAAAAGAGAAACTCAGCTCATAGAGATAATATATATTTATCTATAGCCTCTTTTAGCTTATGCTCTATAAGTCTATCGCCTACTCATACCTCTATAGATTTTTTCTGAAGTAGCTACTAGTAGTATCCCGTTGTATATGTGTTATAGAATGCGATGGATAGATAGTTTTAAGAAGAATTGAAAAAAACAACACACACACACAGCGAAATTGTGCACAAGCACCACGCAAACACCCTATCTTTCACAGACACAACAAAAACCAACAACAAATCAGTTACACAAATATCAAACACCATTGTTTCATCGTGATTCAACTATTGGTTCACTACTATAAATCTTATAGTAAATAATATGCACCGATTAGTAGTGCCAACAACTTATAAAAAACAAAATGTCTTTCAGCTTAAGGTACATCAAGTCGACATATAGTCCTTGTGTCAAAGATTCTAGGTGCCGAACCGAACTTATCATATAGTTGGCAGAGAATAATTGCGTGTAGTGGCAAAAGGAGAACCATTGGGGAAATAGCCATTCATTCTAGCAGCGGGGATATTAATCTTGAGTTCTCTAGCCAATAACGGGCTACCACAATAAACTAGGACATGCCTTATTGGCACAAAAATTATATTCATAAACTATTAGTGAGAACACAAACGATTATATAATGAAGAAAATCAATATTTTATATAATATATATATAATTTATTGTGTGTTTAAATAATATATATTATTAAGATTTAATGAAAAAACAAACTTTCTGATATTAATTACATAATAAAGCTAAACAAAACAATTTTAAAAATAATTCCAGAATCAACTGCTCTGACGCCACCCTAGCCCCCTTACTTTCACCTTCACCTCCCCGTCTCACCCAGCCAACCATCAATTTCTCGGCGGAGTTCGCCTAAATGGTCGCACGCTGCCCCCAGCAGTTAGGTGCGGCGGATGGCGAGGGGTTCGCATCGGGAGGGACGCGTGCCAGCGCACTCGTGACGCGCGCACTCGCCATCGCCACGGCAAAATTGTGGCTTGGATGGCGATCTCCCCAATAATTTGTGTTTAGCGCGTGTCCCCGGTGGTTGCTGAGACGGCCCCCCCGCCCAATCCCCTACCCACCTCTGGTCTTCAACATTGAGACCCGAATCTTTGTGACTCTGTTGATTAAATTGAGATGGTTACATAACAAAAATAATTACACATTTAAAAAAAAAACGTGATGCAAAATCCGTTGCAAGTTGAAACAACTTTTGCAACAACTTAACTTTTTGATGCAAATTTATATACCTGCTAGTAAATGAATGGCTATTTCCACAATGGCTATACTCCTTTGCAAACCCGTCCCAAATTCCATCATAAAGCATAGCGGTTATTTCTTAACGGCTAATTTTCCATCGCAATACCTATTGTTTTGTCTACCCAAATATATATATATATATATATATATATGTGTGTGTGTGTGTGTGTGTGTGTGTGTGTGTGTGTGTGTGTGTGTGTGTGTTGTTTTCATTCTCTAAAATAATTAGACCACACACACAGTCTCAATCTCTCTTTTTTTTAGTAAATTAATAATATTAATTAGTGTCATTTTTGCACACTGTTGATTTTTTTGGGTTGGTTGACCAAATAAAAATTCAAATCCTATTTTTTCAATTTAGTTTAGTTATAGTTTTTAATTTCTATATTTGAATGTTAAATATTAGTAGTGACAATGAACGAATTTACAACTCAAAGTTTTTATTTCTGTATCTACGTGTTGGTGTAGTGGTCATCATGTTAAGATAAATGATGAGTTGGGTGTATGAAAAGAACCTACCTGTGAATGTGGGTATATTAAGCAGGAGTCTGAGGATGGTGTTTAGGCTTTCATAGAATGGACCAAGTGTCAGCGTGCACATATGGACGACGAGAAGATTGAGTGCCCGTCTTACAAGTGTAAAAACGAAAGATTCAAAACAACAAATGCGCTTAATTTCAACATTATGTATGAAGCAGTTTATATCAAAATATTATAATTGAACTTTATATGGTGAGGATATAGTGCATGAGCACTGTGATTCAATGACAACCCTAGTCCATCAGCAAATCCCAACCGCATAGGAGGCTACTACATACTGGGTAAATATCATTAGATGAATTGGGACCAAATGATGTTTTTTGATGCAGTTAGGCTGGAAATTCTTTTTGACGTACGCCAAGAATGTGCTTGATGAGGATGGCTCCTTCCTACTAATGTTAGTCCTAGTTCGTGGTATGGTCGGGGGAGGCTGTGTTCGAATTGTCAGACCAATTTTTTCATGCAGTGTATGCTGGAACCATTTTATTGCAAGTGTAATGAAACTCAGTTGTTGGCAATTGTTGGACTGGTGAACATAAAGGCCGAGAACAACATGTCCTAGAGATAGTACGATCAGGTGTCCTAATGGGCTAGTTATCATTTACCTAGTAATCACACCCTAACCCCAATTATTACAATACAAAGATTATGCTAAGGAATTTGGGTTTATCGGTTGAGAAGATTCATGCAGGTAAACATGATTGAATGTTGTATTGCAAGGACGACATTGATATGAGGTACTGTAATTTTTACGTTGACCCTAGGTACAAACCAACCAGGGTTCAAAACCCCCGCATCAACAAGTCCTGTATGCCGTTTTTAGGTACTTGTCGCTTACTCCTCGACTGGAGAGGTTTTATGTTACGCTATCCATGACAAAGAACATGACATGGCATGCCACCCATCAGAAGGAGAAGGGCTCCTTATACCATCCCTTCAATGCTAAGATTTGAAGGCGTTTCTATGAAACACACCTTGGTTTCGCATTGAAACCCGATAATGTTAGGTTTTGGAGTGCATAAATGGCCTTACGCTACATGGAAAGTATGTCTAGATATACTCATGTAAGTCGATTATACTTACATCGTACAATCTTCCACTGAGCATGTGTTTGAAGTTTGAGTGCATGCTCCTAAACATGATGATCCTTGCCCTTCTAATTTGAAGCGTCTGATCGATATGTATCCATAATCGTTGATCGAGGAGATGCCGCAATTATGGAATGTGGGTGTATGGACGCCCACCAATGCTACAAATTAGGTATTCATGGTGCGCACAAATTTGATTTGGATCATGAACGACCTACCCACTTATGGGATATCGTCTAAATGGAGTACCGCATGTATTATGGGGTGTCTAATTTTGTATGAATAACATATGTGCATTTCATCTGCAGGATGGGAAAAAGGATGGTACTTTGACTGTCATAGACGGTTCTACCTTAGGACCATCTATACAGGGAAGAACAAAATAATATTTACTAAAAATTGGGTGGAAGGAAAATTGCACGACCAAGGCTGAACTGAGAGGAGATCCATGATTGGATGGCAGAGTTTAGTACCATAGTTGAAGAATCATTGAAACTCCCACCAAGCTACAGTAGCGACCAAAAGTGGATGAAGAAAAGCATCTTTTGGTATCTTTCATATTGAACAAACGCATCTGATACGACACAATATTGATATCATGAACATTGAGAAGAATGTTTTGAAAACATCTGCAACAATATAATTGATAAAAAGGGAATACGAAGAAAAATAAAAATACATGAAAAGATTGGCGACCATATGTATCGCCTAGAACATGAGGTGGATGAAGGCAAACTGAATGTTATGCCTAAAGCTATATATATCCAGACAAAGGACAAAAAAGGAGGATATGTGATTGGGTTCGGCATTTGAGGTTTCCTGATAGGTACACCACTAACTTTACCCGATGCATTAACATGATGGACTTGAGGCTGCATGGTATGAAGAGTCACGATTGTCACCTCTTCATGTAAAAATTGATCCCGGTTGCATTCTCTGAGATGCTTCCTGATAATGTGTGGAGCGTGTTGACGGTTGTGACCTTTCAATTCCATGTTCTATGATTGACCATGCTAGATGTCACAAATGTGCAAGAGTTAGAATATAGTATTTTCTTCATCATGTGCAACCTTGAGAAAATATTTCTCAAGTTTTCTTCAGCTTGATGGAACACCCCATTGTTCACCTACCATATGAGCCTCGTGTAGGAGGTCCGTGCAGTATAGGTGGATCTACTCATTTGAAAGGTAACTACTATTAACTTGGATAGTTGTGCTTGATTTTTATAGTTCAATATTTTATGAGCCTAATTATATGTATAGGTTCCTCCATGATTTGAAGAAGAAGGTGAAGAATAAAGCACACATCGAGGTTTCCATCGTTGGGACATACATTACCGAAGAAATTAGGATATTCACTTTCCACTACTTCGAGCCCCATGTTACTTGCAAGCGACATCGACCAGTTAAAAACGACGATCTCACAAGCAACAATGATAGAATTCAAAGGTCTATATTCAACCACCCTAACTAGTCAAATGGAGCTTCAAAAAAGAGATGGTCAAGCATTTTGAAAAGTTACATAATCAAGACATATGTATCGTACAACTGTGAAGTAGTCATGCCATATTACGAGTAAGTTTTTGGTTGTACATACAAAGTATGTATTCATAAAATTTGAATGTCATATATATATATATATATATATATATATCTATATATATGTTCAATGGTATTTTGATAGTTGGTCCTTCTTGAATAAATTGTATGAAAAGTGCAGCTCGGATGACCCAATAATTGATCAACTTGTAGCCATTGATTTCGATGGTTGGTTCAAACGTCGTGTAAGATTGAAACTTTATAATTTAATTACTATATTTGCTTTGTAGTTTTAGTTAAATGTTAAATTTGAATTCTACTTCAAATCAATTGCAGGTGGAAACCGAACTGAAAAATACCGAGGACGAAGTTGTGACATATCATTATTGGGGGCCTAGTGAAAAGGTGATGACGTGATCGTGTTGCTTTGTAAATGGCTACAATCTCCACACTGAGGAGCTCAATGTCGGTAAGTCAACTATGAATTATGGGGTGTTTGAGAAAGCTCTTCTTATATAGACACGAACAATGATTTCTATGGGATACGCAAAGGGATAATTTAGTCAAATTACCCACTTATTGACGACTTACTTGTCATTCTATTCAAGTTTCATTGGGTTGATTCGATACAAGGATGAAGGTACATCCTCGTTATCAACTCGTTAATGTTGATTTGGAAAAAGGTGTACCAGAAAGAGGAATCGTTCATACTAGCATAACAAGCAGTTCAAGTTTACTACACAAAGTATCCAAGCATTAGGATGGACATAATTTATTGGATGGTTGTTTGCAAAACCAAGCTCGAAGAGTAGTTGATGATTCTCTCTGGATTGCTGTCGTCTATTAACCCAAGGAAATCATACCCGTTCCAAAGTTTCTATAGACAAGTAGATGTATGACTGACATGATCCAAATGATATACAACTTATCATTGATCTACATGTAGCAGTTCAACAGGGAGCCATAACATCTCGTCCGTCCATTGCACAATCTGATGACGATGAAGAAGACGAGAGAGATGAAAAAAACTTCAAGAACTACGAGACAGAAAAAGATGATGATTGAATATCTAGTGTTAGTGGGTGCATACATGTACATTAGTTAAGTCTTAAATATTTTAAATATATATTAAGTTGATTGTTTTTAAATTATTTTTTAAAAAGTTCAAATTTTTAGATGGAAAATAGTAGAAATCTGTATCCCAAAATGAGTTTAATTTTGAGATAAGAATCAAAATTTTAAAGAAGATTAAAAAATTTCGATGGGAATTTTAAGAAACTCATTACCAAAATTTGGCTCAAATTAGATTATTTTTTGCAGAAAATTCAAAATTTGGGATAAAATTTAAAACAACCGTCATCACAATGAAAAATTTTAGCACAAAAAATGAAAACTTGGAAGGAAATGAAATTCCAAAACCCATTGTAAAAGTTGTCCTTGAACCCGCACAAACTCTAATGTTTATGATTCAAGTCATAGAAGAAAACACTAAATTTGACATGAATTTTGCAGCGAACTTTGACGCGGGATTGCATTTTCCGGATCAAAGCCCATCCGAACATACACCCAAATAATTAATCTTTTATTTCGGATGCAATATCTCCACGTTTGTGAATTGAATTTGCACCAAACTTCGATACCTAATTAGATTATGTCAATTTGATCATATGTAACAGTTTGATTTAAAATTAAATAGGGATACCTATGAAAAAAAAAGTAATCCTACATTCCGGATACAATATCTCCACAACCATGAAACTGATTTATCCAAAACTTCAACGCATGTAAGATTATATTAGTTTGATCAAACCTAATGATCTGATTTAAAAATCAAATGGTCCAATTGAGTGATGCAGTAATAATATAGGATCACAGTAACATCAGTACAATACTTACAACTATAAATATTCAAATTTATGAGATATTGCAAACATATGCAAACAACAATAGTAATTTTTAATATACTTTGATGGTGCTCTTCCACAAATGAATTACTTTTTAGAAAATTTACGTATCCAGTATGGATATTTATTTATTTTTATTATTTTAAAAATAATTATGCATTAATGTTGAGATGGATTTGGAACGGCTTTATAAATTGTGGAATGGATTTTGTAACGGGTGTCCAAAATGAAGTCGTTTTTTGTTTCATCCAGCAATATTGCAACGACATTTGAGACAGATGATAAAACAATGTCATTTGAATTCATTTGCGCATTAGTATAAATAATGTTGTTTTGGGGTCAAAATAATGACATAGAAATAAACTTTTAGCGAGTTTTGCATCAAAATTTGTAGCGGGTGCCCGTGCCAAGCCAGATTTTGAATTTTTTCTCTTCTAGATCTTCCTCCTCCCCACCCCATGTCCTCCATCCCCCCTCCTAGTAAAGCTGAAATTTTAATTTCTACAATTTGTTTTTTTTTATGACATGATATGAATCCCCCCCCCCCCCCCCAATCAGTTGATGATGATGAAGAAGAAAAAATAATTTTTTTTTTGCATTTTTATTTACATGTATGAAATTTTCTATTTTTTCTTTAATTTTTCTATAACTTATTTCATTTGTGTTATTAATCATGCATTATTTTTGTATTCTTTTGAAATTAGACAGTAGAAATACATTGTGGAATTATTTGCACTATTCTGTAACTTTTTGCTATTTTTGAAAATTTCTTGCAATTTTTATTAATTTTTCTATAATTTTGTCATTTTTCGGTATTAAAAATGTATTTTTTTTTTGTATTTTACTGAAATTAGCTATTAGAAATGAATATTGGGTTTTTATGCACTTTTATGAAAATCTCTATAATATTTTTTGAAGTTTTATGCAATTTTCATTAATTTTTTGTAAATTTATTTCATTTTCTGTTAATAAAAATGCATTGTTTTTTACAATTGAGAGAGTTGTTGGGATTTAGTTCACATTTAGGAGACGATGATCGAATTAGAAAATTCATGGGTTTTAATACACATCTTAGGAAATTCTAATAAATTTCTTTTTGTCCTTTACGTATAGATAGCTTGCGATTCTTGTCTAGCTCCTCAGGAATGTGTTGGCAATCATGAGCAAGTGGTTCTACCACCCACCACTGGTGTTTCCCATGCTGCGGAAGTGTCGACACGGTCACTCCCCCCACTATAGCTTGCTCCAGTGTCTTAGAGCCACTAGTGAATCCTGTGACGTTGGGTCCATCAATAGTGGGCCCTAGCACATTACGTGTTGGGCCGTCGATTGCCACCCCACCGATTGCAGAATCCCCCACCCTATCCTCCATAGCACCACACCACCACCTGTCGTGCGTCGATACATCAGCCTCTCCGACTCGAGGTAATAAAATTAAATTGATTTAATTTTTTTGTTATATTTTTTTCTTGGATATTAGTTAATTGTTTTTTCAAGTTGAATCGAGCTTTTAACAGTGCCATTGGGGTTGTCTTGCAAAACTATTTCCCCCCATCGTTGTCCAAATACAAGAACATCCTACCAGACCACTAAGACTTCTGGTTCCAGGAGTTGAAGGTAATTAATTATTATTTTCTAATTACATCTTTAAAAAATCATTATTAACGACTAACAATTTTTATGCCTCTATATCTTTCAGCTTAGGTATACTGGCACTGCACCAACAATGAGATATATTCAGAGTCTTCAATTTTTTTCTCGAGAAATACCTATGGCGTACTCTCGGCGCAACTAGGAAATCACTAATCCATCCCTTGTGGTTGGATAACCAAATTTGGCTCCAACTACTAGAGTATTGGGCCTCCCCCTAATTCGAGGAAGAGGCTTTGAAGAATAAGGTCAATCGGAAAGCCAATGCAACATTCGTGGCCACTATGTACTGCAGGGGGTCATCCTCCATTGGGATGCACAAAAGGAAGCTCTAAGGTTTTTTTAAAAACTTATGAATAATTATAAAGTATGGTTTAATTATTAAATTATAGTTCTAATGATTTTCATTTGTTCCACATGAGTCACAGCTCGGCAGACCGCCAAAGCAGATATAACTCTTTTCCAAATGCTACAAGAAAAATGTCGATGGCAAGTGAAGTGGGTCGAGGCGGAGCATGTGGTGATAAGAACATCAAAATAAGTACAATTTAATTTTTATTTTTGGTTTTACTAATTAATTTTTTCTTATGTCAGAAATTTTTTAAAAGATGCTGGAGGACTAAAAGGTCGGGCACCCACCGATGGGCACAATCCTGTTTTCAGCAGACAACGTGGCATAGATGGAGAAGTAGCTTCGGGCTTGTGTTTTTGACGGTGAGTTTTTGATGTGTTTAATAGGGCTGAAGTGTTAGATGAGGTAGATGGGCTACAGGCTTGCTGATACTGGCCTAGATTGAGTGTTGCCCCATTAGCAAGTGACAAACGTTGGGCTTGAGGAGTGAATCAGCCAAGAAATTATCAAAATAAATCAAATTACACCCTATCAAGGGGTGTATCCTTGATCTTTCCTGCGCGTTCGATGCACAATAAATAAAGTAGGTCATGGATCAAAAAGAAAAACCAAGGGATAGTAAACATAAACCAGTCTTACCCTCGTCGTTTTCTTGAATCAACTACTAACATTGTTCCCTTTTTAACCCGATTTTTCTCCACAAGGTTTCAATCTTGGAACTCTCTAAATCAATCCACTACAATCATGGGGAGTCTTTCTTATCAAGTGCTAGAAAGACTAGAAAAAGGAAGGGAAAAATCTAGAACACGTTATAAGTTAACAACTCTGTTTTCTCTCCTTTCCTTCTTTGATTTGTTGAACTAAAGAAAAAAGGATGGAGAGAGATGAGAGAGAGGCTAAATTCAACATAGAGAGAGGCTAAAAAATGTGTATGGGGTTGTGGTGAGAGATAAGAGGGTTTGTTACTGTTTTTGACCTAATGAAAAACCATTAGATAAGACCTAACTTATCCAACCTCTCTTCTCACAAAACCTAGCCTAAATTTTCAGCCTTCCAAGGTGAAAATTTCCTCCATACCCTCTCCTAAAATCAGCCAACATGTCACGTTAACTAGACAATGTCAAATTGGGTCATGGCGTTAGTCTAAAGTAGACTAGGCTCCAAGAATTCAAGCCCATGTCCAATGGACCTAAATAAAAATTTAATGTTAAGTCCGTCACTTTAAATCCTGTAATCCAATTAAAAGATCCCCATAATATATAAGTCCGATCTATAAATTAAATCAAGCTCAATTAAATTCATTCGATTAATTTAAAAGGATTAAAATTCAAAACTAATTAATCCAATCAATTAATATTTGAGAAAACCCAACCCATAATTTTTTATATAAATGATCCAATCATTTATTCTCTCTAGAAAATTAATTTAATTCAATTAAATTAATCTCTACGTTCTAAAATTAATTCTAAATTAATCAATCACAGTGCAATGATTAGTGTGATTGTTTAGGTTCATGCACAGCTAGACTTAGGCATGTTCACATTATAATTAATTAAATTAAATTTAATTAATTATTTTTAATTATCCTATAACAAGAAATAACCTGTTACCATGGGTGGTCGTCTAACAATAGTCCATAACACTAGAGATTGGGTGAATAATGATGAACATTTAGGCAAATGAATTCATACGAGTAAGGTCCTTCCATCAATCGTCTCTCGGCCTTAGTCTAGGGCATGAATTGGGAGTCGGTTCCTATTCTGATCAAAGTATCTATACTTAATAACTCAAGACCCTCGTTTACCCTACTGAATTGTCATGGGAAAATTTATCCCACTAATTCAGTCACCGTGGCCACAGATTCAAAGGGAAATGGGTCTTAGAGCGTATAGGATATGCTACTTTCATAATACTAACAGGGGACGAATTCTTTCTTGGAAAGAACCATCCTCACGACACACTCTGACTACACCAAATAAGGCTTATAATGACCGAATCTTTCGACACAGACATTGCTCGCCATATCTAAGTTGCAGTCATCATGTGCAGTGACTATTATGGTTCCTCAAGCTCGATAACTAATCTCATACTATCAGAGTCGGGAATCCCAGTCATACCAACCAAGCCTTAAAAATCTTCTACATGATGATTCCCGCGAGTCAGATCAGTTAGTCGACCACCAAATAATTTATGTCTCCTGCCGAAGAAACATGGTTGCAATACTTAATGCAAGTCTTTATAGGACATTCAAAGCTCTGTATCGAGGTCCTCGACTTGAAATGTTTTCGACCAATCCACAAAACTTTATTTCATGGCTGCCAACTAATGCCCAGCGCAATTTCTCGGACTTAATCATTTGGTTCGTGCGCTTTGTTGTGTAGTTAAAAAAGTATTAACATAAAGAAGTAAACACCACAAAGAATCACTCCATTGATTGAATATTATTTTTATTCAAAATATAAACATTGCATTACACCAAAATTGTCAAAAATGGATACAAATTCCCGATCTAATTGGATATCTAATCACCTATTCTAATAGGGATGGTTGGGTTGGTGGTTTTTCAACTTTTTTATTATAAATGAGCCAGAAAAGTTTAGGACTATTGGTATTGAGTAATTTGGGCGGATTTTATCTTTGGATTTGGAAATAAATAACCTAGGTATCACTACTCTTCCTCACTTCGGTAATGTAATACTTATATTGTACTTCTAGAGTAGAGTTTTTAGTCGTTGCTGAGTCATCTTCCTTCCTATTTCAAGGAAAAGTTTATATTTTGTTACCTCTCTGTTGTGCTGTTTTAGGGGGTAAGTTGTGTTGAAATGAGATGGTTGAACCTGCTCTAGTGTGCAAGAGCCCTGTTGTGCAGTTGAAGGTTTATCTTTTGATGGTATATTTCCCCTAAGTAGATTTATTAGACCTGTATATTTTTATTTCAATAGTGGAAAGGATTAGGATCAAAGCAAAAGATTATCGGTTGACTTGTGGTGCGATGGAATCCAAGAGAACTGAAAGCACATTTGGCAAAGAGAGGTAGAGTTCGGTTGCAACTCAATATCACTCTTTTGACCTACTGAAGATAAAGGGTCTAGGTTTTTTTCATTTTACCTTCTAGGGGAATGCTCGATTCTTAAGACCGACTCCTCAGTAAATGACTGGAAGATGATTTATTTCTTTATTCCTTCCTCAATCTACAGAATTTTCTCACTCCTTGGATAGTGACCACACTGGAATACTATAGGCTTTCCATCAACACCTACTCCATTGCTTACAAGTTTTCCTTGGGCCGTTTTGATACGAGGATATTTAATCATCATTAATTGGTCTACCTTGGGTTGCAAATCACCTTGGGTAGTCAAAGGGGTGGTGCTAGAACCCTTGTTGGTATAAGCCTTGCTCTTTTTAGCCTTTGCCTGTTGATATGAATTAGCGATTTAAAAAATTTTACAAACAGATTTAATTTATACGTGTTGTTTGTAATAAAAAAAAACTGTTCAAGAGCATGCTACAGGAAATTCCACTCCCTTCTTAGTCTACTTCGGTTCATTTTTTTGCTTATGTCTACCATTCATTCTGGCTCCATATGGGAAAACCAGAAAGAGCTTGCCTATAGTGAGGTGTGGCCCACAAGTGACCGGGGGGGGGGGGGGGGGGGGGGGAGGTAGTGCGAAGGCCCACGAGTATATGAGGGGAATTAGTAAGGCATTAACCATAGCTGAAATTCATCAAAGGGATAAAAATAAAAGAAAAAACAAATAGGGAGAGGTTTTCATTCTTGCTTGTTGCAAAAAGGAAGCAAAGTGAATCTATGCTTAGTGATAGCTTAATGATCTGTAGTCCATTTATCCGTAGTAATCTTCCATTTGCGAGTTCCACTCCCTTTGGTGATTCTTCAAAGGTGAAGCGCCTTATTGAGGGCTTGTAGACTCATCCCAAGTGAGCTAAAAGAACATTCTGGCTCCCTAGATTCTGGTTGATGTTTGTCTCCTCTGTGGGTTAGTACACTGACCCTTCATCCTCTTGAGGAAAGGAGACCTCAAAGAAAGCACATTCCTGGCTAGTCTCTAAAGGAGGATCAACCACTTATGCTCGATAATGGAGATGGCAAGATGGCCATGGACTTTTCTTAGAGAGACCCTTACCTACTGTACCATGTTTGTGTAGAGAACCTCTTTGGTAATGGGATATGTTTTTTTTGGTTTTATTTTTACTCAGGTAAGAGGAAATAATATAGTGCTAGAGAAAAATGCATTTTCTAGGAATACAATTAATAATAGCCTAGTGCGCTTTAGCAAGGTGAAGGGATACCTATTGTGATTCCTGATTGTTTTTTTTTTTACCTTTGTGCAAATAGGGGCATTGTCGACACTGTGTGGAAGAGGTATGGTCTCAGAGACCATTAGATAGATATGGCATTCGAGAGGATAATCGAACTAGAAGATATTTAATAGGGTAAAAACCTATAGAGGACCGTCAGGCCAAGGAAGAATCTCTGACCTATGCTAGAAGGTTGGATATGGAGTATAGGGCGGTGGAAAAGATGATGGAGAAGGTCAATTAGAAATTAAAACAATTGGTAGATGAGACTCATAGGGGAGTGATCTACAATAACCCCCACATTGTTGAGGGCAACGAGATGTTGTAGACTTTATGCGTGAGCCGCTAGGAGGAATTCCTCAATCCATCGACTTCCAAGTTGTGTTGGCTATTAGAGCTTTAAGGTATAATTACCATGGCTTCCACACCTGTGTGCAACAGTTTGCTGCCCAATGCTTTCTTCCAGTAGGTTCAGACCTCTAATTCCTTTGTGAATGACGAAGCAGGGCTAGAGAATGCCCCTAAGCTAGAGAAAGAGACCCCTCTCCCCCAAATGGAGTAGATACCACTCCTTGCTAAGAAGCAAGATCCCATGCAAGTTGATGCAACAAGGGTGTCTGAGGAAAAGGGGCCCTAAAGCTCTTGAAGTGCTTCCATTGAAGATCAAGGCACCAACAAAAGTAAAGAAAGGGGACCTCACTCCTGCAAAGAAGGCCAACAACGTATGTGCTAGTGATCGAACCTCAAGCCGACCAGTGGGAGAGGACACCCCAGTGGGTAAATCTGCTTGAATTTTAATTTGCAAAAACAATTTAAATTTCTGATGAACAATAATGATGCATGCTAAAGTCCAGTAACCACACAAAAGGTCGAATGATCTTTAGAAAAATTCTGTGATTATCTAAAGACTAACGTATAAGACAACGATTAGCGCTCGATGCTTAAGTCAGTAAATGTGTTTAACAGAATAAAATAGGAAAAACTTGGAAAGTGAGATAACGATAAAATAATTGATGTAATGAAGCATGGAATGCTTGAACACGAATATAGGAGCTGAAATGTGAGCTTAGAGTGCCAAAAAATTACAAGTCATGCTTATCTTTTCTGTTCGAAAGAGAATAAGGGTATTGTGAGAGTTAACTTACCTGTTGATTGACTTTAAGCCTATATTTATAGAGAAATTTGATAGAGATACCTAGGTTAATTATGGGTAAGAGAGATATCATAAGAATCTTTAAAATGTCAGGCTTTAAATGGTAATACTTATCCACAATTTGGAGTTATCTCTTAGGAGATATGCCAACTTGAAGGAGTCTTTCGAATGAATTGGGAATATAGGGAAGCTGGTTATCTATTGCTTCCAACAGTCGACTCCAGTTGCTTAGAGATCCTGAAAGGAGTGGATCGATTTGGGAAGCTTAGCGGAAGGGCGAAAAATAAAAAAGTTACGATTTAAAGCATATAATATCCTGATCAAGGGATGTACCCTTGATCTATTCCCGGGCATTTGGTGTGTAATAAAGAAAAAGAAGGCCAAAAATTGTGAGAAAAACAAAATGCAAAAGGTACAAGCAGATGTTACCTTGTAGTTTTTCTTGCATGGCTACAAGCGTTGATTCCCTTCGTTCCAGATCCGTCCATGATTAATTCCTCTAAAATCGTCCACCCTCCAATTACAAGCATGTAATCATCTCGTGCTAGTAAGAATGATCACGGAAGAGTAACGGAGATCAAAACAATTGCTATTGATTAACGTGTCATGATCTTCCTATCGTTTTTCTTTAATCTTTAAGATCAAAAGACAAAAGTTGGAGATGAAGAGTATTAGGGAAATAGAGAGGAATGAATTTTGGAGAGGAGGAGAGGCTAGTGTATGTTGTGTGTGGCTAGATTTTAATATAGATTTATATATGACCTAGTCACATATACAAGTAGTCCTAACCTAGTTAGGCTTGAAAATATCAAAACTCTAACCCTAGCCTCCCTTATGCACGAATTTTGAGCCTGTAAAATTAGCCAAGACTCTACAAAGCCAAGGTCTAACCAAGGTCTTGGGCTTGTATTTAATGGAACGGGCTTGATTAATTAAAATAAAATCAAACCTACTCCTAATGGACTTTAATTAAACATAGTTTAATTACAAGCCCAACAATAACTCCTCATCTTTTAATCTAATTCAAAACCAAGCACATGCTCTCTATTTCAATTTATAAATCAAATTTATAAATTGGACCAAACCCAATAAAATTAATTCAATTAATTTTAATGACTAAATTAAAATTCTAATTAGTCCAATTAATTAAATTTTAAATTATCCATCCAATGGATTGGTCTAGATAAATGATTCAATCATTTATTCTCTTCAAGAATTAATTTAATCCAATTAAATTAATCCGACTCTTTAGAATTAATTTTAAATTAATTCCATTCCGTTATAATGGTACAATGTGACTCTTTAGATTCACCCTCAGCTAGACTTGGGTGTGTGTGACAAACACAATTAATTAAATTTAATTTAATTATTTTTTTATTATTTCATAATAAAAATAGCATGTTATTGTAGGTGACTGTCTAGCAATAGTCTATGACACTAGAGACTAGATGAATAGTGGCATGAATATTTAGGCTCCAAATTCGTAGGAGTACTATCCATTACTAAATCCGTTCCAAATATAAAAAAATGGTTATAAAATTTTAAGTTAGCCATCACAAAAACCATTACAATAAAATATTTTTTTTGTAGTGCCAAAATGACATTAATAGTAAAAGTTCCAACATAAATTTTGCTCATGATTGGTATAATCTTCTATCCATACAAATATATAAAAGAAGGCGTTTTTTTCTCTCAAACGGCGATTATGACACCGCAACACAAATTTTATTGTTATGCCGATAATACCTCTAAGTTTATTTTCTTTTTCTTTTTGTTTCTTTCTTTCTTTCCTTTATTTTTGTTGGAAATGTGATGGATGGTTTTTATATATTTTTTCTTATTTATAAAATAACTCAAAACATGAAATATTATTTATTATATGACCTGCTAATTATAAAAAAAAAAATAGGCCAAATAGGAAAAACCTCCTTGTGTTTTGAAAACTCAGCTAAAAACTTGTGTTTTAAAAATAAGTTAAATACCTCAATTGTGTTCGTAAAATTGCTTATTTGTCCCTCTCTGTTAAAATCACTTAATGACATTATTTTTTTTATAAATAAATGAATGTTATGTCATTCGTATTATATTTATTTCTCATTTTATTGATTGTTGGATCTTTTTCAATAAAATACAATTCGTTAAATCTATAAACAATTAAGGTTTTGATTTAATTAATTTTAAATATATTATAAATATAATCATAAAATATAAAATTATTATTTTAAAAAATAAATAAAATCCCGCTTTCTCCACCCTCACCCACCGCTCACCATAGAAGGGGGGCGACGTCGACGTCGACGTAGCTCTCCAATTCACCCCCGTCTCCTAGATTGTGATTATCCAAATTTCTTATTGCCGTCACCCCAACCATGTAGTTGCCCAGAGTAGATCTGGGTGACGGGGGCGAGGGGAGATTCCGCTGTCGCTCAATTTTTTTCAAAAAAAATTATAATTTTTACTTTTAAGTAAAAAAAATTAAGAAAATTAATTTATATTTTTAAACTTAAAAATAATTCAAAGAAAGTATTGAAAATTAATTTTAAATTATTATAATGGTAATTTAAATCTATATACTATTTATAGTAAATAATATAATTCATTAAAATATATTTAAATAATAATTTAAACTAGTTGATAATATATAATCATTATAAATAATTAACATTTATTTTCATATAGATATTTAAATTTTAAAAGTGAATTTTAGTACACAAATATTTGTATTGTGATATTTAGTTGAACTTTTCAATTTCAAGTATAAAATGTAAAACTTATATATATATATATTTTTGTATTTTAATTTAAATAAATATATTTAAGAATAAAATAATTTACTATTTTAGAAGGATAAAAATAAAAAAGAAAATCACAAATACAATATCAAAAAAAAAAAAAAAAAAAATTACTTATGAGTTTTATAAGTAAAAAAGGGTATATTAGTTATTTTTTAGTCCAAGACAAGGTCAAAATATATCAAAACATTAAGGGTGCGTGAAATCCACTTTCCATTACTTTCTAACGAAAAGGGAGTTTTACACAAGATTTTTTTTAAATTATGAGGGCCTTTTAACTTATTTCTAAAACACAAGAAATTTTTTAGCTAGTTTAAAAAACATAAGGGTAAAATGTAATTTGACCAAAAAAAAAAAAAAGAAGAGTGTTATGTGTATGTAAATGCGCTTAATAGGGACTTGGGATCCAAAAAGCAAGCAGCAAATGCAGCATTTCAAATCCTAAAATTATTATTTAGAATTCTCATTTATTAAGTATAATAGGAATTGTTGGGTTAAAAAGTATAAATTTGTAAAGCTGAGGGCGAGACAAGTATAATTTTTTTAATATATATAGACATATATATATATATATATATATATTACATACTATAACTAAAGGGAGTAAGACACTAAAATAAGATGACAAAGGGAATGAGGTGATGGAATAAAGACTTAACTATATACATGTATACCTACATGTATTAGCTCTAAAGGGAGAGTGTAGAAACAAAACAAAAGAAAAAGAGACAAGAGAGAGAGGTGGTGGAAAGAGGGTGAGAGAAGATAAGAGAAACATATATATATATATATATATATATATATATATATATATATAATATAGAAATATAAGAAGAGAAGAGGGGAAATGAGGTGGAGTTTTGGGGTGCTTTTTCATTACCATCAAGCCCAAACAATTTCGCAGCTGATTTGGTAAGTTTTCTTCATTTTTATTGATTAAATTCATGGAGGAGCTGGGTGTAAATTGAAACTGGAGGAGTAAATCGATTAAAACAAAAGAAAGGCACCAGGAGAAGCTCTGTTCCGAGCAACCTCTGTAAATCGCGATTTTAAAGAGTTATACTGGTCCAAATCCAGTGCTTCTTGAATCTGTGGATACATTGATATGTGCACTAAAACTTTGTAGTTTTGATCAGAAGTTAAATCGGTTGTTTGTAAGGGTACAAATAAGAAAATATTCTATTGCTCTGTTTCTACGGGAAATCAGACAAAGTGTATTTAAAACCTTGTAACTTGAGTTATACTGGTTCAATCCATATGATTCTTTATGAAAATGAAAATAGATACATATGATATTACACTCTGAAAATATGGTGATTTTTTAAAAATTATATGATTTTTGAGAGAATTTTAAAGAAGTAGGTTAGAATATGTTTGCAGTCTAAACCAGGTTGTTGTAAAACCTAAATAACTCTTTACATAGGGATCAAATTTTGTAGATTCTTGTTAGAAATAAAACTAGACACAACTGAGAATGTTTGGAGTGAAAATGGAGCCGGTAGCAGCTATATTTCGATCTGGGAAGTACTTATAAAGTAAAACATAGATGCTATAAAAAACTAAAAAAGGCTTATGATGGGTTTGCTTAAAGTGTGAATATTAAAATGAATACATTTAAAATATTATTAGGAGTTGGATCAATTGAAAAAACCACACACAATGAACTAAGACCATCAATGATCTACATATTGAGTAAGTAAATGAATGACATCACCTATATATGTTTATTTTATCTTGATATTATCTTTGTTAAAATTTATGATTGGATTTGCTAATTAAACTATGAAGAGGCTATACTTAGATGGATGGTTGAGTTGTCTGATTATGTGGGAACACAAGATAAATAAACAATGAACATCATCTATATGGGCCTTTACATATAGATATAACTTTATCCAAACATATGATTTGTGTTGATAATACTTGTGAAGAAGGTATGTTTGATGGATGGTTTGTGTTGAATGATTGTTTGGTAAAAGCAAGATGGTATGATTGAATGAATGCTCTACTTTGAATGTTGATGTTGTGGAAGTATGATGTAAGGTGTATTTTCATGCTCTATGAGTGTAAAACATTGTAAGAGTATATTTATGATTGAAGAAGTGTGAGGATGTGTGGTCTTACTTGACTAGCTGCTTACAAGAACAACGATATGTGAAAAACAAGGGAGTTATTGGAAATAAAAAAAATTATTATATGATTACCCCTTTGATTGGTGCTGATGACTCTTCGTGAAAAAAATAAATAAATTGGTGCCTATGGCCTTTCGTGAAAAAAAAAAAATGGCCTTGGTGCTCTTTGTGGAAAATAAAAGTAGCACCTGTGGCTCTTCATGGTTTACAAAGGGAAAATTCACTTAAATATAATGTGAAGAACAGTGAGAATGAGTTGGTGGAGAATGACCATACATCACCATCTTGTAAGTATAGTAGAAAGGAAAGAGTTTGATTGATTGTATTGTTGTGAGATGTTTGCATCATTAATAAAATGAGAGGTAATGGAATATAATTGGTGACATGTGTTATTTGTTGCATATTGTTTTTCTTTTGAAATAAAGATAAAATTACATGTATAGTTGGGGTTGGTTGTTTATTTATTAAGCTGCAGACTCATTCTACAACATTTTTCAGGTGTACACTTTGGGTTGTTTTACACTCGAGGAATAGGTGCAGGTTGTTCATTCCAAATCAGGTCGGGTCACTATGTGTTGTTCTCCTCACAAGTCAATAAAATTAGAAGTATTAAATTTGAAAATGTTAATGATACACTAGAAGAAAGAGGTGACACTCCTGATAGTTGTATTGATAAATTACATGATATAATTGATCATGGATTGGGTTAATATTATCTAAGTAATGTTAATAAGGAGTGGTATCGTTAGGAAGCGTCACCCATAGTGAGAGGTAGAGCCGCATACACACACAACGAAGTTCGACTGTATTTTGAAATGTCTCTTTTACGTTCATCCCCTCCATTCTTGTCCACATCCAAGAAATCCAGGTCCCCTTGTCTTCCTCTCCAGTCTCACCCACTGACGACGTGTTCGACTCGGCGGCGACTTGGTGGCTGCTGCCGTATTGTCAAGCTCAGGGCTTCCTCTAAACGCCGTTGTTCCGCAACCATGGCCATTTGTGAAGGCTCCACTTCTTCCTCTTCTCCGCTTCAGGTTTCGCTCTCTGTCCTTTAGTTGCTTGTCATTTATGGTGCATATATATATATATATTTGGATTGTAATTGTGACCACAAAGTATTGGCATGGCCATTTACTTTTAGTTTATCTTCATAATTGGAATAAGATGAAAGAACTTAAATTATGTTGAAAGATATAAATGAATTGAGATGAAGATATGGCAATGCGAAATGCGCGTTAAATTTTTGCTTCTGGCAATTTGCCTCTTGAGAGCCCATGGAATTGAAGAAGCTAAAAGTAGAATTGTTCAGCTTTTTCACCAGATGCAAATCAAGATTGTCTTGCATATGGCTCAATTGCGTCTCGATCCGATCTTTCAATTGTATGGTTTTGAAAAAGAGAAGAATGGGATTTAGCTTTGCTTAGTGGAGGTTTACAACCTTGTTGTTCATGGCAAAAAGAATCAGGGCAAAGCAAAGATATATTATAGAGAATAGTTTTTGTTAGGAAATAATTATGAGAGATTGTGAAAGTGTGTAGAACAAGATTTATTTGATTCGTAGAATTTTCAACTTTTACTCAAAATTGGTTTCTCCTATGATACTCCTGTGTAAATTATGATAAAAGTCACTCATCAACTATTATACTAGGGTGCCTATAAAGCATTAAAAAATACAATTTTACCCCTGATGAAATTTTTGAATGCATTGTATAGTTGGGGCTTGAATGTAATGTGGGTTCAATCTCCGTCCCCCAACAATACCTGTGTTTCTTTTTCTTCTTGTTTGAGAAATTCATATGATGAGAAGATGATAGTAGTAAAGGGGAAAGATAGACTATAAAGTATGCTGGTTTTGATGGTTTTCTTTTACTCTTTCGTTTGGGGATTGGGGGTTGGGGGGGTGCGATAGGATGGAGATGAGAGATGTTGGGACCGGTTATATTTCAATTTCTAGTTTTAATTTACTTCCTGAGAAAAGATACAAGGTATAAAATCAGACAGTTAGCAGATTCACTTGTTATGTTTCATTTGTTAGCTAATGAAACTGTAGCAACATTGACATACATTTTGCTTAAGATTGCTTAAAGGATTTGTAGCCACATGTGGAAGTTAGTTCGAGTCAGATACTAAAGATAGACACCATGAAGTCATTATGGGTTCTGTGAAGCTAGGTCGCAAATCCATATCAAAACAAAGGATGTTTCAAAAACTCAATTGCTTGAGATCACCTTTAGTGGTTAACTTCTACAGTCTTGAGTGTAAAGTTTACAAGAGTTAATTGGCTTAATGATGGATGATCACTTCTTTTTAAACAATGGGTTCTGGAATCAGTAGTGATCCTTTACTTTGTGTGCAGCATGTAAAGAAAATTCACACAGAATGGACCTTTCCCATAGGAAGAAAACAAAATGGAGTCAACAAAGAAGTGGGCCTTCATACGACTGTAACACAATTTTAAAATCACAAGGAGCTACTTCTCTCTAACACCAAAGTAAGGACAGGGGGAGTAAAAACTTGTATATGACCTCTGTTATTTCAGAAAACAACACTTATCATCTTTATTGCTTTCAGGTTATCTTTCATTCTTGTTTCCTTTTTGGTCTGACAAAGAGTTCTAACTGTGTATTTTCTACTCAGCAACTGCTCTTGCTTTTATATACCATTGCAGGATAGTATGCTCTATGCTCGAGCATTTTGGGTCAGTAAATCAATAATTGCTTGGGATGCGGATGCTGGAGATGGATCATGTGTCTCTTCAGCAGTAAAAATGCTACTTTGTCTGTAGCAAATGGGGAAATTCATGGTTTTTGCTTCACAAATCTGCCTCCTGATTATTCGTTTAGCTATGAACAAGAAAACTAATCTTCTATCCTTGTCCATACAGGTTATGATATAAAAATTAAGCTTGAAGAAAGTAATGAAAGACTTCCAGAACATGTGAGATACATATCACGCGGGTTATTGAACACTACCTTGTGCTGATGGCTTAGCTTAACTTATTTTATTTGCTTTATTAGAAAGAAAAATAATTTTAGGATCCACCAATCAAGTTTAATTCAAGGTCTGATCTTTGCTGACTACTCTATGGTGGCAGGTAACTGAAAAATTTCCTCACATCCGGGATTTGAAACATTTCCAAGTTCCTCCAGCTCTGGATGTCAAAACTATATTGAAACACCAATTAGCAGTTGCTGTATTGAGATGTAAGAGAAACATTTGTGCTTCCGATTTTATCGTTTTTGTGGTCTACCATGTGCTCGCATATTGAATTAGCTCAAGAATTTTCAAACACTGAAATTTGACATTTAAAAGCTCCTTGTTATTTCCTCAAACTTCATAATTACTCAGCTTAAGTTTTGGGACATATCCTCCTGAGTGTTTGTCAACGTGTAATGAATTAGATAATTTTACCATATTTTTTTGGCAATTCGATAGGAAGAGATGGGACTTTCAGAGAAAGAAGTTATATAGTACAGACTCTTAGCTGCTTTCTAGTTCCTTTTACCTCTTTCTTTCATAAATTTTAGAATAGTTCCAGACTTGCCTGATTGAAATATATGCAGCAGGAGGAGAATGCACCTGTGTGTTTGTGTCCTAGATGAACTATTCACTTATAATGGTCCTCTTGGCACAGTATTTTCAACTGAAGCTGTTTCTCTGTTCCTTTGGGCACCCACAGCACAGGTAAATACATTATATATCTTTTTGTTTGAAATCTTTCTCCGCTTGCGTACTCAACTTTTGGACTCTCGTTCAATCTCACTTGGGCATTGTCATTGTCATATGGATATAAACAGGATGTGAATGTGCTTATTTATTCGGAACCTGAGGGTGGCGATCCCTTAGATTTTATTGAGCTTGAGGAGTCACATGGAGTTTGGAGTACTAAAGGGCCAGTAACTTGGGAGGGCTGTTACTATGTCTATGAAGTCACTGTCTACCATCCCAGCACGTTGCGAATTGAAAAGTGTATTGCAAATGATCCATATGCAAGAGGGTACGTTGATCATATGTTCACACAATTGACTGATGAAAATAGTGACTAACCTCTATTTGATGTGTCCATCATTTATTGTCAGTGTAGGTTATCAGCCGATGGCAGGCGAACTCTTATAGTGAATGTTGATTCTGAGACTGAGAAACCTAAAGCATGGGATAATTTGGTAGATGAAAAGCCAAATCTTCTTTCATTTTCTGACATCAGTATTTATGAGTTGCATGTAAGAGACTTCAGGTATAGCAATGGACCAATCTTGTCTTATGTCAAATTAATATTAGTTCATACAAGTCTAGGCTTTTGTTCTTCAATTTGAGCTTGCTAAACTGTTGACCAGTCGATATGTTAGCAATGATGAAATCTTTTGTCTTTTCAATCTTCTCCAGCAAGTTTATATTAAATGGTCTTCTGGAAATATTTTTTTAACTCCTCTTTCTTTTGAGATTGTAAAATATAACATAAATGATGACTAGTATTTGATCTTGATAAGCACTTTGCAGGCATTTATGCCTCTATTTATTGTTTCTGTTGCAGTGCCAGTGATAATACTGTTCCTTCAGACTTTCGTGGTGGCTACCTTGCCTTTACTTTGCCGGTAATCTTAGGACCAGTTCCTTGTATTCTTGGCTCATATCTTTGTATCAACTATTTCTAGTAATTTTTAGTTTATTTATTCTTATCAATTTATTTATTATTTAACAGTTATACATCTTACCATAATTGGGTGGCCTCAATTCCCTTTGTCTGCAATTAAGGCAAAACCACTGCCAAAGGAAACTACGAAGCTGGGAAGCTTCCCAGCCATTCAATTAAAGAAATGATAATACTTGAGAAAATACTATTGGTTGAATGAGAATTTTTTTACATAGATATTTTAGAACTTAAGTTCATCTTGATAATGGAGCTCTTTGTGCTAGAAGGCCTCAGCTGGAATGCTTCATCTTAAAAAGTTATCCGGCGCTGGTATCACACACATTCATCTGCTGCCTACCTTCCAGTTTGCAGGTGTTGACGATAAGAAGGATAAATGGCAGCATGTAGGTATGAAATCATTATTCGTTATGCATGTTTTCCATCTCTATAGTTTGTCTCTGTATTTGGACAAAATAAGTTGCTTGTATTTGCTTCGGTCTGTTGTTCAACTAAATTATTTCATGATTTTTATGCTTGAAAACTAATTAAATGGTTTTATTTTCTCATCAAAGGGTTACATCCAAAATCAGGCATTTGTTGACTTTTGTGGTGGTGAGAGATTCTGGATGATAGTAGAACCTGTTATGAATTTGATGTTTAGGACTGAGACACAGCAATGCAACTTCTGTTCTACTGCCAATAATTTCTTCAGCTACTAGCAGAAAGGAATCTGATCAAATTATAGATTCATGTTTGCCAATTTTTATCATTGTCATCCTTATGTTACATTCCAGAAATAAAATTAGAAGCCAAAACTGCCATTCTGCCACATTTCATGCTTCAAAGAATTTTGGTCAATTAGAAAGCTCGATTTACCATATTTAAAGTGATTTGAGATTTCTATACAATGAAAAAACCCAGTATGATGAAGTAAAATTTGACATTTAAATTTAATGAGTTTTATTCGCAAAGTTCGATATTAGATAGCCTTATTGGGGGTTTAACAACTTTCTACATAACTAGGTTCTCTTACTTGTGTCTCCTCATGCCCATATGTATATATATATATATTTCTGTGCATATGAATGTATGTTTAGCTTCATGCATAAGTAATGTGGTAGTGACTTTTCCCCGTAGATCTAATTGTAGTAAATAAGTTGCTCATACAACCTGCTGAAATAGTTTAACTTAAATCTATCTAGATTTTGAGAATTTTGTTCCTTGTTTGGCACTTGAATAATGAATTTCATCTCTAAATGAGAAAGAGAGCTTTTTATGGCATGTGTTCATGGGCCTTGAAAAACGCTATCAAATAATGATGTGAACTTTGATACCCTATGAAGATGTATGTTCTTATCGCTCTATGTACATATATATATATATATATATATATAATACAGTATATATGTGTGTGTTTTTTGGGGGGGGGGGTCCCTATATCTCATATAACTTCTTAGAAATTATCATTTCTCTTGCTTGTGTAGACATATTTGTGACTGTGCAATATAAGCTTAATGCACTTGCAGCTGTACTTATTACTCAAACTCGTTATGCTGTGAGTTTTTGCAATAAGAGCACTAATGAAGGATCATGTAAACAAATTAAAGTCATGTATTGCCAAGTTGTACACACCAGGACTCACATGATTGAATTGGGATTCCTGGGTTTTTGAACTATTAACTGTCATGTACAAACTTAACAGCAACATTTGTGCAATTAAAAGAGCTCTTAGATAAAACTCTCTTCTGTTTCACCTCCTAGGATTTGTCAGAAAGTATCCAATTAGTGCTAGCGAAGGATCTGAGTTACATGCTTAGATGGCAGCAAATATGTTGATGAAGTTGCCAGGACATGGGCTGAGAGAATATACATCTTTTGCCGGTTGATAACTTTGATTAAGTTTTAAGCTACTCTTTGTACGGGGGGGGGAAGAGAGATGACCATCCTCTGAGGATTTATGAAACTATGTGGAAGATGACATATATGTTCCTTCAAAATTTATGCTTGTGTTGGTTAGATATTAGTTGTAGCTTGAAAGTAAAACAAGCGAGTCTTGAGAAGCTTCTAATAATACTACTTCATAAAAGGGATGAGAAAATCAAACCATAGAGCTCACAACACAGTTTTATTAGGTGAACTTAAATGATTGGTGGCTTTATTGTGACCATTTAATGGTCATATAATCTTCCATAATACCTTCATATCATTTTTCTTGGTCTTCATGTGAATGATATAAAGCCTTCATCCAGATTTTCAGATGCTCGAATCATTTCCACCAGACTCCGAAGAACAGCAGGCTTGTATCACAGCTATCCAGAATGCAGATGGGTATAACTGGGGGTAAGATATTGTCTCTTAATACAAATCCAGTAATAATATTTAAATTTTTTCTTGACTGATTTAGTTTATTTAACACCTTTTTTGTGGAAATCCTTTTCAATGATGTCTGAAAAGCTATAATCCTGTTCTCTGGGGTGTCCCAAAAGGGAGCTATGCAAGCAATCCTAATGGTTCCTGCCGCATAATAGAGTTTCGGAAGATGGTGCAGGTATATATTTGCTTTGCTAGGAGATTCGTCTTATCTTCATTTTCATGCGGATGGTCGTCCTTATAATCCTTATTATGGTTTGCTAAAGATGATTTATTTGATGTCAGGCACTAAACCACATTGGTCTTCGTGTTGTACTGGATGTCGTTTACAATCATTTACATGCAAGTGGTCCTCATGATGATTACTCTGTCTTAGACAAGGTCATGTGAAATTGTTTAATTCTGTCATTCTGACTTACCTGCACATTCTAATGTCATACATAATTATGTAATTATTGGCCATATGTGTACTAGAAAGTAATTCTCATCCATTCTTAAATTTCTTGCTTCATATATTTAGAGTAGCGATGATGAATACCCTTTTGGGGGTGGTAGGAAAGGGAGAAGGAACTTAAAAAGAAAGAGAAATTTCTTTCTTTCGAAATCGTTTAATATATGAGATGAATTTAATCTCTTGGGTTCCTTTTATTGGAACCATGTTTCTATTTATTTTTGTTTCTAATCCCAGTGGGAGGATCGCACGACGGGCTTTCTGCCTTGAACCTTCTCTGTAAGCTATCCAATTAAAACCATATGGTTTAAAACCAAAAGGCAAACCAATATTGATGTAAAATGTATGCAATAGATTGCTTCCTTTTTCTCCCTCTCTTTGGATTACTTTCTTATAATCACTTTGCTATTTCTTTCCCTATCTTCTTGTATTGTCAGGATAAGTACATTATAACACAGACTTGATAACTTATAATGTCTAATTGACAAGATTTAGGTGGTTGTATCAAAAAACGTATCTAACTGTGGAATAGCAGGAAACTCATTGTTCATGGTTAGTGCTTCAATAAAATCGTAACACCAAATTAAATTGCAGATTGTTCCAGGTTACTACCTCAGAAGGAACCTTGATGGCTTTATTGAGCATAGTACCTGCATAAACAATACAGCCAGTGAACATTCTATGGTTGAACGGTTGATTATCGATGATCTTCTGCACTGGGCTGTCAATTATAAGGTAACCATTTTCAATTGAACACTTGCTTCATTTATCTCTTGTAGGTCAAACTCAATAACATAGACTACTTATGACATTTGCCACTATTTGCTCTGATTCCTACTACAGTAACTTGTATGACTACTAACACCATAGAAATCTAGTGATATTTTCCTAATAGATTTGTCAATTGTGCAGAATCTTAGATTCTCCCATGTAACAAAGCTGCTTTAGTCTTCAAAGCTATAGTTTTTCCAGCTTCTCGTCTCTCTAAAGGACTGGGCCTTTGTACTCGGAGTCTTGTTATTTTGTGATTTATGATCTGATATCTCACAATATTTACCTTGTCAATAAACCCTTAAATTCATATCGGTATTTTGGATTCTGCCTTGATTCTTGTCTAGCTAAGCTACTGTCCTTTCTAAATAGCTTTCACTCTCTGGCATCCTAAAGGAGCTTAATATTGACAAATCACAATACACATGGCCACTTTATGGCTATGAGAATTTGTTTTGATATGATTTCTTATTATTTATTACTATTATTTGTAATAATTATTTGGTGGTATTGCAGGTTGATGGATTTCGTTTTGACCTCATGGGCCATATAATGAAACGTACAATGGTATGGACATGCATTCTATCATATACTTTTCCTGTTAAAGAATTCTATCGTATATCCATTTTAGGCCAAGAGATTTTCAAGTGAAATTCTAGGATTTCGAACTGTAGTTAGTTGCGATGAAGAAAACCAGTTTCTTGAAAAGTGGAAGACTGAAAACTTATTAGTTTCAATACTTCGAGCGAGTTTAGGAGCAAGCTAGTTTTTCTCACCATTGAACATGGCATGTCCTTCAAACGTTGAGGGCTTTAAATTCCTACAAGTGCGTCAATACCTGGATGTGGTGAATGAGTACGAAAAGATGATGAGTAAAAAAAACAAGATAAAGGAATGTCAACTTATATACCTATGGAAAGAGTAGAAAAGTTGCACATGATTTATTGATGTTCTTTAAAGGAAAAATTTCTTAATTTACTTGACACAAAGAAAAGGAAATGCAAAGGAGGCAAGCAACCAAGTAATATATAACTATGTGAAAGAAAATATGGGGATTAGAAGCATTAATGGATCAAATACCATCTAAAGGAAAACTCGAGTATCGTGAACTTGTAACTTATGCTTCAAGCAGTCTCTTCTTCTCAGTTGAACTTATGCCGCAAGAGTGTCTCTTCATCTCAGTTGATTAATGATATACATTATACCATTCAAAGAAAATTTACTACCTCTGAAGTTTATAATTTATGCAGCAAGCAAGACTCTCTTTTTCGTACAGCTTATTGCATTATGCAATACTTAGTTTATCTTGATTGGACTAAAGTTTGTTTTTAATTGATTGTCAAGAAAAGAGAAAAGAAAAAAAAGGAAAAACAAAGGAGCACAATTTTCTTTCTTCTTATCTTTGGTTGTTTGTGATAAATAATGGCATTTGATTATGATATGAATTTTTTGACTTGCATCTTAATTTCAGGTAAAGGCTAGAAGTGCACTCCAGAGTTTATCAAAGCACAACGATGGAGTAGATGGCTCTCGCATCTATATGTATGTTGCGAGGACTGAATTTGAATTATTTCGTATTCGTTTATTTCTTTGTGCTTGCATCATTATTTTGTCCTGATATAATGTCTTCTTAAATTAGCTTCTCGTCGGTTTCTTTTTTCATGTTCTAATGGCACTTTATACTATATTTATTTTTAGATATGGTGAAGGATGGGATTTTGGAGAAGTGGCTAAGAATGGGCGCGGTGTAAATGCATCACAGTTCAACCTTTCTGAAACTGGAATTGGGAGGTACTAGTTCTCACCACATACAAAAGTTCTTTGAAGATAAATCAAGCTCTTCCACTGACAAATTTTCCCAAACAACTTTATATGAAGAAATTACTTCTTGTATACAACTAACGTCTCATGATAAAAATAGGAATGGGTATTCACTTCCATGGCAAATTTCAGCTGCTCATGTGATTAAAAACAGCAATGGACACAAAGCACTAGCATATAGTTTTTATGTGCATGAATTAAAGTCTACTTTGTAGATGGAGAAACATCTTGATCATATTCTTCCATTTCGATCAATTATGATATTTAAAAAAGTAATCCAATGAACTCTAAATTATTTGAGACATGACATTAGCTTCAATGACCGGATTCGAGATGCAATGCTTGGAGGATCTCCATTTGGACATCCACTTCAACAAGGTTTCATAACAGGTTTGTCTTTGGAGGTAATCTCTTTATCAACAATTGGTCCTTCATTGGATTAAAAAGTTCAGTTAATTAATATTGAATCTTTTATTAGTTAAGTTTTGATGTTTCTATATTAATAGTGAATTTACTTTTGCTTTATTTCTTCAGCCCAATGACCATGACCATGACCATGGAAGCAAATCTACTGTCGACCATATGCTTGCTGTATTGAAGGATCATATTCAGGTATATTATCCTATGAAAATATTATATCTTGTGAAAATATTGGGGGAAAAATACAATTTACCTCCATGTGATACCGCAAAAGAGCAAATTACTCCCTATGAAAAATAAAATAGTAACTTATACCCCCCCCCCCCCCGGGCCCCGTGGTGTTTGTAGCAATTTACCTCCCTATGTTTTTAAAATTGAAGTAATTTACCTCCTTGAGCAGGGAGATAACTTGCTTCATTTTAAAAATCACAGTGAGGTAAATTGCTATTTATTTTCATAGGAGTAATTTGCTCATTTTCAATATTATAGGGGGTAAATTGCTACTCACCCAAAATATTGTAATTAATTGAAGAAGTAAGGTAATAATATATCATATTGATATTGAACTGGATATATAGAATTGTAAATGAACAAAATAAATAATTTGAGATCATCTCGAATTGCTTATTTAGCAAACCGCAAAGGGTACATGTGTTGCATGCGGAGAAATATTATTTGCTATAAGAAATTAACAATAAAAGTAATTAAATATGTTATTTCATTTTCAACGTAATGTTATTGTTATGGTGCTTAGACCTTTTAATTTCTAGTTTTCTTTTTTAACAAAATCTCATATTCCAAATAATAATCTTCTATGACTAATGATTTATTACCAAAAAAAAATGACTAGTGAAATCTGCGACCTAAATAAAATTATAATTACTTGATAAACGTTTCAAATATTATTATATAACTAATGAAAAGAATATTTCAATATGAAGAACTTAAACTTAATGAATATTTAAAACCTAATTGTTGATGTTCATTGTTGATTTGGTTCTTTCTTTTGTTTGACCTTAATGGCACAAAAAATTCTTCTTTGCTTGATTTTATACGATCTTCTTATTTGTGCTTACTTTGGATTCTTTATAAAAATACTAGTTATCGTTGCACGTGGTTCTTGCGAGCATATAAAAAATAATTGGTGTGAGATGATAAGGAAAAAATATTGTGAAATAATAAATTATAATTATAAATTATAATAAATATGGAGAAGTAAGTGAGAAAAAAATGGAGTGGGTTTCAAGAGAAAAAATGTATATAATTGTGAGATTATTAAAATATATTAAAAACTAATTTTACCAAATTTTTTTAAAGGAAAAAAATGAAATAAAGAGTAAATTTGAGTTTTCAAAAATTTGGTATGCCAAAATATTTTCTTTTATAATAGTATAGATAGATAAGTTCTCTTGTGGTTTTCATATTATCCACATTATGCCTATTAGTTACTTTCACATTATACTTATTTACTCATCATTTTCTGTATACTATATTCATAATATAACACACTTACTAAAAAAATACTTCATGATATAACATGGAATGAATAGAAAAATCATGAAAATTGAAAGAATTTAATGCTGAGATATTTCCTAGCATACATTTAAATAAGAGTGAGTTAGATAATTTGACATATTAAAAATATATAGGTTAGATGACAAATGATAAAAAATTAAATGAATTGTCATGTAAAGCACGCATTTTGAAAAGTAACATATGTTAAGAAAAAATGAAAAATCAATTAAATCACTTAACATGTAAAGTGATTAATAAGATCGTAAATATGTGTAATGTGAAAAGTAATTAATAAATATATTATTACACATTTTTATCCTTAAAGAATAATATTAAAAGGTTAATTAAGTCCAATAAAAAAGAGATAAAACTTTTAGGTGATTCATATTTTTTTAGATATATGGATAAATAAATTAGTTAATGAAAATGTTGGTTATATCTTGTCATAGACCAATTATGCCTAGAAAGAATGAAGAACTACAAGCATAGACTAATATTCTATGTCCTCTCCATATGGCAACAGGTTTAGACAATTCTAGGTTGCACTTGATCGCCTTAAATGTAATTCTTGTGTACAACAAGCTAGTAGGCTTGGAGTGTAATAGTTTTTTACTTATGTTTGCTTTCTGTTTTGCATCCTTTGCCAAACCTCTTAATTTTTCAGGATTTAATGTAATTTATTCCTCAGTGATATTGTAAATAAGCAAATTACCCCTATAAAAATAAATAGCAAGTTATTCCCCTGTGTATTTTAAAATGAAGCGGGAGAGTAAATTGCCGCGTTTTAGAAAACACAAAGGGGGTAAATTGCTTATTTATTTTTCATAGGGTTGTAATTTACACATTTGCAATATTACAGGAGGTAAATTGCAACTTTCCCAAATTTTTTATGATTTTCTCATGTAAGACAGGTTGGAATGGCTGCTAACCTCAAGGACTTTGTTCTAACTAACCATGAGGGCCAAGAGGTAACATTACCATGTAGCTCTTATAAACTACTACGTACGTCACTCATTTGTCAATTTTTTTATTGATTTAAATATTAGTCAGCTTTAGTTCCAATTTTTGCAATAAGTTCCACGCTTGAACATATAATATGAATTCAATATTTGTTATCCTTTCCAATATTTTTCTGTTGCATTTCTTGGAAAATTTTGGTGTAATTATCTCCTTGTCTCCAATCAGGTTAAAGGATGTGAAATTTCAATGCATGATGGAGCACCTGTTGCATATGCTTTGAGCCCCATAGAGATAGTAAGGGATTTCCATATATCTATCTTAATTGCATTATTGACCTTCTATTTGTTCTTAATTACCTTTTTTTTATTCTCATGGATGTGCTTTTATTTGACTTCACACCAATTGATTTTGTTTTATTTTATATATTGTTTAATCTTGTGGGGTTAGGTTAATTATGTTTCTGCCCATGACAATGAAACCTTGTTCGATATTGTGAGTTTGAAGGTAATTTTTTACCATTATATTCGGTGAATAGTATATAATGCACCCATATTACTGTTTTAACACTAGTTATTTTGTCCAGACTCCGTTAAATATCTCTGTGGACGCAAGGTGTAGGATGAACCACTTAGCGACCAGCATAATAGCACTTTCCCAGGTTCGAATTTATGTATCTATGTGTAAAATACTAACTTTATGTTGCCATGTTGGAGAACATTTTACATCCACGTGTTTACTCTAAGGCCTTGTTTATTGACTAGGATGGAATAAAAGGTTGATCGATGAATGTTGGACTAAAATAAGCAATTGTTTGGATGTGATAATTTTACCCTTTGTTTAGCTAAGATGATAAAATGTTTCATTAGAATGGATAGTATAATTATGCATTTACCTAGATAGATTAAAATGGTGTTGTTAAGTATACGTTACAATTAGGGCGGCAAATTGGTTAGCCAGCCGCGTTTGACTACACGGAGAATGGGTCACTTATAGATAAGTAGATAGATACAAAACACCTATAATTTAGTGGACCAAAACATGTTTTTTTAAACTATGTATTTTGAGAATTTATAAAATTATTGTAGTTAGAACTCAATAACTTAGAGTTGAAAAGAACCTAATGTTTGGCCCAATCCTCTTGATATTTGATGTAATTGTATTAACCAACTTAGATGACAATGTGGAAATATCAATACTACCCTCATGGTTCTTTTGAAAAAAAAAATCAAATAACTTTAAAAATTAAAATGATAGAATGACCATTTTACTGTTAACCGTATAGGTAGTATAGATTTTAAAACATTGAAAACATTTATATTTTGTTCTTTCTTTAACATTTTAGAATTGTTAAAGTTTAGTCTTTTTTCACAATTTTCTTTGCTTTTATTATGTTTTGGGAAAAATAAAATTTTAATTTTGTAACTTATGGAGTTGGTATTTTTGGTCCTGCACGAATTGATTTTCGCAATTTAGTTCTGTAACTTTAAAATTTTAGCAATTTTCATCCTTTTTCGGTTAATTTGGCTGGAAAATTACATGTGATTTGCACGTCTCAATTAAATTGCATTTTTAGTTCTCTAACTTAGGGGCATTGGCATTTTTAATCCTATAACTTAGTGGTGTTAGCATTTCTAGTCTTACATGAATTTATTTGCAGGATTAAAATTGCAAGTAAATTCCAATTTCCGACCAAGTTGGCCAAAAAAGAACTAAAATTATCAAAATTATAAAATTATAGGACTAAATTGCGAAAATCAATTCATACAAGACTAAAAATGCCAACCCCTTAAATTACAAGACTAAAATTATAATTTTCCCTTATTTTCTTCTACATCCATTTTATCCCCTTTCATTGCCACCGCCCCAACCCTAACATCCCACTTGCTCTTCCCGTCCCCCAAAGTTCAGGTGCATTAGCCGTAAACATGTATCTCATGCTTTATATAAAATATCTAGACGGTTGTGTATAAAATTACACCTAGCACCCCTGAAGTTTGCTTCTATCTAACAAATAAGTCATTTCGTTAGTTAAAATTCACTGAACTTGCTTATATTAACAAAAAAGATTAAAAAAAAGTCTATATTTGCCCCTGATTGACTTATTACTGATTTATTGCAAATCAAATCATTTTTTGCTATTCTTTTTTCATAGGGGATAATTTGCTTATTTGCAATACCACGGGGGTAAATTGCATTAAACCCGTTAATGATCTAAAACCAAGCTTCAAATTCTATATTATTTGAACTATAGTTTTTTCTTAAAATAAGTGATTCTTCTCATTCTATGCTCTATGACATTCTGTGCTATTCCATCGTTGTCATTAATCATAGGGAATACCTTTCTTCCATGCTGGTGACGAGATTCTTCGGTCAAAATCATTAGATCGTGATTCATACAATTCTGGTGATTGGTTCAACAGGTATCCCTCCGAATCTGAATTTCAAATTCAATCCTCTATATATATCAGGTTTTGCATATTCATAAGATGGGATACATTCTCTGTTAGCAGCAAATGCTTTGAAACTCTATAGATCTTCCTGATTCTATAGTTATGTTCATATTCATCCTTCAGGTTAGACTTCAGCTACAACTCTAATAATTGGGCAGTTGGTCTTCCTCCGAAAGAAAAAAATGAGCGAAATTGGCCGCTGTAAGCATAATTTCCTTAATCCTAGTGGAAGTTAACTTTTCATTAGATCAAGTTCTTGTATTAGATTACATGGTCATGTTGCAGAAAACCTATGTATGTTGCTAACTAGTTCCTCTCCCTTTTATCTCCAGAATGAAAACCAGATTGGCAGATCCGGCCTTTAAGCCTCAGAGGACTCACATCCTTGCAGCACTCGAAAACTTCTGTAGCTTTATTAGTATCAGATACTCTTCACCACTTTTCCGTTTGGACACAGCGAAAGCAGTTAAGGTTAGGAGAGATGTTTATGCATTTCCTTTCTGAATGCATGATTCAGATACTGATCGCCATCTTTATTTTTAAAAAGAAAAAAAAATATCATCATCGAGAAATTTGTATGGCTTAGGGTTCTTTTGTGAAGATTTCAGCTCACGTTGCCGAAATGGGAAGGACTGAGGCATTTAGTTTTATTCAGACTAGGAAGAAGTAGTTTCCTGCTTGCGGTGCTACAGCTTTTTTTCTAAAAGTTGACACCTAAAGAGATGGTTATAAATTATAAATCATTCAAGAGGGTTTATAAATTATATGTTCTTGGTTCTAATGAAGCCTTTTTAAAAGAACCGTTATTTAAATTTCACATCTTCATCTAGGAACGAGTACGGTTCCATAATACTGGTTCATCATGGGTCCCGGAGTGATTGTCATGAGCATCAAAGATGGCCATGATGGAGTTCCAGGACTTAACCAGTTGGATACCATGTTAGTAACAATTAGTTTCTGTACAGTTTTCATAGCCCTGATGGCAGTTATGTGAAACTAATAGTTGTATGTGTTTTGTGCTCACAGCTACTCTCACATCGTTGTAATAATCAACGTGTGCCCAACTGGTATAACGTTCAGCAGCTCCTCTTTGAGGGGAAAAGATCTACAATTGCATCCACTACAGGTTCTTCTTTACCCCTCTTTTCACAATTTTGATGTAAATTTTAGTTTTATCCCGGCCATAGTTTTCTGTGTATTTCCTACACCGTTGTGATGAGAAATAGGCTCAATTTTTCTGATTTAGGCATATATACCTGATCTTGGAGATAATTCTTCAACATTTGGGAAATTAACCAAGTATCTACTAGGCAAACAGTTTTTTTTTTTATACAGACTAGCCATTATGGCACGCCGTCCCTACATGCATATAATAAATAATTGTTTATATTTATAAAATATATTATAAATAAGAATAAAATTATAAACCAACATATCATATTTAAAATAATAAATAAATAAATAAATAAAATCAAACTAATTTAGGGATATTATCGAAATAAAAAAAATCGTGTGGGTGAAATTTTCATATTAATATAGGTGGTTGAAACTACGTAGGGATGTTTTGATGATTTAAAAAATTGGTATTGCGTGTAAATAACCGTCATTTGTGAATAAAAAAGGATTTTCTTTTTTATATAGTATAGATAATATAGATGTATCAAGTACATAAATGTAATTACGACACATGTTCTTGAGCCACTCTTGATACTTTCCAATACTCTCTTGCATGAATTTCAAAACTTTTTATCTGTTTTCAACTTAATTTTTACTTGGGAACATCATCCACTTAATTTATACTATATTAATTGTCATTGCACGTGCTTCTCGCGAGCATATAAAAAAAATTATGTTATGAGAAGGAGAAAAAAAAATTTATAATTGGAAGTTTATTAAAAATATAGAAACATGTAAAAAAAAAAAACAAATATGGAGAAGTTCAGAGAGAAATATGGAGTAGTGGGTGAGAGAAATTTCTTTTATAAAATTGTGAGATTATTTAAAACATTTAAAATTACAATTTTGGCCAAATTTGTTTTGAAGAAAAAAAATTCATTTGAGGGTAAAATAGGGCAATTTAAAGTTGGTACATTCAAAAAGTTTTCTTTTATAATAGTATAGATATTAAGGGAGAATATTTTTTTGGTGTTTTTCTGTTTTGTCTTTTTTTTTAATTTTTAATTTGATATTTAATTTATTCAACTAACTTCCAACTCTCCATTATCTTTTTATGTTATTTCTATTTTTTTTCTTGCATTTTTGTCATATTTTTTTTATAAATTTAATATTAATTTATTATTTTGTAAATACTTTATTTTAAATATTATTATAGAATTTGCATATATATATATAGATTGTACTACAAATTACTAATATAAATTATAAGTTCATTATGAGTGAAATTAGAATTATTTCAATAACTAATTACTTTTCTCTAACAAAAGAATAAAAATGGGTATGTATGTAACTAATTGATATAAACAACAAAAATAATCTTGCTATCCCATTTATTTCATTGTACCAAACGAGTGAAAGTATTTAATTTCTTTTTACATTACTAGATATTGTCGCACGCGGTTCCCACGAGCATATAAAAAAACTTAACGTGAGATGAGAAAAATAATTTTTTATAAAAGAATAAATTCTAATTATAAATTATAATAAATATGGAGAAGTAAGGAGAAAAGTATATATGGGATAGCGGGTAGTTATGAGGAAAAAAATAATTATAAAATTACTAATCTGACCAAATAATTTTAAAGAGGAAAAATAAAATAAAGGGTAAATTGGGGCAATATAAAATTGATACGCCCAAAGAATTCTCTTTTATAATAGTATAATGACGCTATGTAAAATCTCTACAAAGAAATGGTAACCGTAAAACCCTTTACCTTAATCTGACTTGTAGTGATGGGTGTTTGATGTAATTGCTGTGTTTTCCTCGACTTGAAATTATTTTTATCGGGAATGGTCTATTGGTAATCTGTATGATGTTGTAAGAGAAACTTGACTGATCGTGGACTTAAAGAGCAATTTATCTGTGAACTATGTGAAAATTCTTTTCTCTAATGTTGTATTGCTTCAGAACCTGTCTTAGAAAGTTACTAACAAGCTCACACCCTCGCATCTTTGTTTGACTTTGCGTCCAGATGAATTCAACCGACCTCATTGTCAAGCACTCGACATATGACTCGTCCGCTGGTTCTTTCACAATACCCTCAAGGACAACTTCCGTTTTTGTTGAACCTCGAGTTTTTGAAACGTTATGTTATCTTTGTGATCATAGGTGTTTATCGCCGATTGTCGACAGAGTTGACTTTATCTTTGTTAGGGTACATATTTGAGTAACTTGAGGGGATTCCAGACCCACACTAACCAAGATATATTATGAGTGAATAGCAATATAGCTTCCTGTAATATTGAAAATGAGCAAATTATTTATAAAAATATAGCAATTTACCCCTCTATACTTTTAAAAATGAAGCAATTTACCTCCCTGTCTAAGGAGGTAAATTATTTTATTTTAAAAAACATATGAAGGTAACTTGTTGTATTTTAAAAAACAGGGAGGTAAATTGCTATGTAATTTTTTATAAAGGGATAATTTGCTCATTCATAATATCATAGGGGATTGCTTGCAATTTTCCCAATATATTATATGTATTTATTTGGTTTTGATTTAACAAACTAGCAGAAATGTGACGCTCCCCGACGCTAATATTATTTATGCCAAGTTAATTCCCATACTTAATTAAAATCATTTACATGGAGATCACATAGGCCGTTACATTGAAAGATATACCACATACTCTTTCAACACAACTAGCAGGAGTGTCATCTATTTTCTATCTTTTATACATATCTCAGTTACATGTAGCAAGATGGAGTTATTATTGTTAATTCAAAAGTCATCCTCTCTATATTAATGTATCAATGACATTCTCAATTTCAAGACCTCTACGTTTGTAGACTTGTGAGTAGAACACTGCATACTGACCCGACCTGACTTGGATTGAACAATGTGGATATATTCCTTAAGAGTGAACACAACCTAAAATTTACACCTGAAAATATTGCAGATGGGTGAGCCTGCGACTTAATAAGTAAAAAACCAACAATAATCATATATGAAATTTTATCTTTAATACAAGCAAACAACAATGTACATCATAGACCACAGGTTACCATTTAGATCTCATCACATCTCATTTGAATAACGATGCTACAACTTAAAACAAGACAATCAAACTAGCTAACGATGCAAACAACTCACAGTAAGACAATCAATTAAACTCTTTCCTTTCTAGTACACTTACAAAAATGGTGATATAGTGTCTTTCTCCACCAATTCATCCCCACCTTTCAACATTTTATAAGTGAATTACCGCTTTTATAAACCATGAAGAGCTAATGATGCCTTTTTTTTTTTCCCCACGAAGAGCATCGAGGCCAATTTATCCAAAAAGAGTCGTCGGAGCCATTTATTTTTCTTCACGAAAAGCCACCGAGACCAATATGTGCACGAAGAGCACCAAGGTCATTTATTTATTTTTCCATGAAGAGCAATTGGCACCAATATATATCCATGAAGAGTACCAAGCCCAATTATCTTCTTCCATGAAGAGCCATCAGCACCAATCAAATGGGTAATCACATAATAATTACTTTCAGTTCCCATAACTCCTCATCTTCTACATATCACTCTTCTTGTAAGTAACTAGTCAAGTAAGGCCACATATCATCACATCTCTTCACTCACAATCATATGGTCACAACATCAGCACTCATAGAGCATGAATATGCACTTTACATCTCGTTTTCACGACATTAACATTCAAAGTAAAACATCTAATCAATCATACCAACTTGCTTTCACCAAACAATCATTAAACTCAAACCATCTATCAAGCATACCTTCCTCACAAGCATTATTCAGACAATCATATGTGTGCATAAAAGGAATATCAGATAAAATAGCACATATAAATGATAATAATTGTTTACTTACCTTTTTTTCCACATAATCATTCAACTCAACCATCCATCTAAGTATAGCATCTTCATTGTTATTAGCAAATCAAATCATAGATTTTCATAAAAGTCATACCAAGATAAAATAGCACATATAGATACCGTCAATTGTTTACTTACCTTGTATATCTATCGCTGATCGTCTTAGTTCATTGTGTGCATTTTTCTAAATTGGTTCAGCTCCTAATAATATTTCAAATATATTTATCTAAATATTCAACTTTCAGCAAACAATTTAAATATAAATATTTATCTCTCCATTTTCCTTTTAACTTTTTTCTGCACAGCTTTTGACAGCAACTGCGTTTTACTTTACAAATTCTTTCCAGATTGAAATATAGCTGTTACAGGCTCCATTTTCACTCCATATATGCGTATTTCCGTTTAGTTTTATTTACAACAAGAATCATATAATTTGGATCACTAGGTAATGAGTTTTACGTTTTAGTACAGCCTGGTTGGACTGGAACAGATCGGACTCACTACTTTAAAATTCTCTCAAAACTCATTGACTCTTCCAAAAATCTCCTTATTATCCGAATATACTATCATATGTCTCTAGTGTCGTTTTACGAAAGAATCATGCAAATTGAATCACTAAAATTCAAGTTACAAGGTTTTACGTAAATCTTGTCAGATTTCCCGCAGAAACAGAGCAATAGAATGTTTTTCCGTTTTAGCCTTTAAAACGACAGATTTAGCTATTTTGTAAAACTAAAAAGTTTTAGTACACATCTCAAAGTTTACACAGGTTCAATAATCACTAAATTCGGACAGCTATAACGCATGAAAATCCAGTTTTACAGAGGCTGTTTGGAACAGAGTTTTTCCTGGTGTCTTTCTTTCATCGTTGATGGTTTATTTTCTTCAATTAGAACTAATACCCGGCTCCTATAAGAATTTAAACATGAACGATCAGCAAAACGTACCAAATTCAGTTATAGAAGTGGTTTAGAATTGATGAAAATGGAGGAATTTCCCCACTTCCCTCTCTTTCCCTTCTCTCTTCTCTTTTCTTTCTCTCTCTCTCTTTCTCTCTTGTCTTTTCTTTCTTTCTACACTCTTTTATGTGTATGCATGTCTACTTATTTTATGTGTGTGTGTGTGTAATATATATATATATATATATATATATATATATCTCTTTTTCTCTCTCCTTTCTCCCCCACCTCTCTCTTTTGTCTCTCCTTTTCTTTTGTTTCTTCTTTCTTTTGTCTTCCTATATATATAACTTATATACCTATAGAATATATGTCTAAGTATGTATATCCATATAAGTTAGAGGTTAGAGTTTATATATATATATATATGAATATATCATGATGTATTTTATATGTCTACATGTACATATATATATATATATATATATATATATATATATATATCTAGGTATGTATCCATATAATTTAAAAGTGTGTCTATTCATATATATGAATACTCATTTTTCCAATCTTATTCCTATTTTACAAATATTGGAATGACTAATAATTTATCTCATCTTTTTAATTGTCTCATTGACCACAATATTGTATAATTCACCACTCTTTATATCCATATCCTTATAGTTAATGAATGAGAATTCAAGATAATAATTCTAGGGGCGTTACAATTCTCCCCCCTAAAATTTCGTCCTCGAAATTTAAGTATCCTACCCGTTTAGGAGAATAATTGTGGTACTTCTCCTCATCCTCTCTTCAACCTTCCAAGTGGCTTCTCCCTCATCCTCTCTTCAACCTTCCAAGTGGCTTCCTTTGGAGAGTGATTACTCAATTTTACTTTCACCATGGTTGTATCTTCGTTTCTCAACTTCATTACTATCTTGTCAAAATCTCTATTGCCTCTATATAGGTCAAGTTCTCTAAATTTCTATGTCTCAGGTGTTGGAGGAGCTTGTTCTCTAGTGATAGCATACACATTCGCTTGTGTATGAGATTGACCCCCCTGTCCTACTGACATCGTTGGAATATTCCCACTGCATCGACCACCTCTTCCTCGACCTTTATTTACACCAACTTACTGCAAATTTTCTCGTACACTACTTGGTCCCAAAAATTGAGGTCCCCCCACATCATTTCTCCGTAGAGGGCAGTTTCTAGATATATACCTCAGTTGGCGACAATGATAGCACATAACGGGTACGACTCCCCAACATTCTCCGGAATGTTTCCTGGCGCAGTTTGAGCAAACAGGAGTAGATCCTTCACTAAATGATCTTGTCGAACCCAATCCCCCTTCAAATCCTATTAAAGCTGACCCACCTTGACTCAATGATACTGATTGAAACCTATTAGTATGACTAATCCCTTGACCTCTATAACTACCACTTTGACCTCTACCTGAAACGTTACCATTCTGCCTAAAGGTAGAACTGAAATTGCCTGCCCATTTCTTCCGTTTAGCCTCAGCACAATATCTTTTTATGGTGGTTTCTTCTGCTCTTAGTGCTGCTTCTAACAGTGCATTATAACTTGGAGGTTTTATTGTTATTTTCTCGCGAATCTCAAGCCTCAAACCCCTTTCAAGTCAATCCCTCCTTAACTCGTCAGTTCTTACCTCTTCTGGTGAATACTTTGATAATCTCACGAATTGTAGTTCATAGTCCACAACAGACAAATTATTTTATTTCAATTCAAGAAATTCAATTTTCATACAATTTTTATAGATTGGTGGGGTTTATTTTTCAGCAAATTCCTTCAAGAATTCATCCCACGTTAATGTGATTTCTCGATCCCTACTCTGTGGAATAGTTTCCCACCAATCTAGAGCATCTTTCTCTAACAGGGATACTGCATATTTTAATTTTTGTCCAACAGTACACTCGATTCTGTCTAAAACTCTTTCTGTATTTCTTAACCACTCTTCAGCTTCTGCAGGGTCAGTGGCACCTGTAAATATTTTTAGCACTCTGCCTCCTAACTACCTCATAGTTCTTATCGATAACAACAGCTTGGTGTTGGGGTTGTGTAGGTTGAGTCATTCTTTGCATAAAGTTTACGAATTGTTGCATGAGAGGATTCACGGTAGGTTGTGGAATATTTCTATTTGGGTTTCTGACCTATGATGCTCATATTCATGACCACGAACATGTACAGACTCTAGTGACTCATCTGGACCAGCAGCGGGTTTACCTGACGCTTCCATCCTATATGAAATGCATACATGTAATCAGGTTCATAATATACAGTTCATCTATTCTATTCAATAAAAACACTTCTCAAACTTCCCTAGAAAATCTAATCCCTACTCTGATACCATCTAAATGTGACGCTCCCCGACGTTAATATTATTTTATTCCAAATTAATTGTCATACTTAATTAAAAGTATTTACATAGAGATCACATAGGCCGTTACAATAAATCTGATGTTGGCTTATGGAAGATTTATGGTTCCTCAGCCACTCTGTCCAAAATATAGAGACCTTTTTCATAAATGAACACAAACTATTATTGTATTCATGTACACAATATGTAATCCTCCATTATTTATGATTACAACTTGCTTATCTATACTAATAAAAAAAAAAAACCCACTCCTCATTAACAATTGGGGATTTGTGATGCAACACCAAATTTTGAAGTATCAATTATCTATCTATCTATCTATATATATATATAAGTGGCAATCCGTCTAAGGTTTCTTTCTTTTTTTTTATTTACCTAAATTAACCTTATTATATTAATTTTTATAGTGGTTATTTCGTGAACTATGTGAAATGTTAATTCATAGTAGTTATTTTTCACATTACTATATTTACTCTTATTAGTTATTATTTTTCCATTACAATATTTATATTTTAATTATTGTTTACATGATAATTATATCTAGTTTAATTCATTTACTAGAGTGAATTCCTTGGAATGGTCATAGAATTGGAAAAGAGTACATGTATATTTTTTCTATTTGCCCAGTTAAAAAAAGCACCAAAATCTTATTTCAGAAGTACAACAATTTTGAAATATAGAGTAATTTAAATGGTGATTTTTTTGTGACAAATATAAGGATGAAAAGTAAATAATATTATATAGCGAATTGATATAGAACGTACAAATTTAATAAAAGATACACTGAAAAATAAAATAATTAAAAAATCAGCCTTTTATATATATAATGGTGATTTTCTCATCACGAATTAATATGGGGATGAAAGATAAATATTATAAAGATAGTTAATTATAAAATTTTAAAGTCCACTTGATATGGGTGTACCCTTGATCTATTCCCTGGCATTCGGTGTACAATAAAAAAACAAAGGCCAAGAATCACAAGAAAAACAAGATGCAAAAAGTAAAAATTGATTTTACTTTGTAGTTTTTCATGCATGACTATAAATGTTGATTCCCTCCGTTTCGGATCCGTCCACAATTAGATCTCAATGATGTGATTCTCTAAAATCATCCACCCCCACTATAAGGACGTGATCATCTTATGCTAGCAAGAATGATAATGGAAGAGTAACAGAGATCAAAATAATCGCAATAGATTAACGTGTTTTGATATTCCTATTGTTTTTCTATCTTTAAGACCAAACATGGAGATGAAGAGATTAGGGAAAGAGAGAAGGACGAGTTTTGGAGAGGAGGAGAGGCTAGTATGTGTTGTGTATGACTAAGTTTTAATGCAAGTATATATTTGGTCTAATCATACATATATAAGGAGTCCTAACCTAGCTAGGCTCCGAAACATCAAAACCCTAACCCTAGCCCCCCTTATGCAAGAACTTTGAGCCCCCAAAATCAGCCAAGACTCTCCAAAAATATCCACATTAACTTAGCCAATATCTAACCGAGGCCACGAGCTTGTATTTAATGGACCAGACTTGATTAATTCAAATAAAATAAAGCCTACGTCTAATGGGCTTTAATTAAACCTAGAATATTTACAATCTAATATTAAACTCTTCATCTTTTAATCTAATTAAAAGACTCAAACCCCTACTCTCTCTTTCAATTTATAAATCCAATTTATAAATTGGACCAATCCTAATAAAACTAATCCTATTAATTTTAATGGCTAACTTAAAATTTTAATTAATCAAATTAATTAAATTTCAAGTCATCCATCCAATGAATTGGTCTAAATAAATGATCCAAACATTTATTCCCTCCAAGAATTTAATTTAATTTAATTTAATTTAATTAATCCGACTCTTATAGAATTAATTCTAAATTAATTTCATCCTATTATATTGGTATAGTGTGACTTTTTAAATTTACCCTCAGCTAGACTTGAGTTTGTGTGATCAAGATATTTTATTAAATTCAATTTAATTAATTATTTTCGATTATCCCATAATCATAAATAGCCCGTTATATGGGTGGTCATCTAGTAACAGTCCATGGTACTGGAGACTAGGTAAATAGTGGTGTGAACATTTAGGCTTCGAATCCTTAAGAGTACGGTCCTACTGTCAACTGTTTTCAGACTAGGCAACTATGCTTAATACTCGAGATAGGTTTACTTTACTGATTCGATTTAGGAAACCTATCCCTAAACAATCAATCGCTTTTACCAAAGACTTTTAGAGTTTAAACCATCTGAGAGCATATACAAAAGCTCACTGTCACATACTGATAGGGACATATCCTCTTTTGGAATTCACTGTCCTTGCTACATACTTCAGCTATATTGGATAAAGCTTGTGATGAACATGCCTCATGACTCAGTCAACACTCGCTATATCCAATACACAATCTTCATATGCACATGACTGTCATGACTCCTCAAGTCCGAGGCCATCGTACTACAGGAATCGGGAATCTCAATTATACCAACCAAGTTAAGAGGGTTCCATATGACGATTTTCGTGAGTTAGTTCAGTTAGTCGACTACCTTGCTAACTAGCCTACTGAAACTCACGTCTTGAACTATATGTTTCCACAGACGATGCCAATTGATGTGTGCGATTTTAGCACGGGTCCTAATAACCCTTGAATTTAAGATCTGGATTTGAGAAGAGGAACTTGAGAAACGGAACCTACCAAACAATGAGTTAGCACTCCGACGTTCAAGTCAGTATTAGTTTTAAGAGAAAATAATCATATAAAAATGAATCAAGATGGAAAATCGTGATAGGATAATTGAATCCGTAAGATAAATCGTGACCAAAGTGCAGAGAGAATGCAAGATAGCAGTTATGAGAGTAAAAATCTGAGAGTGGAATATGTTCCCCTTCTGGGACCAAAACTGTATATATAAGGGAGTGGCCCCTTCCGGTAGGAGTCTGCATGTTCTCCTAATTTGTGGAGTAAGTGGTTAGGATAAGGCATGTTCTGATCTCATCATCGATTAGTCTTGTTTGAAAGATAGGTTTCTGAGTCGAAGGGGACTCTTTGTCCTCGAAGACTCCTTAACCTAGGAGGAGTCCTTCTGCTTTGGCCTTGACTCGTGTCTCCCATGTAGGCTGCATAATCTGATGTGGTGGTCTAGGTGGACGTCCTACGCGGATTGTTGGCAGTAGGCCTTGGGCTGGTCACCTTAATTAGGCCATGTGCGCGGATTGGGTTTGTGGGCAACTTGGACCATCTTCTTATTGGGCTAGTGAGGGAGGCTTTTGACTTTCTTCTTCCAATGTCGTGGGCCTGATTCATTTGTGCCATACACATAATTACATATTCGTTTATAAAATATTGAGAATAAAATATTTTTTAAAATTATATTATTACTTTTTATAAAATTAAAAATTACTTAAAATATACATAAGATAATGTATATAAGATAAAAATGAATAAGTCAAAAAAATCTTTCAAAAAAATCATGAAAGTGGGAAAGTTAAAAAAATTTATTTAATTTTAAAAAGAACATACTAATATTAATAAATTAAAAACACCAATAGGATGTTTTTTAATTATATATTATAGATACTAATATAATGATATAAATTTTATTACGATTTACAATATTTTTATATTTATATTTAATTTAAACTCATCCTCTTCCTCTTCCCCTTCCCCAACCCCACCCCTCCATTTTCACCTGACACCTCACCTTCGGCGCCTCTCCGCCGCTTGCGCGGCCCGCCCCCGCCCCCCCCCCGCCCCTTCTCCAGTCGCAGCGTCCCCCCCGCCTTCCCCTACCTAGCGCTACCCTCCCCTCCTGTCCCCCAGTCGCGGTGCAGCCGCCACCTCCCTCTCCACAGCGCCGCCGATCGCCCACTCCGTCGAATGCTGGCAGCTTCTCCCTACTCCAGATCCCCCGCCAGCATTTCCTCCCTTTTCAGGATGAAAGGGAGGTGAATTGACTTTTTTTTTTTCCCTGCAAAGGTCTTTTGAACCTTTCACTTACCACGCCAAATAAAAAGCCAAGCTACATTCGTCAAATTTCCTCCAATCACCTGTTTCTCAACTTTCCTCCAATTTCAACGATTGAGTAAGGTATCTTCTCTCTTGATTTGATCAGAACGTTCTTCCTTTCTTTTTTTTTTTTGAATTCCCTGAACTGTTTTCAAGTTATGTTTACGTTGTTTGTTTCCTGCTTTTTTAAATGTATGGTTTGTTCAAGAAGCGTCAGAATCTACTGATGCTTACAAAAATGAAGAATGTTTTTCCCAGAGTCGAAATCAAAAGAGACGTCAGTGGGAATTCGCTTCACTTTCTCATTTGCAACTGGGGTTCTGGAAAGACGCACAGAAAGAAATGATTCTCTTACCTTGATTGAATGTGAATGGATATCCCAGATATACATTAAATTGACAATTTTGTTTCTAAAAATTGTTGTCGGGCGATAACTGGCAAAAACCATTTATACTTGGTATAATTCTTAAATTCCATCATCAGTTGTGTTTGCATTCTACCCAAGTCTGAAAGAGCTAATCCTATATTTTGATAATAGGAGAATTATTTAATCATCATTCTTTCATCAGTTATGGCTGTACCTCAAACCAGAAGTATGGGGCTACCCCTAATCAATCTTCTTAGGCTAAAAGGAGCACCCATTCTACAGCAATTGCATTTGGAGGAGAGACTGCTAAGGACCTCATATGATAACTGGTGCATCATCAATGATGGAACAACCAAGCGCACCGTTGTAATGGGTGTCTCAGGGTGAGTTACTTCACATTCTCATTTTTCAATTTACTGCCCGTGCACTTAATAAAGCATAGCTATTACTGCTGATCCTGCAAAAATGTGATTGATGATTTCCTTGAAGTGTGCTTGGTTGGGTGGATTTGGCCTTTATGAGTCTTAAAAATGTTGTGAAATTTCTTTTAGTTTTTTCAATCTTAAAAGGACTGTTGACTTTTGAAGACCATATTTTTGTGGATTTTGGAAATCAACCGGATTAGGTGATATTTTCTTACCCGGTTCAATATATAATCCACATCATCTTCACAATTGTGATGACATTCAGCTCCTCTAGTCTCTATTGCATTTCCCAACTATTTCCTACCCAATTAAGCGACTTTTAGATATCTAATTATCATATGAAAGAATTTAGAAGTCCAAAGACTTAGGAGCTAGAAAAAAAATATATATGTATATAAAATCCATTAATGATATTAATTTTATTTGCGTATGTTAAAGGAAACTAAAAAAATTAAAGTAGGCAATTCAATTTGAATTTGAAGACCAATTCCTACTCATACTCTTGCCTTTTCTTATATTACTATTAAGATGAATTTTCTTTCAAAATTTTCCATTGCACACAGTGTCAAGTGAATATAATGATTAAAAGATAGTTACAAAGTTAAACTCTGTTATTGAAGGGCTAATCATTTAAGATTATTCAATACAATGCAATATTTAAAAAAAGTAATTAACTGGATTGCAAAATTATGTGATAACCACCTGTATTGATATCATAATCTAACTAAATCGAAATATCTTTCTCCGACGTAAAATTGTTAAGAAGCAATCAATTGTCTAAATGCTCTTTACTATTTGGAAAATATATTTTGTTGAATCTTAATTGAGATTGATGAAAATGAGAACACTAGAAATTCTACTCTGTTGAACACTACATATCATCATGTAAAGATTTGAGTGTCAAATACTTAATTCAGAAAAAAGACTAAAACATTTATACAGCCTGCTAAAGTTTCTGTTTGAGAGAGATATGGCAATGCACGTCCTCATAAAGTGTTTTGTTTGGGGAACGTGGTAATATATGTGGTATCATGAAAATAATTGGTCTCTTCTAGCTTATATTCAATTAACAACTAGAGAGAAACTATTTTTCTATTATAGATTAAATGAAGTTTAAAACTAAAGTATATCTGAAGATTTGTAATGAGATTTATAAAGAAAATTATTCTTTCACATTAAATTAGGTATACTTGAATGAGTATAGATATTCTGGACATTCAAATCTAATCTGTTTTAGTTTTTTTTCTCAAGTTGATCATGTATAAGAAATAATATACAATACAATTGATTAATATTTTATTTTTGAATTACTTAAATTAAACATAGAATTTTACGTCGTGAAAACGCCTTAAGGTTAGAGTGTTAAATCTATAAACTTACAAGATACATAACTTGTATTATTTCACTCATTTTTAACTCTGGGGTGGACCAAATTCTTTTTTAAATTATTACTTAAGTCACACGAACAATAAATAATCATATTTAATATTTTATTTTTGCAGAAGCAATAACAAAATAATAATAGTTTAAAATTTATAGGTGAAAATTTAATTATATGCAAAAGTTGATCAAATTTCAGCTCATAATATACAATATAATGATATATAAGTTAGATGAATATAGATCTATGGTAAATATTGTCTTGGTAACATTATTATTATAACCCTTGCAGAGTATTTTGATATTGAAATATAAACAGTGAGTTTGATATGCTCTACCTCGTGCATATTAAAAAAATAATATAAAATTTTCACAATAAGTTTGAGCCATATAGGATTTTTTCAGCATTATGATATGATGCTATTTCTACAATTTGGCACCTTTTCTTCTTGTATAACATTTTGCAAATAAAGGAATTTCCTTTTATTTAAAAGAAAAATTAATCTAACTCATCAAGTGAATTTCTCTATATATATTTTTGTTTATCCTGATTCATTGTAGAATTAAGGGTTCGTTTTGGTTCAAATGAAACGAAAAGGGAAGTGAAAGGGAGAGGAGGGAAGGAAAGTTTTCCTTTGAGTTGCTTGGTATGATTGGAAAGGGAGTGAATTTCAAATACTTCCACTTGTTTGATACGAGGAAAATAGACTGACAAGAAAAATACTATTTTTTGTAATTTTATTAAATAATCCTTCTTTTTATTTTGTATATAGAAAATAAAAAATTAATATTATACTTATAATATAATTTTAGTAGATCAAAAATTTTAAAGCCTTATTCATAAAAATATTTATCAAACCAGAATAGGAATATTTTTTTATTAATAAAAATATTCATTGTTAACTTCGATGCACTAGTTTTTCAGCGATTTTGTTATATTCTCTCTGGCAATTATGTACAGTATTATTAGTGGGAAGGAAAAAAGAATTGGAGGAAAATTATATATATAGGCAATAGAGTAAATAAAAATAAATAAATAAATAAATATATATATATATATATATATATATATACTTTTTTTTGTGTTTTGACCTTATGCTTTCACTTGTGTGCCCAATTTTGGACGGAAACAAAATCGGGTTTCGGAGGGGTTTCATATACAACGAGTTTTACTTCTCCTCCATCTCTTCCTCCTAACCAAATACCGCACTCTCTCTTATGCATTCGTTTTACTTCCAGTTCTCTTATACTCACAATTTTCGCCCCAACTAAAACATACTCTAAGTGAAATGCAAGATCTAAACTATTAATTTGTTTATGTTTAATTGATAATATATAACTTGAGTTTTTGTTCAAGATTTATAGCACTTGATGGTGTTAAGAGCAAAGTTAGATCATTCACAATTTAAGATTAATTATCAGCAGAGATTATAGTAATATATAGCTAGTTAGGTTAGCAAATGACCCACAAAACTAATATATCTTATATACATTTCATGCCCTTGAACAAATATAAGATGATTTCTTTTCTGCAAACCACTCATTACAATTTGATATTACATTCTCAATCTTCTTTGCACGCAACCACATAGATCATGAATATGCCACAAAGAAATCTTAATCTTAATACTAACAAAACAAATATAAATACTAGAAATTTGACAATTAGTGTAAAGAAGAGTTATTCTGAAGTATCTACAAAATGTCAAACACCTCATGTGTATCTTTGTAGTAGGTTTGTATTTATGTAATATCCATGACTGTGTGTGTGCTTTGAGAATGAAGAACAGAAGTCAGCAAGCAACCAAGGATTAAGCTATATACTAATCTTAACAACTAAAAGTATGGGCATTTTAGTATTACTGGATGTATTTATCTTATTTATTTGCTATTTATCAATTCTTGTCATAAGGATGAAAATAGGTGTTATTTGTTGAATTTTGTATATAGTAGTATCTGCATATTTTAATACTTCCCTAAGCAAACACTCAAAATACCGTATGTTTTATCAGTAAATAGAAATATACATACTTCACTTATATTTCCGAACCCATTTCCTTTATATATACACGGGCACACATTCAAAGCAAAAGGTGGATTGAACAAAACTGCACCAAGTCCAAAACTTTAAACCTCATCAGTCACCAAGTCCAAAGCATCATTTCGGCTGGTTATCCATCAAACATTCCCTATTGCCATCCCTAAATTATTAGACTTGGTTGAGGTTGATGGTTTGATTGCTTGTTGGAGTGTTGGAGATTTAAGATTTATCAAATCATCACGAGGCAGCCCGTTTTCGTGCTACAGACCCACCTATGTGCAATTAATGCAAGAAATTGACATGTGTTGCATGAATGTTTGTGATAGGAAAGCCGAGGAACTTCTTGAAATTGACTCTGTTTTAAGAGATGAAATTCCAGTCATTAGAAGATTTACAGGTGGTACTGTTATTGTTGATCAGGGCACAATTTTTGTGACGTTTGTATGCAACAAGGATGCTTTTCCAGATTTACAGTCATATCCTCAGCCTATCATGTCATGGAGCAGCCTAATATATAAGAAAGTATTCCAAGGAATTGGGGATTTTAGCCTTCGTGAGAATGGTATGTATACGGTACTGCATCTACTCTATGATGTTTCCTGCTACTTTTGAGGACTGTACTAGCTTAGCACATTCAGTTCAAGTTAGATAATGGACATTCCATTTAAATCAGATACTTTTTTGGCTTTTGAAGGAGTTTCCAGTTCACTTTCTGTGTCTGTTGATTGATTTTCTTGTTGTTTTCATTTGTACTTATATTCTGTAGTTAAAACTGATGTTCTTTCTCTAAGTTGTGACTGTTGGAATCAGCTACTATTGCATCTGCTACTAGTTGTCATATCTCTTTCTTTTTCTTTCCTCTTAATTTGTTCTGCCACTTTCTTGATCTGAGATCCAGGAAATGTTTTTCGTATTTTTGAAGTTGATTTTGTTTCCTAACAAATTCACTGGTGAAATTAAGGTCCACATTGCTATTAAAACGGTTTCTAATGTACCTTCTTTTCTAAGAACAAGGAAAGATCTTCTCATTTTAAAAATTGATTTACATTTCCGAAGATGCATGGGTGAGACTCCAGATATAACACTTCTGTCATGGTGGTTTTTCTAGTTCTGTATAATTTTCTATATGTTGTCATATATGATCGTCCATGTCGTTTTAATCATTGTCTTCCTTTACATGGTTATGATGGAGACCTAGACAGTGCCGTCAATACATGGTTATAAAGCTTGGAAGTTATTTATATTCCTTTAACCATTTACTACTTAAGACAGTTGAGGCTTGTAAAAGTTGTACCCGATTATTTCCAGGGTAAAGCACGTTAATGATCCTTGAAGTTCTTGAATGGACCACTCTAGTCTTTTAAAGTCTTCATTGTATCAAATTTGTTTTAGAACTTCAGTCTGGATATCTGGACCTGCCACGTGGCTCAGTGAAGGGCAAAAGGGTCCAAGGATTTTATGTCACCAATAATAGGAAAAGGTTCTCTCTTCCACTCTCTTGTTTCTTCTTGCCCCTGGGCTTCAGAGCATTTTCCCTCCCCACTCCTGTGCCACACTATTATCATATTTATCGTCAGTACTTGGAGTTCCATTCTTTCCTTCCATTTAAGTGTTTTTCTTTTGAGCCGTAGCTTAATTGGGAGATAAAATGAGAGTATTCTCTGAGAATATTTGTGGAGCCATACTTCATAACAATTTCCACTTCTAAAATATTAAGATAAAATTTCCGGAAATGATATTCTCTAATTTCAATTTGTGCAGAACTCTTTCATTTATATACACTCCAGAGAATTGATGTATATGCATCTCCTTTCTTCCTTGGGACACATTATTCAGAATTGTGATACTTTGCCTGATTTTTCCTCAAGATCTTTTTACTGGATAGCCCGTAGAGTAGTAGATTAACATAGCAAATATGACAGGGTAGATATATTGAAAGTAGAAGGGAGGGCCAAGGTTTAGAGAAGTAGGAAATCTTGATTAGAACAAAGCAGAGTCAGTCACACAGATCAGCTAGAGACTAATGCATCATCCATTATCACCTAGACGTCGTTTCTCAAAGAGTAATCTCGATTAAGGCGCGGAGTGGTGGATTGAGTCTTGAGGAGATTGAGAGCACAGTGGAGGAGGGGGGCGGGTTTAACAGGTCGAGAAGGGAAGCTGGAGAGTCAGATGAGAAAGGCAGGCAGCAGATTGTTATATTTTATTTGATTTTTCTGCATGTTGAGACAATTTTTACCCTTTTAGAGACTGCATGCAACAAGTTTTTACTTTTTGGTGATTTTGTCTGGAAGGTGATAATTTGGATTATCATGTGATGAATATATAGAGCGATGCTAAATTTCATCATGTGGGCTGTACCTCTTATTTTCACCGCAATAATTAGGAATTATTGTAATTGATACACTTGGATGGATTTAATAAATTAATAATGTCCAAATCAGGGAGAAAAGAGGTGAACGATTATTTAGTGATTTGCATTTTCTTATAAGGATTTATTTGTGTTGAATGTAAGATTGACGATATTGCTTGTAACCCTCTGGTCTTTCAGATTATGTGCTTGGCAACCGCAAGTTTGGTGGGAATGCTCAGTCCATTACTAAAACTAGGTGGGTCCACCATACTTCCTTTTTATGGGATTATGAGGTCAGTAACATGGGCTATCTCAAACTGCCGAAACGAGCTCCTGACTATCGCCAGGTCTGCTAGCTATCTACTTGGTTATTTCTCTAATGTCCTCTGTACACTTGTTTCTTCTTGTCAATTATTATATTCCTTTGAGCTCTACCCAAGTTGATTTCCCTGTAACTTTCAAGATTTGTGCTTCTCATAATATCCTTGAAATTTTTCGGTAGATAAGTCAGCACATGCTTCGTTGATGCATATTCTGATGCTATCTTAATATGTGCCCTGGACAGCCATTCCATTTTTAGATATACTAATTTTATGCATTTGCACTTGGTACTTCTGTTGGAGAGGGAGTGACGGCTGATGGGATATGTGAAGCAGCATGAACCCTTTAGTTTACAACGTATATCATACAAATGCTGATGAGAGTTCTGGTTGACACAAAAGCTGTCTTTGGCACAAGTCCTCTGATATTCGCCTTGTCTTCTCTATTCAGGCAAGGGATCATCTTGATTTTATATGCCGCATGAAGGACCACATACCAAGGTCAAACTTCATTGAGAGAACCATCGATGCAGTTGGCAGCCATTTCGTGTTGAGATCAGTGGATCCAGAAGCGAGTCAGAGTCCTCTGAGTTCGAAATTTGAACCCTCCAGCAGGCTACTGAAGAGAGAGGAACTGGAAGAAGCCATTTTTAATTCCCGAAGTCGGGGGGCTTGTGCTGCCTCAGCCTCCCAAGCATCATGAATGCAGATTTTAATGCTGATACCATTACTTGCTCAACCTGACTATATTATTCATGTGGAGCTCTGTGCTCTTGCGTTTCTATTTTTTCACTATTTTCTCAACTCAGTTTATCGTCCAATTCCAGTCGCACAAAACAAGTTGAGTTGCATCTAATATTTGAGTATTTTTGGAATTTTGGCATCCACTCCCCTTATGTGTGGACTTGTAGGCATAGACTTCCACTCTGATACTGGTAGGGAAAAAAGAATTAAATAAAATGAAGACCAAAAAGTTTCTAGCCATTTTACAAGAAAACAACTCATTATTTTAAGAATTTAACTGAAAGTGATTGTAAAAGTGAAAAAAGAAAATTCAAACATTGAAGATTCTATTTGCATTGCAAGGGTATCCCATTGCAAAGTCCCTCCAAAAGAAGCTGTATATTCCTCCCTAGTTCGTTGTTGACTCTATCGCAATTGACTGGAAAAGGGTCTACCAGATGACGATGCCTGTGATGGGACGTTTGCAACTGTTCCAAACCTTCGGATGTTTTTCCTTTTTTGTCTTTTTGGCAAGTGTTTCCGAATGGCTCTATCTCAATGGGTCTCTACTCGTCGTAAATTTGGAATAATTTGGTGACATGTCGGATTTTTGAGAGATTCCATTGCAGCATATTACATTTTATGTTTTTTTGTAGTAGTGATAGTATAGGCAATTGGAAAAGAAGATTCACGATCACAGAAGCATACGAGAAAAACGGAATATTTGGTTAATACGGAAGAAGGAAGTCCTTTAGATGAAACATACTCTATCATGCACTTTTCTGTTGTTAGTGATGAAGTGGAGGAAAAATGCTTTTAAAATATTCTCTTCGATATCCTTTGATGATGATGATGATGATAAAGAGACTTCTCGTTTCAATAGGAGAGGGGGTTGGCCAAGTAAGAGACACCACCTTTTGTAGGATGGAAATTTGAAGTACATTGAGGTCTCGTTCCAACCCCCCTCCTCAAGATGATGATAATGATGAGTAGTATTTTGGTGGATTAAAAGTCCCTTTTGACCTTGCAACAACAGTGTTTGGGTAAATCTTGCATAATTTAGACTGCTTTTTCTAGGCTTGCAAGCTTTCGACCGAAAATTTCGGTTGGTCAAAGATGGAGTTGGTCTTTTTTTAGAACTATTTGGACTCCATGATGCATGTCTTTTTATGGGATGGAAAAGTTAATTTAGCCTAAAAGCAATCTAGACTCTGTTTATTGTTTCGTATTTAAACGGTGTTTACGATAAATTCTACTTTTATCATTAAAAAAATATTTAAAAACTTAAAATTTTAACCTCAATAAGTTATAAGTGTTTGAAATTAAAAAAAAAAGTAGAAAAGATGAAGTTGACCATGTTTTATGAATAAGTCACACATAATAAAATTAAATGGTTTTCTTATCAATTAATATAATAATTATTGATATAATTGTATATAGTAAAATGTTTTAATAACAAAATATAAATAAGATTTTAAATTTAAGTTTTTTATATCTAACTAACTATAAACGGTATATTTAACTCCTAATATATATTTTTACACATGCATATATTGCATTTCATACTTTAAAATTAAATAAAAGTGTTATAACCTAAATCATTAAGGTACGGCGGGTTGTCGTGATATTTTAATTTACGCATTGGCGATAAATCATATCATAATGAATAAAGATTCTCATAAAAATTGACTTAAAATTTAAAAGATACTTAGTATAGTTCAAGTTGAAAACAACGGACATATTAGCTACATTTTTTATAGTTTTCATGTATACTAGTTTCAACAAAAAAATTTGGATTATTTTATTGTCTCGTAGTTAAATGGTATTTGCTATTTTATTACAACAACAACAACAACAACAACAACAACAATAATAATAATAATAATAATATATTTGTAGTAAGTTAAAAGTGTTTGAAAAGGAAATTTTATATAAAGATCATGAATCATGATAATATTATTTCATCGAATTTGTCGTTGCTATAGGCATTTTTGTGTAGATCATGATAACGCCATAAAATAAATGATGGCACTATTTTGTTAGATTTCTCTTCATACATGTTATTCCAAACTATTATTATAATTTTTTCGATATTCCTTGTAAAAAAGACAATAATAGTATAAAAAAATTAAGTGACACGATATTAAAATTACTTTTAATTATATGTATTATCCGATAAAAAATATTTATTTTGTTACAACAATAATTATGATAATATTCAAGTAAATATTGTTGGTATAATTAATTACAAAACTATTTCACATAAATATAAGCAATTAGTGTCACAAGTACAGTGACAAGAATATAATTATTATTGTATTTTTGTTGTCACTAAATCATCATTATTGATGGAGAGAATAGTATTTTTGCTATTATACTTTAGGGCACTCTGCATAGTTGGTGTTATGCTTTTCTAGTTCACCAAAAACAGTGCCCTCGTAAAAGGGGCTGATTGCATAATAGATGATAAAATTACACTTTTAATTCCATAGATTTAGAGGGTCAACATTTTTTATCCTCTGCTTTATCGAATTATCAAAAACGTCTCAGAATTGAGAAAAGTCCCATACTCACATGCTAATTTTACCATACAAAAACTAAAGGCTAGATCATGTGCCCATTAGTTGAAAGTGGCACTACTTTGTTAGTCAAAACTAGAGCTAGGGGTGTGGCTGGTTGGGTTGAAAAATAGAGGATTAAGAGAAGTGAAAGTAAAAATAGATTTATAAGAGATAATCTTACATTTGCTTAGGAGGAAGAGATGTAGATGATGTAAAACTCGATGTATATAAGACTCCTCCACAGTCCAATTTTGTTTCAGTCCAAAATTGGGCGGAAAAGTGGAAGTATAAGGCCAAAAAGACAAAAAAAAATTAGTTTTATTTTTATTTACTCTTTTACCATATATATATACATATAATTTATCCAATTTCTCTCATTCTCGCTAATAATACCGTGCATAATTAAAAAAAAAGTAACAAAATCAGTGAAAAACTACATCAAAGTCAACAATCAGATAACCAATCTTGTTAGTTATTTTTATTTATTTTAAACTAAATAGTTTAGAATAAATAAACAATACTTTGATAAATATTTTATTAATAAAATTTTAAATTTTTTATATACTAAAATTGTATTAGTATAATATTAATTTATTTATTTTCTAATCCAAAGTGAAGAGAAGGTAATTTTAAAATTATAAAAGTTAGTCTTTTCTTCTTAATCTGTTTTTTTGGTAGCAAACAACGAAAAGTATTTGAGATTTATTCCCATTCTAATCATACCAAACAAGGAAAATTATATTCTTTCCCTCCCCCTCCTCCTCCCCCTCCCCCTTCCACTTCCATTTTCCACTCATTTGAGTCAAATGAACACTAAATATATTCAAATTTATCAATTTTAAGACATTTTTGGTAAACTCATAAAGCGAATGACTAAAAATTATAACCCCGTTACTTTATAGAACTAAAATTGTAATTTTATCGTTAATTTATGAGTGTTTAATGATATAGGAAAATTCTTAGGAATTCCCTTAATATAAGCTTCTTGAAGTGCTCGAATTCCCAAAACACTTAGATATACCATCTTCAATTGTTACATTAAAAATCAAGATATTTAGTGATATCATATTCTTAAAAGTATTAGGACCAGGTGGCATGCTATCACTTGCATAGAAGTCAATGAAAATAAGACTAGTGCTAAAATTTGAGAAACAACTTATTAATGTTAATTAAAGGGGTCGATAGGCATTGTTGGAAGAGGATCAAGAACGACGAGGGACAAAACCATTGATCTTAGGTAGCAAAAAAAGAGGTATTCTAGGTATGAATGGCAATGGCAATGGGGCGGGTCATAATTTCACCCCGTTCAGCCAAAACCATCCCGCCAATTGATTTTATATTGTTATTTAATTAATAATTATTAATTATAAATTGGATAAATTTAATTAATTAAATTAAATAGATTCATGATTCAAGTAATATTTTATGTTTTAATAAGCAATATCAATTTAGATGTAAATGCCTTAAAGTATATATTCATCTAAATTATTAATCTTACAAGTAATATCATTTTATGACCTATAATGAACTATGCAATTCAAAAAGTACATTCAACTAATATTTTATTTTTTAAATAAATAAAATCAATTTAGATTTAAATATTTTAACATAGTTTTCAATTTAAAATAAATTTAATAAACAAATTACACGTTTATCTAAATTATTAATTTTCTTATCAAGTAATATTATTTTCCTATTTACAATAAATTATACGTACCCAAAAAATACATGTAATATATATGTATATATATATATATATATATCAAATGGATTGATATTAAATATATATATAATGGATATTTGAAATAGAACATTCAATAATTGCGTGGCTAGCTACACATCTCGTGAAGAAAACAAAATTATGCAGCTGCTGCTAACTCAAATACATACGGCATCGAACAGAATCCTGTTTAAAAGAATCATAGAAATACATAGATCATGAGATCAAGAACACAACTCACAAATCTAGACATTCACATAGATGAGATCAAGAACACAACCCACAAATCTAGACATTCACATAGATGAGATCAAGAACACAACCCACAAATCTAGAACAACACGAGCAGAAAATTCACAAATTTTTCTTCCCCTACTGAAAATAGTCAGACAACTTACGCTGCATTAAAAACACACACACACACAGTTATCTTGTACCAAGCTGGTGCAGATTGATTTCACTTGTTGGATCCTCGACGCGCCGAGTAATAGAGACTAGCAGAAGCTATGGCAATAAGAGAAACTGCAGCAACCCAAGCGATGGCAGTCCGTGGATTTCGAAAATGCACGTCTCTCACCTCACCTATCCATTTCTTCATTGTGCTGCTATAATGTGCTTCAATTTTATTCTTAACGTCGCGGAAAATCGTTCGATCAACATTAGCGTGCGTGTTAATATCTCTGAACACTTCCAGAACTTGCTCATCACTGCCGAGCGCGTTGTATAGGATTTTCCTTTTTCGCAACTCTGCGACATCCTCTTTGCTCTCAATCAGTGACTTCATGAGATCGATGTATGATATCACGACGTAGTTAGTACGGTCTTGCGGGCTCAACTCGAATGCCACCATGTTCAAGTAGAAAATCTTGGTGTGGATGGAGACAAATTTTATTGGAAGCCGAAGCTGTGGACAGAAGAGTCCGGACTCGAACTTGACATCACTGAAAGATCGAGATGAACTGGGTTTGAAGCGAATGCCCTTTTTCTTGAGGTCCATCACCGAACGAAATGTATGGGGGCTCCTTTGCACCTCTCTTCTCCGACCAACTTCAGGCCCTTTTCGGCATACTCCTAGACATCTGCATTTGATGCGGGTCATTGCGCCTGGATCAGCATCGGCTGCTGGATCCACATCACTTTCTAAATCACGACCTGTCGATGGATTAACACCGTTTTCTGCACTAGCAGGGGGTCTTTGATCAACTCTGAAGCAGCATAGCCATCTGCATTTGAAACACTGACGACATTGCTCCCAACATTGTCGTCTGCATTTGAGACATAGTCCATTTTGATGCTCGGATTCATTCCAATTGGAGGCAACTACCATACGCAAGGCTTCAAGGAGGTGGAACGGCTCCCTTCCACGTTCTAACCTGCTTCTTGAGTCATATTCTCCTACACTGGTCCCATTCAAGAATCTGTTTTAACACACAACGTACATATATATGTTAGCTCCGAATAGATGTTCTGCTTCATTTGTCTTAAATTATTCCTCATATTTCTGAAATCGTTCTAAAATAATTTAAATAGAAACTTCGTCTTTTACAAAAGTTTACTCTCAGTCGAAGAAATAATCTAATGCATCGATTAACTGCATTTTACCCCTCATGAAACCCGCCTAATTAAAAAAAATGCAACTTTTAAAGTTCACTGTTTAAGATAAAAAAGAGGAAGGGAAATTCTTGCTCGGCTCGGTCGAAGCTAAACCAATCACATGGCAAGTGTGTGATTGGCGTACTGTTTAGAGAAAGTGATCAATCACAAATTTGTGATTGAATTGGCTTGGCCAAATCAAGTTCGGGCAAGAATTTTTCAAACAAGAGTTCTCCGTCTCCCAGTCAGGGGTGGCGTAACTTTTTTGTTTCAAGTTCAAGGATTCCTGCTGCCTCCTTTTTTTTATTTACGGAGGTCCTTTGCCTATTAAAATATAAAGGTAAATTTGATCGTTTGCAATAACACATCACCAATAAACTTGGGGACTGTCATTCAATTTAATACCTGTTAAGTAATTTTTCGCCTTCTTCTTCCCCGTACCTCAAGGTGATGAAAAGCTTGACAATCCAGAACGGAATCTGATTCTCAAGCAGAAGCAAGTCACGATACGAGAGTGCCATGTTCAATCGCCCCAGATTCTCAACCATAGTCCGGTACTTTGTGTTTCTCCCGCGCTCCAATCCTGTCCATCTCTTCGTCCAGTTCCGGTGGCATGTTTGTCTCTATGCGAACTATAATGAAGCAGGCATCACGCAGCATCATTTCCGCAAGCTCACGGTTCGAGTACTTAGCTGTGGACCCTTCCTCATAACAACTTTTGATTTCACCAATCCTTTCGAATACCTTGTCGTAGTAGAACTCAGGACTTTGCCCGCGGCCGTAAACAAACATCTTCACAGCCTCAGGCTTGAAGGCCTCAGCCAAACGGAGCTCCTCTTGGCCATGGTGGTAGGGCCCGATCGAAACCGCCTTGGGAATATAGTCCTCCTTGTTCTTCTCTTCTTTTAGCAACAGCGGCGGCACTTTCTGCATTACCCGGCGTGGGTGCTGCTCACCTCTAGTATTTGAGGTTTCATGACCTTCGTCGCCACCTGATGAAGTTGCTTTCTCTATGAGTTTTCCCTTTAGCTTGAGGTCACTAGTTTGAGGATTCTGCTCATCACCCCTACCACTTGAGGATCCTATCTTTCCCATTTCCAAGTTCTTGAAGAAAATCTGAGAGCCAATGCCCCTAATTCATGAGATGGCTATCAAATACTAGTGCAATTTTAGGGTCTATGCATGATATTTTAATTTATGTGTTAGGTGATCGATCATGTCCACCATGATTACTGAAGGGTAGGTCTTTGTGTCAAGTCCAAAGCTACAAACATATATACTAATTTTAATAAAAACAATATGGACTCTTTTTATTATCTCATATTTAAAGGGTGTTTATAATGAATTCTACTTTTATCATAAGAAAAATTACTAAAAAGGTTAAAGGTAAAATTACATTTTTGCTCCTATAACTTTAGATTATTAGCACTTCTAATCCTATAACTTACTCTATTTATACATTTAGTCCTTTTTTTGCCGAATTGAGTCATGAGCATATCACATTTGGTCATTTTTTTGGCAAATTTAGTCATGTATTGACAATTTTGGTCATAACGACTCATAGTTACAAAACAAAAAATGAGATGTATGTGAATAGGACCAAATTTGTCAAAGAGATTACCAAATGTGAGATGCTCAAAACTAAATATGTTAAGAAAAAAGTCTAAATGTATAAATGAAGTAAACTACAGAACTAAATATGCCTATCGATCTAAAGTTATAGGACCAAAAATATAATTTTGCCAGTTAAATTTAACCTATAATAAGTTAGAAATGTTTGAAAACAAAAGCGAAAATTAGAAAAAAGATGAAGTTTACCATGTTTTATGAATAAACTACAAAAAGTGATGGGAAGAAATTTATAAATTTGACTTAATTCAAGCAATTCAAAATCACAAGCTATGGTTCAAAAACACTAATTTCCATTTATTCTCAGTAAAACCTTGTCTTGATTCTTAAATATTCATTTGAATGCATAATTTTTGAAATATCACATTATTTAATAGAATACAATATCAAATTTATTAGGTTCAAAAATGTACAAACACATAATATAGCTTATATATATAAAATAATAATAATAAAATTGAAGTAAGCCATTTAATTTTTTCAAAAAAATAAGTAAATTTTTTAAACCTTATATGATCTATACATTAAAGATAAATATCCTTTAATTTAGCACAATCTGTTACTTCATTTTGAAAATCATGCATTTAAAAAATTTTAATTACGCTTAATTATATATATTTATGATTATTTTATAGAATAGAATCAACACATACTTTTTTATTTTTATGGATGTTATACATATTCGGTTAGAGGTATTTTAGATTTTAATTAAAATTTTAATAGAATTTTATATGATAAAAAAATAAAATAAAATTTGAAGGGAGGTAGATGCATGCCAAAAATTAAAATCTTAAGTAAATAGATATTGCAACAACCCTATTTGCTATGTTCTTTTATGAGGTTTCTTAGCTCAACAAGTCCAACCAAAGTCAATCTAAAATACCTTAAATTCTTCGCCGACGAGGTTTTATGAGCTTTTTGAAAACCAATTATATAAATCCTAATATGGCCCATCATAATGACTTTTCTTTTTTGTTTTGATATATAGTCTTCCTCTAATTTAATTCATTTTGTCAGATAATGGAAGTGGTTTATGTGAGATGTCTTATAGTATTTAATTATAATTAATAACATAGGCTAAATAACTTTTTTGGTCCCATAAAGAAGGGGCTTTTCCATTTTAATCCCACGCTTTACGCGATTTTCGATTTGGTCACATTTTTAAAACAAAAATTGTCCAAGTTAGTCCTAGACGTCAATTTCCGTTAATTTTCTAACGGTTGCTTGGATGGTTTAATAAAAAAAATATATTATTATTATATATTAAAAAAAACTAACTACCCCACCCACCACCACCCCCTATCACCCCCAACCCGTCGGCGGCTTTAATTTTTAAATTGTCGGATTTTCGCAAATGCTTTACCAAAATGAGTGAGATCGATCTCGTTAGAATCATTGCGAAGAGACGAGTCCGATGGTGGTATTTTGAGATTGAGATTCGTCCGAACGAAAACGAATTGATGGCAAACAGGTTCGACGGTCGTGATTTGAGCCCAGTCTCTCCGGTTCACGAAAACTCAAATTGAAGGTATAGAAATGTTCCTCTTGAAGAGAGGATTCAAATGATACCACTGGAGGTCAGAAACTCGTCAAGATGGCGCAGAAACTTAGAGAGAAGTTTCCGTCGAAAAGGGGGCGAAAAATGTATTTTAACTTAATTATTAATTATTGTTTGTTTTATTTTTTTAATTAACTTAATTGTTAGATATTTAATTATAATTTTATTTAATATGTATATTGGATTTCCTTGTTCTTTTAAATATATAGAATACTAATTTAAATATAAATATCATTTTTAAAAATAATATAATTAATAAAATATTTATCCTAAATAATAATTTAAATTTAGTATATTATTAAAATAATTTTTATAATTAGTATATAAAATATTATTTTATAAAATTTAGTATATTATTTAAGATATTCATTTTCTTTTAAATACACCCATTAAAAATATTTAACCTAAATTTGAAAAATAAAATTTAGTATATTAAAATTATTTTTTATAAGATTTAGTACAGTTTTATTTTTTTGGTATTTTATATTTATAAATATATTTTAAAGAAATTTTGAAATAAAAAAATAATGTATATAAATATGTATAAAAATATATTTTTATCATTTTGGTATTTTTAAAAAAATAAAATGAAAAATATACATGTTTTAAATAATTTTATAATATAATAATTATAATAATTATAGATATTATAAAAATTGAAAAATAGTTTTAAATAATTATAATAGTTAAATATATATTTTAGTTAATTAAAAATAATTTTACATTAATAATTATAATTTTTAAATTTTAGTTTTAACAATTATAAAATTGTTTAAAATTTATATTTAATTAATTTAATATTTGAATTTTAAATTATAAAATTCAAAAAATTTGCATTTTAGCTCATTAATTTCTATAGCAGGTACCAAGTATTTTTATAGGAAGAAAAAGCTCATTTTGGGGCCAATATTTGCCTAAAAAAAATTGAACAGTAACAACTTAACGTTTGGCCAAGAAACCGTTAAAAAATTAACGGAAATTGACGTCTGGGACTAACTTGGACAATATTTGTTTAAAAATGGGACCAAATCAAAAATCGCGTAAAGCGTGGGACTAAAACGGAAAAACCCCTTCTTTATGGGACCAAAAAAGTTATTTAGCCTAATAACATAATTAAACATAAAATAATTGTAGTAAAAGTAATTAATTATAAGACAAAATACAATTTTGGTCCAGCTTTTTTAGGGGCAGTAACAATTTTAGTCCAAGTCCGTTTCAAAATAGTGAATTAGGACAATAATTTTAAAAAAATGGCAATTTATGAAAGAAAAAATGCCCTAATTTTGCCGGAATCGTGCACATGTCACATAATTGGTAATTTCTTCAAAATCTGGCTAATTAGCTTACGCGTAAGTATTTTTTTTCAGCTGGTGCGTTCGTGGTTTTTTTAGAACACGTCACCTTTGCCACGTAACCGGCTGAACAAAAAATACTTCCACGTAAGCTAATTCATCGGATTTTGGAGAAATCCCCAAATTTATGTGGCCATGTGTGCGATTTTGGCAAAATTAGGCATTTTGGCAGTAAATTATCACTTTTTGAAAATTATTGTCCTAATTCGCTATTTTGAATTGGACCTAGACTAAAATTGCTACAGCCCCTAAAAAACTGGACCAAAACTATATTTTTCCCTTGATTATATATTGCCATATTGACATGTAGTGTTTAAAGCCATGATTTTCACGAGTGTCGCTAGCTAAAATGTTTGTTATATCTAAAATGTTTATTTCATTATAAATAACGTCTATCAGTAAATAACCATGAAAATGGAAACAATTTTCTTCTAATAACTTTAATTAATCATGGTGGTCAAAATACATTCAACATGTGTATAAATTTAAGTTATTATAATATTTAAGAGCTTTTTGCAAATCAAATATATAAATCATAAAGTTATTATTTTTATTTTCGTATTCATTGATTTGATTCAACATAATGAAATCTAATTATTATTGAATACTAAATGCAAATTTTTAATTTCAAGAATTTTTTTTATTTAATAGCACGAGTTAAATTTAAAAATTGAATTACAAATAATAGAATTAAATGGATTTCTTATCAATTAAAATAATAATTATTTATATAATTGTATATACTGACATTTTAATAACAAAAATATAAATAACATTATAAATTTAAGTTTTTTATAGCTGACTATAAATGATATATTTAACTTCTAAGATACATACATATATATATATATATATATATATATATATATATATATATATATATATATATATACATGCATATATTGCATTTCATACGTCCTAATTAAATAAAAATGTTATAATGACCTAAATCATTAAGGTACAACGAGTTGCCATTATATTATAATTTACCATCTGGTGATAGATCATATCATGATGAATGAAGATTCTCAGAAAAATTGACTTAAAATTTAAAATATACGTAGTATAATCCAAGTCGAAAACTACGGACATATTAGGTATATTTTTATAGTTTTCCTGTACACTAGTTTCAACAAAAAAAAAAAAAATTGAATTCTTTTTATTGTCTCCTAACAGTATTTGCTATTTTATAAAATAATAATAATAATAATAATAATAATAATAATAATAATAATAATAATAATAATAATAATAATAATAATAATAATAATAATTAATTTTTTTTTGTAGTAAGTAGAAGTGTTTGAAAATAAATTTTATAGATCATGATAATTACATTCCATCGAATTCGTCATCACTATTAGGCATTTATTTTTAGATCATGATAACGCCAAAAGGAAATGATGGCACTATTATATTCGATTCACTTCTTACATGTAATTCCAAACTATTATTGCACTTGTTTTCCAATATTCAGTTTAAAAAAAAATAATAATAGTGTAAATGTTATAAACTTAGAGAAATTCTAAGTTTATTAGTCTATAACTCTGATAGAATATAAAGAAAATAATATATATATTCTTCACCAAATCACTTTCTTATTTTTTCAAAAGCTTATTTACAAATGAATTACATGGTGGTATTTATAGACCATAAAAATTGTTGTTACAAACTACACTAATAACTATTATAATTACAATACATCATGGGGCATACAAAAGGGTATTAGGCATTATGATGGAATGCCAAGAGGTGTATGCATTCATATATATATATATATATACATATATATATATATATATTCATAATACTCCGCCTTGAATGCATACCTGTTATTATATACATCATGCCTCGTTAAAAACTTTGCTTGAAAAAACCCAATGGGATAAAAACCAAAGCTAAGGAAAAGAGTACAGTTGTATAATCTCCCCCTCAATTCAAGCAAATATCTTTCAAACGGGACATGCCAATATTATGTACGAGTTGCTTGAACACCTTTGTTGGTAATGCATTTGTAAATAAATCTGCTAAATTCTGACTTGATGGAATCTGCTTAACATCGACTTTGCCTTTCACTTGAAGCTCGTGTGTGGAGAAAAATTTTGGTGATATGTGCTTGGTTCTGTCACCTTTTATATAACCATCTTTGATTTGGGCAATGCACGCTGCATTATTTTCATATATTACTGTACGACTTTTCTCGATTGATTCTAGTACACACGACTCACAAACAGAATGTATGAGTGATCTAAGTCATACACTTTCACGCCCAGCCTCGTACAGTGCAATTAACTCTGCATGATTTGATGAGGTGGCTACCAAAGTTTATTTGGTTGAACGCCATGAAATAGCAGTTCCACCATACATGAATACATATCCAGATTGAGATATAGCTTTATGTGGATCAGATAAATACCCCGAATCTGAATAACCAACTAAATTGGTTGCTTTGGCATTCTCATGCCATTCAAAATATAATCACATGTCACTTGTTCCACGTAAATAATGTAGAATGTGTTTGACACCATTCCAATGTCTCTTTGTTGGTGTTGAACTACATCTTGCTAGTAAATTAACTGAAAATACTATATCTGATCAGGTATTATTAGCAAGATACATCAATGCACCAATTACACTGAGATATGGTACTTCTGGACCCAAAATCTCATCATTATATGCTGGAGGACGGAACGGATCCTTGTTAACATCAAGTGATCGAACTACCATAGGTGTACTTAAGGGATGAGCGTTGTTCATATGAAAACGCTTAAGTACTTTTTCTATATAGTTCGATTGATGAATGAAAATTCCACTTTTAGTATGTTCGAACTGCAGACCGAGATAATACTTTGTAGTGCTTAAATCTTTCATCTTAAACTCACTTTTTAAGTAATCAGCTGCTTGTCGAATCTCTTCAGGAGATCCAATGATATTCAAATCATCAACATACAGAGCTATGATTACAAATCCCGACTCTGTCCTCTTTATAAATAAACATGGACTTATTTGATTATGGCAAAATCCTTTCTTTATTAAGTACTCACTAAAATGATTGTACCACATACGTCCTGATTGTTTAAAGGACCTTTTTAATTTGATGGAGTACATGTGACAGAGCTTTGACTTCAATGCTTTAGGCATTTTTAATCCTTCTGGGATTCTCATGTAGATATCTGTATCCAATGACCCATACAGATATGCAGTTACCACATCCATGAGTTGCATTTTCAGTTGTTCGATTACTGATAAACTGATTAGAAATCTAAGTGTGGTTGCATCCATTACTGGAAAATATGTTTCAGTATAATCAATTCCTGGCTTTTGAGTAAAGCCTTGGGCCACAAGCCTAGCTTTGTACTTTACAACTTCATTTTGTTCATTTCTCTTTCGTACAAACACTCACTTATAGCCAACTGGCTTGACACCTTTTGGAGTTGGAGTTATAGGTCCAAATACTTCTCGCTTATTTAGCGAGTCAAGCTCTCTTGTATGGCTTTTTTTCAACTTTTCCAATCATTTCGATGTCAACATTCTTCCATAGTTTGAGGATCATTGTCATCTTCATCTATGATTTCGAAGGCTACAGATACGCAAAAATATCATTCATTTCAATTTTTTTCGATACCAACCTAAACTGTTGTGAGCAGAATTAATAGACATCTCATAACTATCTTCGAGATCTTTCTCATTACGTTTAGGGTCTTTATATAAAATCACTTCAGGAATTTTATCCTCAGAGACATTACTAGTAGTCACATTAGCATCATGATTAATTGGGACGGTATGCTCCTTTCTCTTTTGAGGATTTGCATCTTTAGAGCCAAGTGGTCTACCACGCTTCCGGCGTATTTGTGACTCAGATGTCTTTGTTTGGGTAAGAGTCGCTTCAGGGACTTCTAAACGAGCTTGAACATTTTCAGCTGGAATATGTGATTTTGTGACCTTTTTGGTATCTATAAATGCATCTGGTAGCCTATTTGCAACACTTTGCAAATGTATGATCCGTTGAACTTCAAGTTCACTATCATTTGTACGTGGATCCAGAAAAGACATAGATGTTGCATTCCATGCAATATTTTCCTTTTAATCTCCTTATCTTCTCCCCCTAATACTGGGAATATTGTCACATTAAATTGACAATCCAAGTACCTAGCAATGAATTGATTATCGGTTATTGGTTCAAGGTACTTAATAATTGAGGGAGACTGAAAACCAACATAAATTCCCAGTCTCCTTTGTGGCCCCATTTTAGTTCTTTGAGGAGGAGGTATCGGGACATACACCACACAACCGAACACCTTTAAATGAGAAATATTTGGTTCTCTGCCGGGGACCAATTGTAACGGGGAAATTTTATGGTAAGCGGTAGGTCTAAAACGAACTAGAGACGCTGCATGCAAAATTGCATGCCCCCATGCCGATGAAGGCAATTTTGACCTCATCAATAAGGGTCTTGCTATTAATTGTAACCGCTTAATTAACGACTCTGTCAGGCCATTTTGAGTATGTACATGAGTAACTGGATGCTCCACAACTATCCCAATTGATTGGCAATAGTCATTGAAGGATTTAGAAGTAAATTTTCCCGCATTATCTAACCTTATCCGTTTAAGAGGATAATTAGGAAAATAATCTCTCAATTTAATAATTTGAGCTAAAAGCCTTGCAAATACAACATTTCATGTTGACAACAAGCTTACATGTGACCAACCTGTTGATGCATCAATCAACACCATAAAGTATTTAAATGGTCCACATGACGGTGTTATTGGCCCGCATATGTCTCCTTGAATTCGTTCAAGAAACATAAGAGATTCTAAATTCACTTTTGTCATAGACGGCTTTGTAATTAGTTTTCCAAGAGAACAAGCCCAGAATATAAAATCACCTTTAACAAGGAACTTCAGGTCCTTCAGTGGGTCTCCATTTAAATTTTCAATGATCCTATACATAATTGTTTTACCTGGGTGACCAAGTCTATCATGCCACAAAGTAAAAGTACTCTGATCAACTAACTTCGGGTTAGTGATACTATGTGTTTCAACGGAGCTTATCAATGTGCCATATAAACCAGGAGTATATGCTCGCAGTCTTTCTAAAACTTGCTTTTGGCCAGTTTTATATGTTGTAAGGTACAAGTATTCGATATCGTCTTTATTCATGATTTCAATATGAAAACCATTTTGTCGAATATCATTAAAACTCAATAAGTTTCTTTGTGATTTACTAGAATATAAGACATTATTTATGTGTAATCTTGTTCCTTTAGGTAATAAGATAGTAGCTCTTCCGAAGCCTTCAATAAGATTACTAACTCCTGAAGTAGTACTCAAAATGGTTTTTGTTACTAACAAGTTTGAGAAAAATTTCTTGTTTATCAAAATTGTATGCGTGGTGGCACTATCAACAAGACAATGCTCCTTGACATTGAGATTTGTAATGGCTTGATCCATTCTATATAAATAAGCTAGATATATAATGAGTAAAAGAAAAACTTCATTCATAAAATCATAACTGCAACAATAGTAAAATAAATACCTTATAAATGAAAATAAACATAACTAAATAATCGAAATATGCAAATAACATATGAAATAAGTATTTAATCAGCGAGCATGCTGAAATCCTCAGAAATATCACTAAACTGTAAGGGCAGCTCAGGGAGATATTTATCATCATTTTCAATGGACTAGAAAAAATCTGATGCATCTATGTGGGTATTGTCTGAGATTCCGACCTCAACAAAGTTAGGCTCAACTTCTTTACCCTTTGCTTTCAAAGAAGCTTGGTACAATTTGACTAAATGTTTGCCGTACGACAGGTACGGGACCAATGTCCAGACAACCCACATCTATAGCAAATATCTTCATTTGTAGTTTTCTCATGTTGATTCTTTGCCTTGTTCCCATTTTTCTTCTGAATATTGAGATTAATCCATGTATTATGATGATTTCCACGACCATTGCCACACCCACGCCCATGACCTCCATGACCACGACCACGTCCATAAGAATGGCCCCGTGGCGAGCCATGGTATCGACCACTCCACTTTCTTGAAGAAGTAGCATTTGCTTCAGGCAATGCCGCTTAATTTTAAGGAAACGGTTTGGAACCAGTAGGACGGGTGTGATGGTTATTCAACAAAAGTTGATTGTTTTCTTCTGAAACAAGTAGGCATGAAATCAACTCTGAATAGGTTTTGGACCCACGTTCCCTGTACTGCTGCTGGAGAAACAAAGTTAGATGCATGAAAAGTATAAAATGTTTTTTCCAACATTTGTTCATCCGTCACATCCTCTCCACATAACCTCAATTTTGAAACAATTTGGAACATCTCAGAATTATATTCAACGATCGTTTTGAAATCTTGCAATACAACTGTATCCACTCATACCTTGCACGTGGTAATAATACAGTCTTTTGATGGTCAAACCGATCCTTTAAACACTTCCAGAGTTGAAAAGGACTTTTGACTATTAAATATTGAGACTTCAGGCTCTCATGGAGATGATGACGAAGCAAAATCGTTGCTTTAGCATAGTCTGCTCAGAAGCAGTAGTATTTTCTTTATTGTTTCTCCCAGTTTGTTACTTGCCAAATGCAGTTCGACATCAAGGACCTATGATAGATAGTTTGTTCCCGAAACATCAAGAGCAATGAAATTCAATTTTGTAAGATTGACCATTAAGCTACAAAATTAATATGCACTTTTAGTATAACAATTAACATATACATGTAAAGAAAAGCAAATATTTTACACATGAATATAAAGTAAAAATGACATAAAAATATCGAGTTAAATTCAATTTGCCCCCCTGTGTTATGCAAAAAGATAAAAAACCCCCCTATAAAAAATTAAATATCAATTTCACTCCCTGTGTTACAAACAATATATCACACCACCCCCTCGGTAAAAAAGAGTCTAATTTTATAGGGAGAATGACTAAAATGCCCTTCCTGGTCAACTTGGTCAATGTAAGCCTATTAAAATATACCTATAATATATAAAAACTATTTAAAAAAGGTTTTATATAGAAAAAATATTATATAAAATATCTAATAAAATCTACCTATAAAATTATTTATATAAATTATATAGAAAAATTATATTTTTAATTTGTTGGATATGTTCAATATTAATTTTAACTTGATAATTAGCTCATTTTTTTTATAAATTCATTAAATTTTAAAATTGATAAAATTTATTTTTTCATTGACCAAAATTTTAATTTTTGTTCAAAAAATAACATGGCATACCAAGTGGATATTTTTTGGGGATTTTTAATTTTACGTGACTTTAGAAAATGAATTGGATCACATAATAGATAAAATTATATTAAATGAATTATTATAATTTATGAAAATTAAAATTATTATAATTTATAAAAATAAAATTATTATTTATAAAGTAATAATCCCACCCCACCCACCCACCCCCCCGATTGGTTTCCCCTCCCGCACCCGCCGCCACCGCCCGCCCTCGCCGCCCGGCCGCCGCAAACCGCACACCGCCCGCCCCGCTCCCGCTCCCGCGCCCCATCGTCGCCCCCGTCTGGGCAACGCCGTCGCCCAGAACTATTTCTAGGCGACGGCGTCGCCCAGATGCCGAGGGCGACGCCCGTCGCCCACACAGCGCGACGGTCAGTGGTGGGAGACGGCGTCGCCCTTGCCTTCCCCGGGTGATGACGTTGCGCTCTCTTGCGCCGTCGCCCAGGGGTGAGGAGGGTGCGGTTCGTCGCCGCCGCTTCTTCTTCTTTTTCTTTTTTTTAATTAAAATATAATTAATTTAATAATGAAAAAATTATATTAAAAATATTAATATAATTATATTAATATTTATATTATAGTTATTAATTTATTTATGTATATAATATATATATATATATATAAATTATATATTATGTATTATATAATATTATATATATTAAATGTGAGATAAGGGCAAAAATATAAAAAAAGACACTTTTTGCACCAAAATTCGCAGTCAACGCGCGTGAGCAGCAAACTTTGGTCTCAGGGATTTTTTTGAACTTTATTTTATATCACAGGGGGTGTAATTGATATTTTAATTTTCACAGGGGGGTTTTTGAACATTTCTAAAATCACAGGGGGGATTTTTGGATTTTTTCCTAAAAATATCACTAACAATAAGGAACATATAAGTTACCATGTAATTAAATTAAATTATTACAACATGCACACATGGAATTAAATATATTTAAGTTTGGCATAACTCTTATAATGTTATAAATGACAATTAAATGGTATTCATGTCAAATTTATTTTGTTAATAATTAAATTTTATTGCATGTAAATATACTAGCAAAACATGCAAAACCCATATATAGACATATGCAAGAAAACTATGTAGGTAAAGTAAATTAATTAGATTAACATCAAGTTAAATCATATTTTGTTCACAATATCTATACTATGACATAAAAAAATATCGCGAATTAATTAAATAAACGAAGAAGCTTCGGGCTTCTTGATCAAGCTATTATCTCAAAACACTTCAGGTGGTGAGAAAATGAAACATTATTCTTATCATCGCTTCGAGGATGATATTGTAAATAATTGATTTAAAATATTTCACCAACTATTGGAGGTGATTTTAACTCATTACTTACTTCAGGAAGCAATGAAATTGTATACAACACATCCACTTCAGGGGATGAAATCAAGAATTGTGTGCCTACTTCTAAAGGCAATACCAAATATAATAGAATATATATATATATATATATATATAATAATTCTTCATATATCATTATTAATAATAAAGAATAAAAGTAACTATGATAATATAGAGTTCAACAAATAAAGAATAAAAATCATATGTAGAAAAATTAAACATTCTACCTTGATCGAGCGTAACGTCGTGCTGATAACGCATTATAAACTTAGAGAACTTTCTAAGTTTATAACAGTAAAAAAAATTAAGTTATATGTACTAACCGACAAGAATTTTTATTTTATTATGACAAAAATTATGATAATTGATGCTCCCAAAATTATGGGACCAAGCTCACGAGCTAGACACGCTAGCCCAATTGGCCCATCAACAAAAAGATAAAGCCCATTAGTAGGGAGGAAATTAAAATCCACAGGATTTCTGCCTACTTCACTAAACTGGTAAATCCAAGAAAAAACCAATTTTAGCTAGATACGTCATCATGCAGATGTACGAATCATACAGCTTGCCAACATATTAAGACAAATAATCCTAAAAAATCTCCAAGTGGTTTCGAGTAAATCGATGGCAAATGAACTGGGAATTAGTGAATAACCAATTCTTGGATTTTCAGACAGATATGGCAAGACACTATCCATCTAACGAATCTCCATCAAATTAAGTTCAAATCACAAACAATTTATTCTAGATGATAGTTAACTCAAAGGGCTTTCCAACTGCATACATCACTCTACAACAGCCCCCATATCCTACTCTGTACATGCCTATAAATAGAGGTCTTGTGCAGTCATTTGGTAACATTATTCTTTATTTTCAACTCTCACTTATTATCTCTATTTCTCTCTGTTTTTATGCTATTTTGAGCCTATATTTTTCAATCCACATCAATAATCTCATATCATATGACCTTACTATTCGCACTTTAATTCAAAATTTTATTTTATTTATTCAATAAATCATTATTGACTTAAGTATCGGAGTACTAACCTCTGATTTGCAGGGCTAGTCCCTGTTGATCATAGAATTTTTCTTGAAGATCCTTCGTCCTTGTGGTGTGGCAAAAAAATTTGCATGCATCATTGGCGCCATCTGTGGGAGCACTTTAGCTTTGACGTGATAAATGGTGAATTCTAACAATGGAGGTGATAATAGATCCTAAGAGCAAAACTCTTCCCTCCCTTCTGTAGCTGGTCCAACTATTCCTCCTACAGATCCAACTTCAGGAGCTGCCAATGCTCCTACTTCATATCTGATATTAGAAGCCGCCAATGTTCCAGCTTTAACTCTTGATCAAATAGTTGGACCTGTGGCTATGAACTAGCTCTTTCGTGAGCAGCTTTGTCAGTCCATCATAGAAACCATCAACTCGACCCTCCGTGGTTCTCAAGCTAGTGGAGCAGGACCATTTTCCCTGCTGAAAAGAGGTGGAACACCAGGAAGCCAAGGCATCGACGAGCACATTCCTGTTGGGCTCCAAAAGGACTGATCAACACCTGCTAACTTTGCAACAGAGGAGGAGCCATTCTCCAGCCCCCTGAAATACGACAATCCCTAAGGAAGGAGGTAGTGGAGCTCTGTTAACACGTGTCAATAAACCATGCCTACTAAGTGCGGCATTCCCTTTAGCGAGCACATCATGGCGGAAGAACTCCTTGCTCGTGTTCGAGCACCTTCGCACCTATTTGCTTACGATGGTACCTTTGATATATATATATCAAATGGATTGATATAATATATATATATATATATATATATATTATATAATGGATATTTGAAATAGAACATTCAATAATTGCGTGGCTAGCTACAAATCTCGTGAAGAAAACAAAATTATGCAGCTGCTGCTAACTCAAATACATACGGCATCGAACAGAATCCTATTTAAAAGAATCATAGAAATACATAGATCATGAGATCAAGAACACAACTCATAAATCCAGACATTCACGTAGATGAGATCAAGAATACAACCCACAAATATAGAACAACACCAGCAGAAAATTTACATATTTTTCTTCCCCTACTGAGAACAATCAGACAACTTACGCTGCATTAAACGCGCGCGCGCACACACACACACAGGGTGATCTTGTACCAAGCTGGTGCAGATTGATTTCAGTTGTTGGATTCTCGACGCACAGAGTAATAGAGACTAACAGAAGCTATGACAATAAGAGAAACTGCGGCAAGCCAAGCGATGGCAGTGCGTACATTTCGAAAATGTTCGTATCTCACCTCACCTATACATTTCTTCATTGAGTTGTTATAATGTTCTTCAATTTTATCCTTAACGTCGTGGAAAATCGGTCGATTAACATTAGCGTACGTGTTAATCTCTTTGAACACTTCTAGAACTTGCTCATCACTGCCGAGGGCGTTGTATAGGATTTTCCTTTTTCGCAGCTCTGGCATGTCCTCTTTGCTCTCAATCAGTGACTTCATGAGATCGATGTATGATATCACGACGTATTTAGTACGGTTTTGCGGGCTCAACTCGTATGCCACCATGTTCAAGAAGAAAATCTTGGTGTGGATAGAGACAATTTTTTTGGAAGCCGAAGCTGTGAGCAGAAGAGTTCGGACTCAAACTTGACATCACTGAAAGATCGAGATGAACTGGGCTTGAAGCGAATGCCCTTTCTCTTGAGATCCGTCACCGAACGAAATGAATGGGGGATCCTTTCCACCTCTCCTCTCCGGACAGCTTCAGGCCCTTCTCTGCATACTCCCATGCAATCTAGACATCTGCATTTGAAGTCGGTCGTTGCGCCTGGATCAGCAACAGCTGCTGGATCCACACCAGCTTCTAAATCAAGACCTGTTGATCGATTAAGACCATTTTCTGCACTGGCAAGGGGTCTTTGATCAACTCTGAAGCAGCATAGCCATCTGCTTTTGAAACCCTGACGAAATTGTTCCCAACATTGTCGTCTGCATTTGAGACATAGTCCATTTTGATGCGGATTAATTCCAACTGGAGACAGCTACCATACGCAAGGCTTCAAGGAGGTGGAACGGCTCCTTTCCACCTGCTAACCTGCTTCTTGAGTCATATTCTCCTACACTGGTCCCATTCAAGAATCTGTTTTAAGACACAACGTATTAGCTCCAAATATGTTCTGCTTCATTTGTCTTAAATTATTCCTCATATTTCTGAAATCGTTCTAAAATAATTTAAATATAAAACTTTAAAAGTATCCTCTCAGTCGAAGAAATAATCTAATGCATCGATTAACTGCATTTTACCCCCTCATGAAACCCTCTAATTAAAAAAAAATTGCAACTTTTAATGTTCTCCGTCCCCCACGTCAGGGAACTATAATGAAGCAGGCATCATACAGCATCATTTTCGCAAGCTTACGGTCCGAGTATTTATCTGTGGACCCTTCCTCATAACAACTTCTGATTTCACCAATCCTTGCGAAAACATTACTGTAATAGAAATCACGACTTCGTTCGCCGCCGTAAACAAACATCTGCACAGCCTTAGGCTTGAAGGCCTCGGCCAAATGGAGCTCCGCTTCGCCATGGTGGTAGGGCCCGATCGAAACCGCCTTGGGAATATAGTCCTCCTTGTTCTTCTCTTCTTTTAGCAACAGCGGCGGCACTTTCTGCATTGCCCGCCCGGGTGCTGCTCACCTATACTATTTGAGGTTTCTATCCCGGTAATTGGGATAATTACGTGTGGAGGAACCTGAGCATCAGGGGCGTCGCTCCGCCGCTGTTGGATCGTTTCATGAACTTCTTCGCCACCTGATGAAGTTGCTATCTCAATGAGTTTTCCCTTTTGCTTCAGGTCACTAGTTTGAGGATTCTGCTCATCACCACCACCACCACCACCACCACTTGAGGTTCCTATCTCGCCCATTTCCAAGTTCTTGAAGAAAATCTGAGAGCCAATGCCCCCCTAATTCATGAGATGGTTGTCAAATACTTTTGCAGTTTTAGGGTCTCATGCATTAATTCTTTCTTGGTCTCGTTAAAAAATGTTATTTTTATTTTGGTACTACAATTATGACAGTATTGCTATTGGTACCATAAAACACAAAAATACGTATTTTTCATCCCAAGTTAACGGAGAGGCCTCGTGCCTCGCACGTGGCCATTAACGTTTATTGGAACGCTTTGTTTAATGGTACCAAAAAAGCAAATAAAATGTATTTTTTTGGTAATATTAAAAACTATAAATATATTTTGACCAACTTTTGTTACAAACTATAAAAGTTTAATTTTTTATTTTTACAAAAAAATCCTAAGAAAATTTTATTTTAATATATATATATAATAAATAATTCTAACATTATAATTATTTTATTTTAGATAATTTTTAGGATCTATTTTACTATTTTTAAAATTAAATTATTATTTGGGCTAAAAATTTATTAATATTTCAGCATAAACTATGAACAGTAAAATTTATTTTTTTGAATAAAAATATTAGATAAGTTTTATTTTATTAAATAATAAATTAATTTTTAAATCATAATTATTTACATTCGAGATAAATTATAGAAATAAATTAAAATTTATTCCTTATTTTTTTCGTTCAAAGTTTATTAAAATATTTTTAGAATATAAAATTTTAATTTAAAAATTAATTAAAATATGCTAGAATTTATTTAAAATAAATATAATTATAAACTATAAACTATTTTATTATATATATTAAAAAAATTTCTTTATTTTTTTAAATTAAAAAAAAAAAATTTTATTTCTTATAGTTTGTGATCAAATTTTTTTAAAATATTTTCAAACAAAATAAAAATTCAATTTAAAAAAATTAATAATTGCTCAATTTATCTTGAATGTAAATAATTTTAATATGAAATTAAGTTATTAATAACAAAGACATTATAAATTTAAGTTTTTTATATCTAACAACAAATGATATATTTAACTCCTAAATATACTTTTGCACGTGCATATATTGCATTTCATACTCTCTATATAATTAAATAAAAATGCTATGACCTAAATCACTAAGGTACAGAGGGCTGTCATGATATTTTAATATATATTATATATTTTTGATATGGGTCATGATATTTAATTTACTCGTTAGGTGATATATCATATCATGATGTATGAAGATTCTAAAAAAAATTGACTTAAAATTTAAAATATACTTAGTATAGTTCAAGTCGAAAACTACGGACATATTAGGTACATTTTTTTTTTTAACTAGTTTTCATGTATAGTAGTTTCAACTAAAAAATTTGGATTCTATCTATTGACTCGTAGTTAAACGGTATTTGTTATTTTTTAAATAATAATAATAATAATAAATTATAAAAATCTTTTTTTAAAATTATTTATATTCAGTTAGAAGTGTTTGAAAAAATAAATTTTATATATAGATCATGTTAATGTTATTCCATCCGATTTGTCGTTGCTGTTAAGCATTTTTTTTTTTTTTTGATCATGATAACGCCGTAAAATAAATGATGGCTCTATTATATTCGATGCATGTTATTCCAGATTATTATTACAATTGTTTTTCGGTATTCAGTGTAAAATAAAAGAGAATAGTAGTGTAAAAAATTATGTGACACGATATTAAAATTATCATTAATTATATGTATTAGCTGACAAGAATTTTTATTTTGTTACAACAATGATTATGATAATATTCAAGAAAATATTGGGTATAATTAATAACAAAAATATTTTACATAAATGTTGTGACTATAAACAATTAGTGTAACATGTACAATAACAATAAATATAATTTTATTATATTTTTGTTGTCATTAAGTCATCATTATTAATGAAGAGAATAGTATTTTAGGACACTGTATAAAGTTGGTGTCATATATTTTAGTTGATAAAAAACAATACCATCATAAAAGGGGCTGAAATTGCCCAATAAATAATAAAATTAGACTTTTAATTTCATAGAATTGGAGGGTCAAAATCTTTCATCCTCTGCTCTGTCGGATTACCAAAAACCAAAGTCAGTCTTAGATACCATAAATTCTTTGCCGACGACGTTGTATGAGCTTTTTTTGAAAATCAATTATATAATTTTCCTTTTGTTTTTGATAGTCTTCCTCTAATTTCATTTTTGTCAGATAATGAAAGTGGTTTATGTGAAATGTATTATATCATTTAATCATAATTAATTCATATAATTAAAAATAAATAATTATAATAACAATCATTAATTATATATCGACATATAGCGTTTATTGGTCGTGGTTTTTTACGAGTTTTGCCAAAATTTTGTTATGACCCTTAATCATGATAATTACTTTTTTCATAGTGGATAAATTAATTTTCTTGCATCAATTTTATTTGATTATAAATAATGATAATTATTTACCATTATTTTTAGCCAATAATCATAAAAATATCGACAATATAAATTTTCTTCTAGTGACTTTAATTAATACTGGTGGTCAAAATACATCAAACATGTTGTACGGAGAATTTGAGGTATGCGGGATTTTGTGTATTATGAAGTCGAAGCAAGAATTAAACTCTTTTATCTTTAAGATAACTATTGCCCTACTCTGGTGCTCACGAAAAATGACAATTTGTCTCCCGAGATACAATGACTTAAAATCTCAAAGTAGTAGCACTACAAATTTTGAGAAACAACGAACCAAACAATATTTTGAAACTTTCTTACTAACACTATACTTGCGAAATGCTTTTGTTGCTTAAGAATGCTAATTAAATGATTGAATGAATGAAATAAAATGGGGATCTATTTATAGAAGTTGGAAATGTATCAATAAATGGTCATGTCCGATCAGAAAATATGCCTTTGAAATGTTATAACCTTTTATCTGAATAGACATATCATTTCATCCAAAGGACATACCACTTCACACAAATAGATGCATCGTTTCATTCAAAAGGTTTCACCTAACGGACACATCACTTCAACCAAAGTGCACAACTGTTTGGTTGAACTTAAATACAATTGGATGATGATTGGACGCCATCAACCATCATCCACGTGTCACGAGCTTGTTATGCGTCTCAATCACTATTTTTCAACAATCCCCACATGAATGAAAATTAATGCATAGGAACATGCAGACACTTTAAGAGAGTTTCAAACGAGAAGGCATTGCATCAGGATAAGTAGTTTGTTGCTTTGAACCTTCCTTAGAGGAATACCATCGGATTTACTTGACTAATCAGTGAACATGATGTCTTGAACTGTTTAGCCATTAGTGTAAACCAAGACAATAGTACCCTCACAATACCTTCCCTAATATCTTTGGTTATCACTGTTGAGTCCATTTTGGCCCTGGACACCATCTTGGATTCATAAGTGTTTTCCATTTAGAGCGGCCCATCTTCACACTTATATAGGTGATCTCCTATACTGTACTTGACTTAGTATAGGTATCATTAAAAGCTTATAGCTTACTCTCTACCCTTTAGCTAACAACACTAAACGTCATAGGAATAGGAAGGAGTAAAACTCCAAGTGCTTTTCACAATCTTTATAACTTAGTTATCTCATTGAACCAAGATCTTGGGATCTCCAGTCAACAACGTTTGGTTACCAATATAAAGATCTAATTGTCGGGTTTTAATCTCATTCCCCTCGACAAACAATATACTTGATCTTTAGAAAGACCTTTTGTTAACATATCAACTAAATTATCCTTTGACTTTATATAGTCAATAGATATGATTCCACTTGAGATTAACTGTCTTATGGTATTATGTCTTCGACGTATATGTTTAGACTTACCATTATACATGCTGTTTTATGCCCTTCCTATAGCTGACTAACTATCACAGTATACCATAATTGCGGGCACTGATTTTGTCCATCAAGGAATGTCCTCCAAGAAATTACAAAGCCATTCAGCTTCTTCTCCAGCTTTATCTAGAGCTATAAACTCTGATTCCATTGTAGAACGAGCTATACAAGTTTGTTTAGAGGACTTCCAAGATACTGCACCACCTCCAATGGTGAATACGTATCCATTTGAGGACTTAGTATTTTTAACGTCAAATATCTAATTTTACATCAGTTTATTGACTAAATAGGCAATATCACAATGAGTGTATTTCACAATTTTACATTAATCTACCAACCGTTCTTGAATATTCAATTTGACATTCGCGTTCACCTTGGTTCTTTGCTAAGTGTAGATTTCGATCCACATTTGTCTTAGCAGGCAAATTGTCATAAATATAGTGTCAACATAATAAGACTATGATAAGATATGTTTATCAGTCGTTTTAGAGATCTTAATCTCTAATACTGCGTTAGTTAAACCTTATGTCTTTCATATCCAAATATATTGTCAATATTTTCTTGGTAGTCAAAATGAAATAATGTCATTTTACCTTCATCTATGTCATGTACATGTAGACAGATTATGACAAAGAGCTGAAAGTGTCTTTAACATAGACACATTCATTACACTCATTGACCTTAAGGTCATTTGACAATATTATTTTGTCAAATCTTTCATACCATTGCTTATGAGTTTGTTTAAGCCTATCTGACAACTTTACAGACCTTGTTTTCTTGCCCAAAAATGGCAACCCTTCAGGTTGTTCCATTAACTCGTCATTTAAGAATAATGACTTACGTCCACTCGTAGTTTTCCGCTACGGATTCCCCAAAAAAAATTTGCAGTCTTGGTTGGACAATATATGTTATTCAACGTATCATACATGTAATTGAGGATGTGATTTCTGAAAAGAAAATCCCCATGTCCCCATGCATTTAAACAATTTTTTTCGGGTATCAGTTTTCCCTTCAGACACAATGGGAGTTTCCTTACTTAAGAACCTAGCTAGGTTCAACGTAGTGAGGTAGAATAACATCTTTTGGTGCCACCTCTTAAAGTCGTTACTAGAGAATTTCTCCGGCTTCCCCTTGGGCAGCAGTAGGTTGTGCCACATGTGGTTGAACAACCATAGTAACCGCATTAGCAGACTCGATTGCCATAATACAAAGAGCCAAATAATTGTCTTAAACTTGTAGGGAGATTTTGAGGTATGCGGGATTTTGTGTATTATGAAGTCGAGGCAAGAGTTAGACTCTTTAATTTTAAGACAATTATTGCCCCGTTCTGGTGCTCATAAAAAATGGCAATTTGTCTCCCAAGATATAACGACTTAAAATCTCAAAGTAGTAGCACTACAAATTTTGAGAAACAGCGAACCAAACAGTATTTTGAAATTATCTTACTAACACTATACTTGCGAAATGCTTTTGTTGCTTAAGAATGCTAATTGAATGATTGAATGAATAAAATGAAATGGCGGATCTATTTATAAAAGTTGGAAAGGTATCAATGAATGATCATGTCTAATAAAAAAAGATGCCTTTGAAATGTTATAGCCTTTCATCTGAATGACGCATCGTTTCATTTAAAAGGTTTCACCCAACGAACACATCATTTCAACCAAAGGACACAACTATGTGGTTGAATTTAAATACGGTTGGATGATGATTGGGTGCCATCAACCATCATCCACGTGTCACGAGCTTGTTATGCGTCTCACATTATAACCAATCATTTGTCACGATTTACAATAAATTTATTAAATCAATTTATTATTTAATTTATCATTCACTATTTTTCAACACATGTACATATAATTTAAGTTATTATAATATTTATTTAACTATAGAAAATAAATAAAATAACTCAACCAAAAAAGTAATTTTTTTTCTTTTGGAATGGGTATTTGGAACAGGTAATATATAATTGGAATATGTTAACTGTTTCTAGTACGTACGAGTGTTGTAACAGAGTAACACCTGCAATTGATCAATGATTTTAGAAAAGCTATTTAAAAATTGTGTTTCGCTCTTGTAACGGTTTTCCATAATCGTTATAATCGTTGACCATTAAACAAAATTTAAGTTATACCTCTTTTTGGGATGGCATTCATTAAAAATTTTGCTTCATATTTTGGAATGATTTTTATAAAACAATATGAATAATTTTTACAATATCTTTATGAGTAATTTTTACAATATTTTTAGAATGGGAACTGTACAACTTTTCTGGAACAAGTTTTGTACCTCATGTTTGAATGGGACCGCTATTTCCAAATGTTTATACCCACTTTTTCAAATGGGATTTGTACCTCCCGTTCGAACAGGTTTTGTTTCACTTATTTGAACGGCTTTTTACATTTTTGCAATGGGTTTCATAATGATTTTTATGTTATGTGCTGATAAATTGTATCACGTTAATACCTAATACAAAATTGGTACAAAAGTAAAATATTTCTAAAAATTCTTTTATATTACTTCTAAATATTTTTTCACGTTTAAATTAATTTAATGTTTCTTATTATAAGAATTTCTTTCAATTTGAATTTATAATTTGATTTAAATAAATTAAAATGCAATTATATATTAATAACATACTTAACAAAATGAAAAAAAATATTTAAAAGTTGTATTTTAAGACAACTTAAAAAATAATTAAAAGATCCCTAATTTAAATCGGCCTCCTCATCAGCATCATCTGTCTTGTACTGTGCATCGTTGTCGAGGAGTCGAGGACCAGGGGATCAACTAGAGGTTGGGATCGGTCGAGCAACGATGGAATGGGTAACATCATCATCACATGCATGATGAGCTCCTCGAACTTCACGATCCGATCATTGAGAATTGGGGGTTCACGGTGGCGCTCTGTATGCATACTGCTGGGATGTGATGGCCCAGCAGCCGAGGTGTAGGCCTTTGAACCTAGTCGAAAATACGTCATTTGTTCTGACTACCAGTTGCCGACATCCACAACTGTTGGTCAGTCATGCCCACCGAGGCATCAGAAGAGGATGGAGGATGTCGCCCATTAGTCTGTCCCTGACTTATTGGTCCTTGAGCATTTTCTGAAAGATCTTTTGTGAAATGAAAAATCCATTAGTAACAGAAATGTAAATTAATTAGAATTAAAAATGAGAACCGTTTCGATAAATAACTTACCTCCACCTGCTCATCCCTTGGGCCGCTCCAGCTCCCGTCGCCTTTCTTCTTTTAGCACTTGGGGAATAACTCTATCTGCGTCGGAGTCCAACCAAGTTGTGCCTCCTATCCAACAAAAGAAAAAAAAATTATGGTAAATTAATTATTCATTAAAACTTAAAAGAAATGTACGTAGAAGAAAGCTACTAGCTGCCGTTTGTGCATCCCAACGTAGAATGATCCCTCGCGGTAGATAGTAGTTATTGCTGTCTTGTTAGCCGCCTGATTGGCCTTATTCTTGGTGTCCTCTTCCAGGAAGTTTGCGCTAGCCCAATACTCTTGCAACCGGTGAAATTAAGTCCACATTTTCTATTATAACGGTTTTCACAAATGATATTCTATAATTTCAATTTGTGCAGAACTCTTTCATTTATATACACTCCAGGGAATTGATGCATATGCATCTCCATTCTTCCTTTCCACACATTACTCTAGAATAGTGATTGTTGACATTAAAATATTTTGGAATAAATTATCAATCAAAACCCAAATAAATTGATTAATGATTGGGTTCCAAATAAAAATCCATAATAAATTTGAGTTTTTCTTATGTTCAATACAATGAATTCATGAGCCTATACTAAATTTGGGTTATATGTATTTTTATGGGTCAATCCAAAATGAATATAAAGTTATTTCTTTAATTTTGGATTGACTAAGTTGGGTCAGGTATATGTCCAACTACAACCCGTCAAGATATTGATCCACATCAAAACCCACGGCGTACAAGCTCAAGAAAGTGAGCCCAAACTGCCTAGAGCCATACCCACGCCTATAAAAAGGGGTCTTCACCTCTCGAAGTCATTACATACATACATTGCAAAATTCAAAGCAAGGGCAAGTCCAAAAGTTTCTGCCACGATGAAGCTTTGCACCCACAAGACCTTGATACTTATTTCAAGATAGACGCAACAGCCTTCCACGAATTCGAAGGAGATTGCACATCCGAATCAAGAATAAGGCCCAAGCCCTTGAACCCACTTCGGTAGATAAGAATCAGAGGATTACTTTGAATTTTAGATATTGTAAACCACTTACATTTAAATTGATAAATTTATTTTGTCCATTTTTTTTTTTGGTCCTGTAACCTGTTTTTTACAAATTCAAAATTGTGTAAACAGTGATAATTGGCGGATTTTTCCTCAAGATCTTTTTACTGGATAGCCCGTAGAGTAGTAGATAAACATAGCAAACATGACAGGGTAGATTCCATGTCTTTGGTGAAAAGTGGGGGGGAGGGCCAAGGTTTAGAGAAGTAGGAAATCTTGATTAGAACAAAGCAGGTTTGAGTCAGTCACACAGAGAAATAATCAGCTAAATACTAATGCTTCATCCATTATCACCTAGACGTCGTTTCTTAAAGAGTAATCTCAATTAAGGTGGGGGCTGGTGGAATGAGTCTTAAGGAGATTGGGAGCACAGTGGAGGAGGGGGGTGGGTTTAACAGGTTGAGGAGGGCTAATATTTTGCTGTATATTAAATTTTATAAACTAAGAGCTCGGGTAATTTTCCTATCAAAAGCATGTGTATACATATACACTTGACAAAATATATCGAATAATACATATAAGTAAACAACTGACTAATTATAGAGAGCTTTTTTTTATTATTGTTTTGGTAAAGAATAATTATATCATTCATTTAATACGATCCTAGAAGTAAACCTGGCCTAATTTTATGCATTTGCACTTGGTACTTCTGGGAGAGGGAGTGATGGCTGATGGGATATGTGAAGCAGCATGAACCATTTAGTTTACAATGAGAGTTCTGGTTGATATTCGGCTCGTCTCCTCTATTCAGGCAAGGGATCATCTTGATTTTATATGCTGCATGAAGGACCACATACCAAGGTCAAACTTCATCGAGAGAAACATCGATGCAGTTGGCAGCCATTTCGGGACGAGATCAGTGGATCCAGAAGCGAGTCAGAGTCCTCTGAGTTCGAAATTTGAACCCTCCAGTAGGCTACTGAAGAGAGAGGAACTGGAAGAAGCCATTTTTAAGTCCCGAACTCGGAGGGGTTGTGCTGCCTCAGCTTCCCAAGCATCATGAACGCAGATTTTAATGCTGGCAACCTGACTATATTATTCATGTGGAGCTCTGTGCTCTTGCGTTTCTACTTTTTCACTATTTTCTCAACTCAGTTCATCATCCAATTCCAGACACAGAAAACAAGTTGAGTTGCATCAAATTTATTCGACTTTTTTGGAATTTTGGCATCCACACTCCTATATATTGTGTGGACTTGTAGGCATAGACCTCCACTCTGATACTGGCTAGCAAACATGAAATAAGTAAAAATGAAGACCAAAAAGTTTTTAGCTAATAGCGAGTTAAATTCATTTTGATCCCGTAATATAGAAAAATATTAAAAAAACTTCTGTAAAATTTTAAATATAAAAAACCACCCTCATATTATGAAAAATAACTCACACAGTCCCCTGATCAACCTGGTTTCGGGGGGGTTTTTTGAATCTTTTTTCAATCACGGGGGATGTAATTGATATTTCATTTTTCAAATGAATATTTTTTAACATCCTCACTATCACTTGAGGGTTTCTTGAATTTTCCCCATAAAACAACTCATTATTTTAAGAATTTGATTGAAAGTGATTATAAAAGAAGAAGAAGAAGAAGAAGAAAAAAAGAAAATTCAAACATTGAAGTTTCTATTTGCATTGCAAGGGTCTTCCATTGAAATATCCTGATAGGTGTATAGGCTCGGATAGCCCAACAATCCAAAAGGTTTTAAGGAATCGAATGGCCCATTATGGAAAAACCTTGGTAATGATTATTATTACTAATTAAAATAAACTATGTATATAGTACAAAGTTTGTTACTAGGGCAATTCTAAGATAAAGTCACTTGACAATGGATCCTTAATCCACTACTTGTATTTAAGCTATACAATAGTAATAAAAAAGGCAAAAAAATCTCAACAAAATCTAGTCTCTCTCCTCTAATTTTGGAGCTCTTTTCCAACTCAAATAGAAAAATCTTTTGATTTTAATTGGTGAACGTATCATATCCCCCCAAAGCAGCTGTATAAAGTAGTCAGCTTTCATCCCAAGTTCGTTGTTAACTCTATAGTAAATATTGACTCAAGAAAAAAAAGAAAAGAAAACAAGAAGATTTTGGTTGTGAGTTGTGATGGGACGTTTGCAACTGTTCCAAACTTTCGGATGGTTTTTTCTTCTCCTATCGCAAGTATTTTCCGATAACTCAAACATAAATTCTGTGGAACAATTTGGTTACACGACGGAATGTTGAGAGATTCTGTTGCAAAATTCCCTTTTTTTTTTTTTTTGGGATAGTGATAGCATAGACAATTCAAAAAGAACAAAAATGGCTAAAATGCATTTTAACCCCCCGTATTTTTGTTAAAATAGCTAAACATCATCTGTTCTTTAAATAGGCTAAAACCCCCCTTATGTTTGGTAAAATCGAATAAAAAACTCACATTCTATTAGTAATAGACGAAAGGTGTATTATGCACGCTCATGGTGTGTTTGGAGGTGTTTTTTAGCTGCTTTTGACTTTATTCTTTTTGGTATTTTGACTAAAATACCTTTATGATGTTTTTTGTAATTTCACATGTACATCTTTTACTTGTTTTGAGTGTTTTTTTTTTTGCATTTCCATCTATCTATAAAATAAAATATTTTTTTAGATATATTTACTTAAAAATAAGAAAAAAAATATAATTTTTTAAAATTTTATAATTTAAATTAAAATATTAAATAAAAGAAAAAATTAATATATAATAAATTCATTTTTCAAATTTAAAATATCTTAATTAATATAAATTCAATAGTGATGACATGAATCTGACTTCATGAAAGTTGCTTGCATGATGGCTAGTGCGTCTTCCATGTAGAAAGTTCTTATTGCTGACACAAGTGAAAAAAAATGACTTGTGAATATGAGAATCTTGGAGGATGCTTGCATAACGGGGAGGCATGTTGTCAGTGAAAAGAAACCTCGATGAACTTTTATTGTGGAATCCTCCACGAGCCCCATTGATGATGAGGTGACGACTTGAAAGTGCTAATTCAATCTCGATTTCAACATCATAAAGAGAAGGTTTGTCCATTGAGACCTTGAATTGATAAAAGGTGTTGGAGCGGGAGTCAAGCACCTCTCTCGTCGTCTCTTCCAAACATTGATGGATTGGTATAATTTGTGTAAAGATCAACCTTGGATGGTTGAACGACATCAACCAACTAGTCGACGTACAAGGTGATGCCTTTGACCTCAAGGTTCTCTCACTTCAAATGACGACCCGTGGGAACTGCTCGTCGCAATATTCATAGCCCACCTCTGTCAAAGAAAAAAATAAACATAATAACATGAGAAATCAAGATGGTGTAAACACACCAACGTGCATGTGTGTGTGCTGAAAATATTTGAAAGTAAAGGATTCTTCTCATTGATAAACTTGCGAAGACTTGGCGCACAAAAGCATCCACAACGCTTGTTTAAAGAAAAGGAGAAGCTCATTTGCAAATTTATGAAGATAAAAAAATAGCTAGAGGACCAAGCAATTACGTCTAAGAAAACACAAAAGGCGAAATTGGCTTGATAAGAATCCATCACCAATGTCATCTTTTTATAATGTTCGGCTGCTGATTGAAAATAGGAAGTTTGCCATATATCTCAATTCTCGAGCATCCAAAAAAGGAGAAGGAATGTCACAAATGAAAATGCCATCCTTAATTTCCATAATCGAAAGCTAATGATATTTATTTTTTCTTTATGCTCCAGGGTAGAGTGTCAATGACTAGGGTAAGATCCTACCCCAATTCATACCCATCAAAAATCCATTTTATTAGACCCTACTCAAATTCCTCGAGATCTAATGGGTCTTTAGACCCAATGTCATTATTTTGGATCCAATGGTTTGGGTAGGGTCCAAACCCAAATTATTATTATTTTTTTCCATAATTTTGTAGGATAATATGATACTTGTAATTAAGACAAAAATAATTAATAAAATAAAATAAATTTTAAATTAAATTAAACCTTTCATTTTATTTTATTTTTTTCATAATTTATCAATAAATTTTGAATTATTGAGACCAATTCACAAATAACTCTTTCTTGATAGAATTTTTTAAATAAATATATTTTTTATTATACCGTTTACAAAATAAACTTATGAAAATATCAAATCTATATATTTAATAGCAATTGAATTTAATATTATAAAATTTTTAAATTTAATTTTCACTTCCAGTCTTCAAACAAATAATATTGCCTTAAAGATATTGAAAAGTATACACAACTTGATAATATAGTTATATAATTAATTATTTGATTATTTATTATTTAAAAAATGCACATGGTTCAGTTAACTTGCATAAAAAATTAAATCTAACCGAATAACCGAAATCTAAAAAGAAAAATAACCAAAATCGATCCAAATTTTTGATTTAGCCAATTTTCGATTGATTAATCGAAAATTGCACACATCTAGTAGATTGATTAACAAATAATAATCAATTGAATTGAAAAAAAAAAAAAAAAAGACATTCTTTGGGTCCAAATTAGGTATATAAATACATGGGTATTGATGAGTAGAGACCCTATTCCAAACCCAATATATATTTTTTTAATGGATCTGAATTAGTAATATTTATTGGATCTAAATAGGGTCGTATCCTACCCATTGATCCCCTACTCCAAGACCTGCTGACTGTGGTTTTGCAAGTGAATAAGAAGCTTGCCCTTATGAAGTTTTCATTTAGCACAAATTAAGAATATGAGCAAAGTAGCATGGCATTGCGGTGGGCCGGTATCAAGAAATAAAAAAAAATAAAAAATCAAAGACTTCAAGTCCTGTTTTCAATAAAATTTGGCATGTTTTCATCAAATCTTGAAGTGGGAGCATCTATTGATATTAAAAATTTTAGAATAAATTACTAATTGAAAGCCCAAATAAATTGACTAATAAATAAAACCCAAATCAAAGTTTATAATAAATTTGGGCTTTAAATTGTTCAAAGCAAATTCGCATAAGTGTCCATTAAACTTGATCATATGTAGTTTCATGGGTCAATTTGAGATAATATAATTTTTTTTTATTTTGAATTGGGCTAAAATATATTTAAATATAACCTGTTAGGAAACTGATTCAATTCCAAATTTATGGTGTTCAAGCCTAACAAACATGAGCCCAAGCCACCATAGCGCTATTCACGCCTATAAAAAGGGTCATCCACCACTCAAGTAAAAAAACAAAGACAACATTCCTCCACATTACATACAATACACAAGATAATAAGTCACAACAAATCAAAGGATCAAAGTCCAAAACTCTTAGCCACAAAGAAGAACTGCAACTGCAAAGTTTCCACGTCCTTGGCATTATATTTTTTAAGCCCTGATTCAAAATTTTAAGGTGACACGTAGTTTACACTACAAATTCGAAAGATATTAAACATCCACATCCAAAAACAAGCTTCAAACCCCTGGATCCAAATTCAGAGTGAAGAATTAGGGGATTATCTTCAAATCAGATGTTGCATCCACGTGTCATTTAAATCATTAAATTTATTTGTCTATATTTTTCTTGTCATGTAACTAATTTTGCGGACGCGAAATTTTGTTTGAACACTTATAATAACTTCTACATTTATGATAAGAATATGTTAGAAAGGTAGAAAAACCGAATCGCTGTGTCGTTGTATTAGCACTGTCCTGAAAGCAAAATTCGGCACGACCGTGGTGCAATCGCCACAACCGTTGCTCCCCAAGGTTCACAGCACTTTCTAACACGTGCACTCGTGATAGAGAGCTGGAACAACAATTAATAACTCAGAGAAGAGAAGAATGCAGAGAAGTTGCAGTTTTGGAAAGAAAAGAAGTGATTTTCGGGTATTCTTCTGAAGTGAAAACCGAGGGCTATTTATAGGAGGAAGCCCTCGGTTTGTTGAGAAGCAGAAGGAGAAAAAATGCTGCTGTATCTCGGATTTTCCTCAACAAAAATGAGGATGATGTTCTTAGCCAAAAAAAAATGAAGACTTAGTCTAAAAGTCTGGATAAATAAACGATTTAAATTTAATTTCAACAAAAAGATATATCACACGCGCGGCCCAGCCCGGACCGGGATGGGATGGGGCGGGCGCGTGTGTGTGGTAATTCTACCAAAATCCACCTATCCACAATTCTTAAACAGAATGTAGATGATAGAATAATATAAAGAAGCAAAAGATTTGTTTTAAAATCAATGTGGGACAAGAGTTTTACTAGTTTGTTCATTCCCACTAATATCCAACAATCCCCACAAATGACAAACTAGTTAGAAAGAAAGGAGTTTCTGAGTAAGAAACGTATACTTAAGCTCTAATATCTTGCGATTGAATTAATGCATAGTGAAGTGAGGCAACAACTCATCTAATGAAAGTGAATTACATCTTGAACTTCCAGTAGCTCAAGTTGAGACCCCCACAGCATGTATCATTTCTTAGTAACTATTGTTCCGCGATAAAATATAAGATCATCAGGATTATCCATCAAGTCCTTGTTTAGGACCACCTAAAGTATAGGGCTATGGATTCTCATATGGATATCACCATGTTAGTTTTAGGGGTTGAGCCCCATTGCCAAGTTCCTCTCGGACCTCACATATTCCAGGGAGATTTTTCCATTCTTCAAGAGCTCCTTTACTGTGCCGTGTCTGATACGGATATGTCTCCTTTTGCCATTGTATGCATAATTTTTCGCTATTCCAATAGCTGCTTGAGAATCACAATGTATGGAGACTGGAATTGATGACCCCCACATGGGCATGTCTCCTACTAAATTTCTCAACCATTCGGCTTCTTGACCTGCCAATTCAAGAGCTATAAATTCAGATTCCATGGTGGAACGAGCAATGCATGTCTGTTTTACAGATTTCCAAGAGATGGCTCCCCCACCCAAAGTAAACACATACCCACTAGTTGAACTTACTTCATCATTATCCGTTACCCAATTTGCATCACAAAATCCCTCTAATACAACAAAAAATTTATTGAAGTGTAAACACAAGTTCATTGTACCTTTTAGGTATCTTAACAGACGATGAAGTGCACTCCAATGTTCATTATTTGGGTTATGTGTTAACGACTTAATCTACTCACTGCGTAGGCTATATCAGGTCTAGTGTAATTCATAAGAAACATAACACTTCCTATAATTTTTGCATACTCAGCCTGTGAGACACTACCACCATTGTTTTTCTTCAAACACATGCTAGGATCATAAGGAGTTTTTACAGGTAGTTCATCATAACAATTAAATTTTCTCAAAAATTTCTCTATTTAATGTGATTGGCACAGGGAAAATCCACTCTCTGTTTTCCTGATTTTGACACCTAGGATTACATCAGCTTCCCCTAAATCTTTCATTCCAAATTGGGAAGATAGAAATCTCTTAGTATCATTAATTACTGCCAAGTTGGTACCAAAAATCAACATATCATCAACATATAGACATATAATTACATAGTTTGATCCAAGCAATTTTGAATAGACACACGTATCAGATGCATTCATACGATATCCATTAGAAATGAGAGTACGATCAAATTTTTATACCATTATTTGGGTGCTTGCTTAAGCCCATATAGTGATTTTTAAGCTTACATACTTGTCCTCTTGACCCGGAAATGCAAATCCTTCATGTTGTTCCATGTAAATCTCTTCATTCAGATCACCATTCAAGAATGCTGTTTTTACATCCATTTGATGAATTATTAAACCATAAATGGCTGAGAGTGCAATTAAGGTTCTAATTGTTGCGATTTTTGTCACAGGTGAATAGGTGTCAAAGTAGTCTATACCTTTTTTTTGAGTATATCCTACCACCACTAATCTTGCCTTAAATTTATCTATTGATCCATCAGGTCTAATTTTCTTCTTGAAAACCTATTTGCATTTGATCGGTTTGCTACCTCTGGGTAAATCCGCTAAGTCCCAAGTATGATTTTCCAAAATCGTATCTAGCTCATTTTTTATGACTTCTTTCAAAAAACTTGAATCTACGGATGTTACTGCTTCTATGTAAGTTTTTGGGTCCTCGTCAATAAAGAAGGCTGAAACTAAATGATCATCTATTCTATCAATATCTTCAGCTAAGAATATAGTCAAGAAGTCTGGTCCAAAACTAGTTTCAGTTTTTTGTCTCTTACTCCTTCTAAGTTCAGTTGTACTGGGGATCATAGGTGTTCTTGAAGGATTTGAAACTTTATGAGAGTTATGAGAATCAATCAAAGGAAATTCTTGCTAAAAAAATTTAGCATCTCTAGATTCACAAATGGAGCTGTCTTTTAAACACATAAACCTCTAAGCAGCACTATTCTGAGCATAAGCAATAAAGCCACAATCAAAAGTTTTAGGTCCGATATTAGATTTTTTAAATTCTGGATGTGCAACCTTAGCTAGACATCCCCATGCTTTGAGATAGCTTAAGTTAGGTGAAAATCCTTTCCACATTTCGTAAGGGGTTTTATCCAATTTTTTATGTGGGACTCTATTAAGAATATAGCATGCAGACTGAACTGCTTCCCCCCACATATTTTCAGGTAAACCAGAACTTAACAACATGGCATTCATTATTTCTTTAAGTGTTCTATTTTTCCGTTCTGCTATTCCATTTTGTTGAGGTGTATAGGGATCACTTGTTTCATGTACAATACCATTAGCTTCACAAAATTCTTTTAAAATATTGGTGCCATATTCACCACCTCTATCAGACCTAAGTCTTTTGATTTTCTTATCCAATTGATTTTCTACTTCGGCTTTATATTTTATAAACATCTCAGTTGCTTCATCCTTTGTTCTTAGTAGATAAATTTGGTATATCTCGAATAATCATCTACAAAGGAAATATAGTATCTTTTACCGCCTTTACTCAATGTGTTTTTAAAATCAGCTAAATTCGAGTGGATTAATTCTAGTAATTCTGTGCTTCTAGTAGAGAAACGTTTAAAGGGTTTCTTGGCAAATTTAGCTGTACACAGATTGTACATTTAGTACATTCATTTATATTATATGTATTAATGAGTTTCATATTCCTTAGTATTTTTATAGAAGCATAGTTAACATGTCCTAATCTACTATGCCATATATTGATAGACTCAATCAAATAAACAGAACCAGAAGTAATTTTATTAGAAACAGCAGTAATAGTGTTGAGTACAAACAGCCCATCCAACATGTATCCCTTCCCCACAAAATCCCCATTCTTAGTAATGATCACTTTGTCAGCTTCTAGCACTATTTTTACCCAGCTTTGTCTAACAAGCTACCAGAAATTAGGTTTCTACGTAAAGAATGCACATATAGGACATCAATTAAAGCTAAAGTTTTGCCGGAAGTAAGTTTAAGAAAGATCTTCCCTTTACCCAAAACTCCTGCGGTGGTGGAATTGCCCATGAAGACGCATTCACCATCACGTGCTTCCTGAAAGTCTTGGAACAATTCTTTGTTGGAGCAGAAGTGTTTTGAGGCGCCGGTGTCTAGTATCCAAGCTATTTTATTCTCCATTAAGTTTGCCTCCACCACCACTGCCGCAATGACTTCTTCTTGTTCGGTTAGATTGATTTGTGGTCTTGGCTGAGATGGTGGTTTGTGACTTGGTTTTTGTTGATCCTTCCTTTGGAAGCATTGGTATGCTTTGTATCCTAATTTTCCACAGCAGTAGCATGTTACTTTGGTTTTTTGAATCTTACCATCGTTTCCTTTGAAAGTCTTTTGTTGCCCTCTCCTTTAGGTTGTAATCTGTCTTTCCTGGATGGAGAGGATTCAACTAAGTTAGCTTCAAAGGAAATAGAAGAGTTAGAGATTTCCTTATCTTTCAGATGGTTTGCTTCTTCTGTTCTCATATGGCTTATAAGCTTCTGAAAATTCAAATCCTTTTTCTTGGGTTTCAGATGGTTACGGTACTCGTTCCAGGAAGGGGGGAATTTTTCTAACAGCACATTTGCCTGCAGAACATCACACATCTTCATACCTTCACTCAGTACGTCGGCCACCAAATTTTTGTACTCGTGGACTTGATTCATTATTGGTTTGTCGTCAGTCATGTGGAATTGCAACCATTTACCCACCACGTATTTTTTTCTTCCTGCATCATCGCCTCCGTACCTTGTCTCCAATGTTATTCCAGATTTCCTTTGCACTTTTTTGATTGACAAAGAGATAAAAAAGTATGTTGTTCATGTGGTTGAGCAAATGACCTCTTACTGTTTTGTTGTCTCTGTTGTATTTCATCTTCACATTTCCAGCACCTTCGTATGTGCCAGGGGCCAGAGCGACAGATGAAGTTTCTGTGTGAACGTCAAGTTCTAGAGGAGTTGTGAATAGCAAGTAGTCAACATCAAGTCAACAAAAAGTCTTAGTAAAAAATTCTGGATAAATAAAGGATTTAAAAGTAATTTCAACAAAAAGATATATCACACGCGCGATCCAGCCCTGCCCGGACCGGGACAGGGCGGGCGCGCGCGTGTGGTAATTCTACCAAAATCCACCTACCCACAGTTCTTAAACAGAATTTAGAGGATAGAATAATATAAATAAGCAAAAGGTTTGGTTTAAAACCAATATGGGACAAGAGTTTTACTAGTTTGTTCATTCCCGCTAATATCCAACAGAATTATAAAAAAATTGCAAGTTTAACTATAATAAGTTAGAAGTGTTTGAAAACGAAAGTGAAAAGTAGAAAATGATGAGGTTGACCCTGTTTTACAAATAAACCGCAAAAATGATGGGAGAAATTTATAAATTGTGGCTTAATTCAGGATATTCAAAATCATAAGTTATAATTCAAAGGGTTAATTATATTTTGATATTTGAACTATAATCGTTTTTATATTTTGGCATCTAAAAATATTTTAATATATCAACAACCATCTCAACTTTTTTACAAAATTTTGCACTTTGCCACGTGTAACCAATTTCCAATCAAGATTTTTGTCAAAAAACATCACATGCGGTGCGCATGTAATATTTTAAGGGTTATGTGATGTGATATTTTTCACATATGCACAACATGTTATTTTTTTCCGACAGAAAAATCAACAAAAAATCGATCATATGACAAAGTGCAAATTTTACAAAATTGAAATGATAAGTTGAAACAAAAAAAGAATTTCAATAATAAAAAACATACTTCAGATGACCAAATGTGTTAAATCCTAATTCAAAAACACTCTTTTCAACTTAATTTCAAAACAAACCTTAATATTGATTCTTACATATTCATTTGAATGCATAATTTTGGAAATATTACATTTTTTAATAGAATATATCAAATTTAGATTAATAGGTTGAAAAATATATAACCACATGCCATAGCTTATATATATAACCACATGCCACTTAAAAGTTTTAAAAAAATAAGTAATTAAACCTTATATTATACATTAAAGATAACTATTCTTTAGTTTAGCACAATCTCTTCTTTTCGAAAATCATGCATTTCAAAACTTTGAAGTACTCTAATTTATATAATTATGATTGTTTTTATAATGGAATTAACGCATACTTTTTTTATATTATATATATATATATATTAGGTTAGAGGTATTTTAGTTTTTATTAAAATTTTAGTATAAATTTTTGACAAAAATTATATGACGGGAGGCTTTTACAAAAAAATTAAATTATTAAGGTATTGCAAACAGGGGCGAAGCTAGCCCTTGCCTGGCCCTAGCGGCTGGCAGGGCTTGGCCGGCCCCTCTCCCCCACCCTCATCCAAAAAAAAAAAAAAAAAAAAATTCTAATTCCTATATTTTTTACTAATTATATTATCATTATATGCTACATTTAATTTGTAGTTATTATTTTATAAATTTAAAACTCACTACAAAGAAATATAATATTAGTAACATAATATAAGTGATAATTTTTAAATTTTCACTAAAAAATTATATTAAGTGATAATATTTTTATCTTTTTATTATATAATTATTAGTGTGAATAATAGTGTATGAAGTCATCATTATAGATAATTAGTGATGCTTTCATATTGACAGCTAAATAACAATAAATATAATGACAAAAATTATTTATTGTCACAAAGTCACTTTTATATATGTTTCTAATTTTCTGTAGTAACAGCTTTATATGCTATTTTTTGTTATTAATTTTTACTGATAATAAACTTATTATGAAAAATAATAATCATAGTTCAAATTATAAAATTCATCATTGAGATAAAACAAAAAGTTATTATCACTAAATATATAAAATTAGTAATATTATGATATCACTCAATTTTTATGTCATCAAATTCTCTCTGTTTTTGTAATAACATCTGATGAATTTAATATTTTCTCTAATAAATTATTAATTAAATTATAATAGGATTAAACTATTTTTCTGACTCCTCTACTAATTGCAAATAACCCTATTCGCTATATTCTTTGATGAGGTTTCTTAGCTCAACATGTCCGACCAAACTCAACCTTAAATACCTTAAAGTGGCCCATCATCATGACTTCTCCTTTTGACTTTGTCAGTTTTCCTCTAACTACATTTTGTCAAATAATAAAATTGGTTTCAGTTAGCTGCCTGACTTTAATTAATACCGGTGGTCACGTTCGCGTGTATATAATTTAAGTTTTTATCATATTTAATTAAATATAAAAAATATGAGAATACAATAAAGAATTGGCTAGAACTGATAGTTTTTTTTTAAATTTAATATATAAATAACGAAATATTATTAATTGAAAATTTTGAAAAGATGAGACCATATTATTTGTATGAATAAATATATTTAAGGGTATTTTAATTGATATACATTTTGTTGAGAAAACTTTTTTATTCAAACACTTAATAAATAGTAGAAATAACATGTCTGTGTTATGGTGTCATTATCATACTTACTTTTTATATGTATGACTTATTATATATTCATATATATGTGATTTTTTTGTTCTAGAAAATTTCCGCAAATTAAATAAACATCAGTTGCCCTAAATCATTAGCGTACGGTTGATTCTCCCGATTTTTAATTTAGATGTTAGGTATAAACAAAAAAAAAAATAGGTGTTAGGTGATCATAGATCATGTTCATGATGAGTGAAGATTCTCAGGAAAGTGGACTTCGAAATAAAAATATGGGGTAAGCCTTTGGGTCAAGTCGAAAACTATAGACGTATTAGGTTCAATTTTTTATGGTGTACATTTATATATATATGATGCGGGGTTGCATGTTGGTGGGTGTCCTCAAGTCCTCTCGTCTTCGGAATGTTGTGGTCTTGAGAAAAGAAAGCAAATCGTTAGGCTCGCGGAGGTTGCCCAGTCAATACCTTCAATGCTTAAATTAGTGAGTGTATGAGATAAATCGGGTAGGGTAGATAGAGAACTAGCGATCTAAAGAGATCTAGAATTTAAGTAGGTATGGTAATAAATATTGCCATAAATTAATTAGGTATGAAGTATTTATAGTACCCGTATGGGTCCACCTGCTTGGTTAAGAGGTCCATTCATATGGTTTCACGTGACTTCATCTGGAGCTATGGGTGCAACGATCAACAGCTGATAATGGCTGTTGGCTGGGTCGGACCCTAGGAGCGGGTTGGTTTTTGGGTCAACCAGCGACCCGACCCAATGGAACTTTAGAGAGGGCATTCGAAGCGGGTTTCCGGACCCGACGATCCTATCGAACTAGATCCATTAGAGGCCCTTTTGCAATTTCATCCATCTCTGGGGGTAATTTCATCTTTTTATAAGTGAATTCCTAAAACACTTCATCATTACTCTCCAAATTCTTATTAGTATGGTGAAAAGGTGCTAATAAGAATTTGAATAGTCACATATTTTGAGCCTTTACATCTGTCATCCTAGATTTTCATCCAACTGTCCGTTTTGGTGCTTCTTTCCATAGCTCCCTTCCTATATATAGATGGTGCATTTGACTTATTCCACACATTTTTCCAGCGAGCCACCCCTAAATTCACGACCTCTCCAGGTACCTTTCGTGACCTTCTTTTCTTGTACTATTTCATTATGTCAGTCAATTCTAGTTTGAGCTCGGGGTCTAGCTCCGACTCTAATTCTTCGGGGTCGTCTGCGACCTCGCCCCAACCTCTTTCTAAGACATGCTCTTCTATACCTAGGATAGAAACTCACGTAGAAATTGTTGATCAAGATGAGAATTCTCTTGAGGAACATTCTCCCGAGAAACATACCCTCAAAAATTATGAAAAAATAATGTCGAAAGATCCTTGGGTTGGGGTCATTTGTCGCTTATCTATTTCTTCTCAATTCATTAGAGAAAAATACTTCATTCCTTGGGAGATGATATTCTTCTTCCTTGATCTTTCGATAGGATGCATCTACCTCCCCAAGGGTACTGCACTTTATCTATTGCTCATTTAGATGTCGGCCTTCGTTTTTCCTTTTCTCGCCCGATATCCAAAATACTAAGTATCCTAGACGTCCATCCCATGCAACTCTCCCGCAGTGCTATTCGCCACATTCTTCTATTCATCTTAGTCATGCACGTTCATCATCTAGAGCCCAGCTTCAATAACTTCTAGTCTCTCTATAAGTTTACTACCTCTAAAAGGTCTAGCGATCAGGGTTTTTCTATCTTACCGCGAAGCCCCGTTGTAGATATCTTGATAAAGTAAAATCTAATGTAGGTCCTTGGAAAGATAAGTTTTTCTTTCTTGGCTTCCACCTGGTCAACAATAACCTTTACCCTGTAATTGGCGTAAGTCCAAGCCCGACCTCGAACTGAAGGAGGGGGCTAGTGATGATGTTGATCAACAGTCTTACCTGTCATTGGTACAAGGCTGACCTGCTCTTGACTGAGAGTGTCCTGAAGTTGGTCAACCTCTCTCCAGCACCCTTCAAAGTTCAAGGTTCATTAGGTGATGAGACTTGTATTAGTCACGCTTACTTTAACATCCTTATTTCCTATATATTTCTCATCTAAGGCTTATGTGCAGAACCTCTTATAATGAATGCTCGCATCACTAACAGGAGTCGTGCCAAAAAAGACACTCTGCCAACACTAGGCATGGGCTCGTCTCATCCTTCTACCACAGGAGGAGATTGCACTCTTCAATCTAAACGAAAGGGGATTAAGAGTGAACATCCCAACTCATCCGTTCCTCCTGCTTGCCCTTCTCTTCGAGCTCTAGAAATCATTAGCGAAGATGCTGAGCTTACAGGTAGGATGGTTTTACTCCTCGTTTAGGGACTCGATCTGAAAGGACCCCCGAAGTCCGTGTTGATCCCCAAAGGAAGAAAGTGAAGGAAAGAAATCTAAGAAGCTTGAAAAACGCAAGGATAAGGAGGTCACTAAGGGACCTAATGATCCCAAAAAATGCAAGAGAAGTAGGAAGAGTTCACGTTCTAGTAGGTTGAGTAAGTGAAGCAAATCTACTACTGCTAAAAGAAAAGCTGCTGCGACAAAGTTGAGGAGGAGAATTTCTAGCTCACTGGTGACCTCAATAAATGGTGGGTAGAGGCTAAGGAGGAACTTCAATATCCTTCACGCAAGACCGCTGAAATGTCTGGGGAGAAAATGGTGCCTGATTGGACCATATCCAACTAACGTATTGTCTTGCGAACTCGTGCGGGACAAGATTCTTGGGAAGTATATAAATCATCTCTGTTTCAACGCGATCAGGCACTGCTGGATCCTTATTCCTATATAAACGTTGAACATCATTTCGCTTAATCTCTCTAATTAGTGAGAGCTTTTCCATAGATTTTTTTATTGCCAATATAATCTCTTGAATGATTTTACTCTCTTGTATTTCTCTATTTAGGCTAAGGAATATGGTCATCATTTATCTATAAAAGTCACATATTGGCGAAGAAAGAAGTTGGCTGGTGATAAGTTTCTTGCAGAGGCGCAGGAAAAGTTCTCTGCTGCTAAAGACAAAATCAAACTTTTGGAGGAGCAGATCAGAAGTGCTAAAGCCAAACTTGCCCAAGTCACAGAAGCTACTTTGGAAGCAGGGAGAACCGAGTATTTCTCTGCAGATCGCTCAGCCGGTAAGGAAGAAGGTAGACAGGAGGGCTTGGAAGAGGGTCGTAGGAAAGATTGGGAGAAGGGTCTGAAGAAGGTTCAAAGTGTAAAAACGGGCATAGTTCGAATGGCAAAATGTAATTTACCCTTTTTTTTTTTTGCATATAATAGTGTTGGTTAATATTTACGATATTGGATATCATCATTATAATGCATGATTTACGTTATCTAGGAGCATATTTATTTTGAAAATAAATGTATTATATTTGTTAATCTGATTAACAATGGGATGATCACAAAGTTCATGGCCTGTGTGTATGGTTTTAATTTCTATTGGCTAGGGCCAACATGCATCTTATTTTTCTTCTTCTCTCTCGTTTTAGCCTTATAATATTCTCCCTATCAATTTACTCCCCCAACTCCTATATGGTGCTTGGTTAAATACTTATAAAGAGGCAAGTTCAAGGTGATGGAGGCCCATGGAGGAGGCCATAGGTTGGCCCGCGAAGGATCTATGGTGAAGAGGCCCAAAGGATAGAGCCCACGATGGAGAGTCTAAGAAGATGAAAAGGTGTTATAAGGCCCATTAATTGTAAATTATTTAAATTCTTGTAATAGTATAGGCCTACCTTAGATTAACCATAAATCCATCTAAGGGTTTAGTGAATCGCATAGAATTGGACTTGTGATCATCCAATAGGGGTATGTTAGACTTTTATATTTATTGGATGCATGCTAGACTTTTATTTTGTATGTGATGCAATTATTTTATTATGAAGACCACCCTCTATTCTTCGTTCCAAATTGTGATCTAAGGGTTGAAAGCTTATTCTTAGATACGGTTGCATAATCTCCTTTATGAGAAATTATGGGTCATCTTTTGGTGCCAAGGCCTCATGCTTGTAGTAAAGAAAGACACATAACCTTGTAGTTGCAATACTCTATGGTGGCAAAGAGTTTTAAACTTGCTATACGTATACTTGAGTTATATGTGTGTGGATTTGATGAATGTTTGTACTCATCGTATTCTAGAGGCCCCTTTTTACAAGAACTAGGGTTTTGACTTAAAGCTCACTCTTGTTGCAGTTAAACGCCATGGAGTTTTTTGGTTGATCAATCTCCTAGTGAGTCTAATTGAAGCATGCATGAGGCTTATTAGCCGATCTAAGATAAAATAATAATTTCATATTTTATTTTTGATCAATCAATCAAAATGCATTAGGCCCAAATTTAATATGCATTTATTATCCTGAAAATATGTAAAATCTATTTTTTATAAACTTTAATTTCAAACATAATTATCAGTTGATTTAATTGAATTTTTAATTAATAATTTAGTTCACTAATTTTGCAGTCAATGCCCTAGTTGTTATCGGAAGCAACACTCCCTTTGTTCTAATACATATCCAAGTTGACTGTGCATGCCGATTATAGTAGAAACTTTATTTAAATACTTTTTTCAGAAGAAAACATTAATTTCATTCATTCACAATTGTGGAACCTCATCATATCAAATACCCACAATAAATTTAGAAAATTCCACCCCTTCTTCTACGATAGCATGTCAACCTTGAAGCACCCAAATTTGTCTCCTTTTCGACAAAGCTAACCTAAACATTAAAAAAAGAGTGTAGCATCTTTTGAATATTTTCAACTGGATCTGCAAACTTCAACATACTTTTCTCATTTTAATCATCTCAATTACCCACTTGCAACTGCCTGGACAATTAACAGAGCATCTTGAAAATTATGAGCAATTTCCACTGTTTTCCTTGCTGCATAAGCTTCAGCATGTTCCCTTGGCTACACTGTAGACGTACAAAACATAATAGAGAAACAAACGACTTAGGAAACACCCAACTTAGTAAGAGCGAATCCAACAAAACACCATTCAAGTATGTCATACTCCTTACTCATGTCCAACTTTAAAGCTGCAGACCCTTTTTTTTTTCCATACCTCATCTTAGGAAACGATTACGCTCAAACGCTAATAGCACATTATAATAATGAGGTGACCACTGATAAGAGTAGATTAACATGGAGATAATTTCATTCAGAAAAACTTTAACCTATTTCCACCACCTTTGACACAATTTATAAATAACTTTGCATAACTGATAAGTTGGAACTGAGGAACAAATTTTGAATTTACACTTCTGCGATTAGCATAATTTGAGTTAAATTAAAATTCAAATCCATTACACCATCATTTAATACATGCAACACACATTCATAACGTCCGACCCAAAAATAATATTTCTAAAACAATAAATTAGGAACCATGTTCGAACCTGGAGATGCAAGAGGAGACATAGAAGAAATCTCCTGCTTAACCTGATCAGTGGTAACAATTGAGATAGGGTCTGTTGCATTTCCATTGTGGGTTTCAAGCCCACTACTGCTAACACCACCTATAAATCCCACCATATTCGTATATGTGGATGTGAAGACAAATTTGAAATTAGAAGAATTCAACTAATGAAGTTCATCATTTTTCTTATCATGCCAAACCTTTGAGATATCCTGTTCTGCAGCAATGCGATTAACCCATACCAAGAAGATGCACAAGCATGAAAGAATATTTTTTATTACGATCTTCCTCAGTCAGCTAATGAGTTTTCGCTCTTTTATTCCAACAAGCCTTATCATCAATCAGTAAGCCCTCTAGTTCAAGTTATTTTACACTTAACTTTGTCATAAGGACGATGATGCCTTATCCAATTTTTTCGGCAAACCTATTTCCTACTCCAAGTAGCGAATATGCTTTCTCATGCTTCCAAATACATCTTTACTCAAAACCTTCAACCGTTCACCACACTCACCAACTTCATCAATACAACGAACTCATCCTCCCTAACCTAAATCATTTGCCAACAATCTATGATAACATAGGCACAGTCTTCCATACGAGTCCATCTAGCCACAAAAAGAAAACCAACCCTGCGAGTGTGACAATTGAGAATGTTGACGCAATTGAAAAGGCAATGGGCTATGATCCTCAAGATTAGAAAACTCCTATTTTCAAGAAGAATCAAATAAAACTTTAATCGAACTGACATCGCACAGTATAAGGATGAACCAAAGATACCAAAATAATGTAACCTAGTATCCAAAAGTATTTGTGAAATTTGCACATAAGCTAAAATGGTGTTGGAAAATGACTCTTCTTTTCATCATAAAATAAAATTGTATTAAAATCGCCACAACTGAGCCATGGAAGGAATTGTTAGGTTTTAAGAATTTGTAAGACCTCCAAGGTCTCTTCACATTTTTTTCAAGTCTGGTTTCCTATAAAAGCCCGTATATCGCCACCAGAATCTATCACTCTCAACATCCACATCACTATGATATTTAGAAAAACTAAGTAATGATACAAATTTATTCCACAACATAAACAAACCACTAATGTGCCTATATGTATACACCAAGACACCATACGTATTCACTATACATGTCACCCATCCCATCCTCCTCCTTTGAAACTTCGTCTCACATAGAAACACCAACTTAGAGATTGAGCTCAAATGAGCTCCTGAAAATGACGAACTATCTAAGGACCCCCTATCTCGTGAAAGTTCTATGCAAAGTAGCTCATCGCTCTCGACAAGACAATAAGTTAGCCTCTACTTATATCTAATTTTGAACTATCCACCCCTTGTCTCGACGTCTGTCGCTTCCCCAATCACTCACTATGTCAACTACAAGGGACTTCGATAGCTTACATTTCTTCGATAGGAGCACATACCACTGTTGTTGGCCCTTTCTATCGCAACCTCTTCATCTTTAGCTTGAGCTGGCCTATAATTTCCCATCACCCAATAAACTAAAGCATCATCTGCAAGTGGGACATCCACCAATTTCAATTGTACCTTAGTTGAGGTTGAATCTAGAGCTTGATTTCTGGTAATCCTCTTATAAGAACGAAGATGAAGAATTGGGTCAACCTAAGATGAAGGTAAAGGTTGTTGAATACAGACATCAATACAGACGAATCCAAATTTTTACTGACCAAATTGTGCTTCGCAGGTGGGCTTAGATAAGCCATTAAAGTATGTCCATGGGTCATTGTCATTTAGACTTTACTTACTAAGTTCTTAGTAGTTAGGGTTGCCTCATGTACTTGGGCCTTACTACTAACCAGACCCAAGCAGATAACGCTAGAAAAATGGGCAAAACGCCCACCCCTGAACACACCCTCTAATTCAACCTAATTTGTCTCTATTCGACTACTACTATTCTCCCCATCTCATTCCCAATCTATCTATGCCCTACTACCTGCAACTGCCACTACCCCCTTCTCTTTCTCATGCTCCTATCAACCTAACTCCCTCACTATCTCCATTGACTTAGTAACCATCTTCCCTTCTCACCCGCCCATTTGCCCAATTCTTCAGCAATCCCAGACGAACTTGTAATCCCCTTCGCTACCCCAATCAACACCAATGACCTACACAATGGTGAACCCCCACTAAAGCAACCAAAAATAATCAAGCCACTATCATTCATCCCAACATTGGTGATCTCAAAATATAGGTTTGTCAAAATTCCCAAATAATACACCCATGAGTTACTTGGCCCAGACGCATGCAGCCATGACCCGACTATCAATTATGGGGTTCTGATAACTATCTCCAAAAAGAACTTCACAAAATCAACTTATATGACCTAACTTCCCATATATATAACAGAAATTTGGCAGTCTTTCATATGAGAAGCGGATGATCAACTCGTCCCAATTTTCAGATAGGAGTTTTTAATGCATGCTTCAGCTACACAGCACGTTTATATTCACCTTGTTTCTCCATCAAACACAAAATATCCCCCTTAATATAGGACTCATCAGCCCATAAACTAAGGTACTGCCCAATGCAATGAAGAAACTCCATTATTCTTTATGCGTAACGAAGATCATGGATATGCACAAAAAGGACACTAGTCCACATTGACTGTGGTCTGATCCCCTCATTTGACACCTACTGCAGCAACAATAAGTTACTATTAAATGTTCACAACCGCATATCCAAAGTTATTCATAAATCCTCCATATGAGCGAACACAACGCAAAGTCTTTCATTGTCACCTTCTATTCAACCATTCCCTTGATCAACCAAATAAGTTGTAGTAATGTGCCCTTCAATGCTTAGTTGCAAACCCTATAGGACTTGAAACCAAACAAGTTCTACACTGAAAACTTGCATCGGCAATAACCTAGGCAAACATAGCCTACAAGAGAAAAAAAAAAAAAAAACTCCAAAATCCTACACGCCAACAGAAACCAACAGATAACCAACATGCAAACACCAAAATCCTAAGACTTAGGGATGACCACTCTCGTGCATAGAGACTTGCACTTCAACACCCTTATATACGTAATTTTGTATTTTTTATTGGAAAAGAAAATTAAAAAGACTTAACATTTTTAAAAAAAATATATATTTAATAAAAAGTGTTTACAAGTTAATTAACAACATATATTTTTCATTTAAATACTAATTATGAAGAGTCTGTCATTGTCATTCCCTGGTATCTAGATGCGGGGCATTTGAGTCATAGATGGAACTTTTGTAGTAACCCATTGAATTTTCTATTATAAATTTTATTACATCTCCCATTCTATTTAATATATACACATCACATGTATAAATTTTTTTCTTGAATAGATACAATAATCTTTATATATGGCATGCATATATTAAATGAATTACTTAGAAGACATAGCAATATTTGAAATAGAAAAGTTGATAGGTTATTTAATAGAATCAAAGAAATACATTCACATGCAGTTTATTATATTTCAGCCTCCAATGTCCATAGTACACAAATACATAACACATCAAACAAAATTCTATTATGGAATCAAATAAATAAATCATTCACATAGATGAGATCAAGCACACAACACACAAATTTAGAAGACTGAATGAAACAAACACAAGCGCAGATGGAACCACATATTTTTGTTCCATACTTAAAATAGACAAACAACCTATTGTGCATTACACACAAACACACATGCATAGACACTGTCACCCTCTGAACTTTTGTCTAGCCCTTTAATTGAAGTGTTGTTGATTGATTTCACTTGTTGGACTTACGATGAACCGAGTAATAGACATTGATAGATGCTATGGCAAGAAGATAAATTGCGGCAAGCAAACCAATAACAGTCCACGGAGTTCGAAAATGCGTGTGAATCAACTCAGCTGTCCAGGTCTTCATTTTGCTGTTATAATGTGCTTGGATTTTGTCCTTGACATTGCAAAAAATGTGTGGGTTATCCGTACCATATGTGTCAATCTCTTTGTACACTTCCAGAACCTGTTCATCACTACCGATCAGGTTGAACATGATTTTCTTTTCTCGGAGCTCTTTCACGTCCTTCGGGCTCTCAATTAATGACTTCATGAGATTGATGTATGACGTTACCATGCAATTGTTAAAGTTGTTTGGGCTCAACTCAAAGGCAATCATGTTCAAGAAGAAAATTTTGGTGTAGACAGAGACAAACCATGTTGGGAGCTCAAGTTGTGCGTAGAAGAATCCAGACTTGAACTTGACATCCTTGAGAGATTGAGATGAACTAGGTTTGAACTCAATGCCCTTTGCCTTGAGGGCCGTCACTGAACGAAATGAATGAAGCTCTTTTTTCACATCTCTTCTCAGACCAACTTTAGACATTTCTCTACCTACTCCCCTACGTAGTGTGATCCATGACCGTAGGTTTGACAAACGTGATCTTGATCTTTTTTGATAGAGGCTGATGGATCAATTTTAGTCACTGGAGCAGCACCAATTGCTTGATTAGCAACGATTGTTAGATTAACATTTGTGTCGGCATTCGTATTGGTTTTTGGGCTACCATCAATTTCTTGAACTCTACAGCAATAGAGGAATCTGCACATGGAGCACATAGCTGCATTGACACCAGTCATTTCTGCACCACCATTGGCTGCCAGATACACACCAGTTTCTAAATCGGCACCAATTGATCTATTAACATTAGTTTCTGCATTAATTGGTGGACTAGCATGGGGCTCTTGATCAACTCCAAAGAACCATAGCCATTTGCATTTGAAACATAGACAATATTGTTTCCAACATTGGCATCTGCATTTGACACCAGTCACTAATGGATCAGCATTGGTTATTGAGTCAGTTCCAGCTTCTAAATCAATACTAGCCAATGGATTACCACTAGGTTCTGCATTAACTAGCACCGGGTTCGCATTCACCTCTAAAGACACGTAACCATCTGCACTTGAAACACAGTTGACGTTGTTCTTCAGGCTTAATCCAATCAGAGACGACTACCCTGCGGAAGGCTTCGAGAAGGTGGAGGGGCTCCCGTCCATGTTCTAATGGTAACCTTCTTCGGTTCATACACTCCAAAAAGGGTCCCATTCAAGAACCTGTTTAGACAACGTAGGTTAACCCAAAAATTGAAAAGTTCCTGATTTCATAGTCCCTTGAACAACATGTGATCAAAATTTCAATCAAAATTGAGAATATCTGGCATGCATATTTCATGAAAAATTAAAAACACTAAGAAATTAACCCCTATGTGATATATATAAATAATGTTTAAAAACCTCCTGTAAAAAAATTACCCTGCTTATGTTTCTCAAATTGAAGAAGATAAAAAACATTTCCCTTGAGAAGTTGTATTACACGCACCATTTTTTCTATATTTTTTTCCATTTTTTTAATTTACAAATGATATTTCAAATCTCATCAACAATATCTGTGGTCCAAATTTCATCAATACAATCAATGGACTAAATTTTATCTCAATATATTTTTTGGTATATAAAAAGAATATTTAAATTTAAATTAATATAAAAATTATAAAAAAAACGTCATCTTCTTCCCCAACTTGCCCCACCCCCCAATCGTCTTCACCCCCTTCCCCCGTTGGCACCCTTTTTCTATCTTCTTTCCTACCTTTCCTCCCGCCTGCTAGCTCCTCCCTCTCCAATTCTTTCCTGTCGTCCCAACCCACCAACCGTCCATCCCCTTCCCAGCCAGCAAACTAGGAAAATTGAGAACAAAAAAAATGGCATATACAACTTGTGGAAGTCACGGCAAAATTCAGGAGCTTTTTGGTTTATTTCAAAACAAAAGGAATATTTTGGTAATGTTTTGTTCAATAATAATATTGTACCCGCAAAATCATTTTCTAGTCCCGTTAAAAAATGTCATTTTTATTTTTGTTACCACAATTATAATGAGTATTGCTTTCGGTATCACAAAACACAAAAATACGTCTTTTTGCTCCTAAATTAACGACAGATGACATGTGCCTCGCACGTGACCGTTAACAACGTAATGCCTATTGGTCCTGTTTAATGAAACCAAAAAAATAAAAAAAATATATATATTTTTTTGGTATCATTAAAAAGAAAAAAAAATTTAACCAACTTTTGCCACAAATTGTAAGATTTTTTTTTAAAAAAAAGTTAGGAAAATTATTTTAATATATATAATAAATAGTTCTAAAATTATAAAATTTTTATATTGCAAATAATTTTTAGGATCTATTTCGCTATGTTTGAAATCAAATTATTATTTGGTCTAAAAATATATTAATATTCGATCACAAACTATAAAAAGTAAAATTTATATTTTGAGTAAAAGTATTAGATAAATTTTATTTTTATTAAATAATAACTTAATTTTTTAATTAAAATTATTTACATTCGAGATAAATTGTAGAAATTATTAAATTTTTTAAATTAAATTTTTTTTTGAAAATATTTTATATAAACTTTGATCATAAACTATAAGAAATATTTTTTAAAAAAGAATTAAAAATAAAAAAATTATTTTAAATATAATAAAAAATAGTTTATAATTTGTAATTATATTTATTTCAATAAATTCTAGCATATTTTAATTATTTTTAAAATTAAATTATTATTTATTCTAAATATATTTAAAAAAAAAAGTAATTTTGATTTATTTTTATAATTTATCTCGAATGTAAAAATTATGATTTAAAAATTAATTTATTATTTAATAAAATAAAATTTATTTAATACTTTTATTCAAAAAAAATATATTTTTAGACCAAATAATAATTTAATTTCAAAAAAATAATAAATATATATCCTAGAAATTATCTGGAATAAAAATAATTATAATTTTAGAACTATTTATTATATATATTAAAATATTTTTTTTAAATTTTCATTTTTGTAAAAAAAAAATTATGTGTGGCAAAGTTGGTCAAATATATATATATATATATATATATATATATTTTTTTTTTCTTTTAATGGTGCCAAAAAAACATGTTTTTTTTTTTTTTGGCACATGGCTTCTGTCGTTAATTTGGGACAAAAAAACGTATTTTTGTGTTTTATGGTATCAAAAATGATATCCCGCCACAATTATGATATAAAACAAAAAAAAAACATTTTAATGGGATCGTAAAAGAGTTTTGCGCAATTTTATACATTTCTGGAATCCCATGGAGGCCCCCCTGAGATTTTCCCTATTTAAATATCATTCCTAAAAATGCAATTTTGCCTTTAACTCAATACCTGTTGAGTAGCATTTCGCCTGCACCGTTGCCATATCTTAAATCGATCAAAAGGTTGAGAATGGGTAACGGGATCTGATTCTCAAGCAGAAACAAGTCACGAAGCACGATTGCCAAGGTCAACAGGCCGAGATCTTGAACCACAGTCAACATCTTTTGCATCATCAATCGCTCTTCATGTCCGTGCATCTCCCGCGGTTCCCGTTCCAGCGGCATGCTTGTCTCTATGTAAATTATAATGAAGCAGGCATCAAGAAGCATCATTTCCGCAAGTTTACTGTCCGAGTACGCATCTGTGGAGCGTTCTTCGTAGCAGCTTCTAATCTCACCAATCACTTCCAGAACCTTGTCGTAGTAGAACCGTCCAGTTCGTCCCCCGCCCAAAACAAACAAATCCAGGGCCGTGGGCTTGAAGGCCTCAGCCAAACTGAGCTCCGATTTGCCGTGATGGTAGGGCCCGATGGAAACCACCTTAGGAAGATACTCCTGCCTGTTCTTCTCTTCAGTTAATAACAGCGGCGGCACTTTGTGAAATATCCTGCGTCTGAGACGCCACAGCAGCCGTGTTTGCACGACGATCTGGAGTACTTCTGGAGGAGACTGAGAGCCGCGTTGCGGCTGCCCATCACCTTCACCATTTGAGGTTTCTACCTCGGCCATTCGGATTACTGGTGTAGGTGTAGGAACCTGATCGGGTCGTCACTCGGCGGCCGGTCGATCGTTTCACCTTCGTCATCGGATGAGGTTTCTACCTCGTTGACCACATTTTCTCAAGGAACTTCAGAGCCCCTTTGGCTCTGGTCACTAGTTCCACCTTCTTCATCAAAGATTTCTATCTTGATCATTTCCATATTTTTGGAGGAAATCTGAACCCACTGCCCTTAATTCATGAGTTTGTGATCAAATGCTTCCGTGTATTGCATGCTCACCTGCAAGAGTAAACCTTCTAATGTTAAACCTTTGTGGTTAAACCTTATACATATTTTTTTTTCTAAACTAGCTGTCTTTCTCCTTTTATAACAGTCGGAAATGCATTCATATTATACATTTTGACTTTAATGGTTTTTTCATATTATTTACATGGCGTCTCAATGAAGCACCTTATATTCTAAGTAGGTTGACATGTCTAATAGAGAGACGTGAAAAATAGGGTAAATTGCAATCTATCTATTTGTGTTATAAATATTATGCAAACAACTCTTTTATGAAAAATAAAATAGCAATTCACCCCTTATGTTTTTCAAAATGTAGCAATTTATTTCCCTATGTTTTTATAATTGAAGCAACTTACCTCTTTAGGCAATAAGATAAATTGCTTCATTTTTTAACACACAAGGGGATAAATTACTATTTATTTATTATAGGGGGAATAACTTGTCCATTTTCAATATTATAGAGAGGTAAATTGCTTGTTCACCCGTAAAAAGAAATGGATGTTTGAAGAAGGCATCTACATCATGTATATATTTTAATCTAAAGCTTTTTTTTACAATTTTTATATGGCCTCTCAATGGATCATTTCATATTTTAGTGAGAATAGGTTGAAATATCAAAATAGAGATGTAAGCACATGAATGTTTTAGAAAAAATCATTGTTTATATATGTCACATAAATTTAACATCCAATATGTACAATAATGGTGGAGTTAATTAATCAAGTATATTATACATATTAGATGTTATGTAATAGGGAAAAATGTAATTTATCGTCCTTTTAACATAAAAAATAAGGAAAATCTTTTTTTGTGAAAAATAAAATAGTAAATTATCTACGACCCTGTATTTTGAAAAATAAAGCTAATTATCCTCCCCTCCCCATATCTAAAACCATTAACAGTAACAGATATCATCATTTTAAAAGTATTATTACTGATAGATATGTGTTACTACTAGTCCATAATGGCAATTTTATGAAAAAACCTTGCAATTAATTATATTATGATAAAATTAGTTTGATTGTCACTTACTATATATCAACAATTTTAAAATTATTATTTGATAGTTCATTACTAATATTATCTTTTCTTGTGGTGAGAGAAAACTTTATTATTCACGTTTATATACGTAAGTGGAATATGAAAAATAATTTAAAATAGTTAATCATGAATGTTATCTAAATAAGATTATAAAATAATAAAAATAAAATATAATAAATCCATCATCTACCTCATACATTATATTGGTCATGCATGTAAACTTATGCAACATTCGATATCTTGATATTAGTTATATGAACAATCATCTTATATTATTTTGGGGTTATATGTAGAAGTCTTGTAAATTTGTAAAATTATTTTGTTTAGATAATTTTTGGAATTATACTTGTAATGCCTCCAAGAATCTTTTGTATGTATTCATTCTATTAGGGTTTTGAAGAAAACAAGAAAAAATAATAAATTTTTAATTTTAGCCTTCATTTAGAATCTATATAAATTATTGACAATATATATATATATATGATTGATTTTTCATTTATCAACAACTACTTATCTAAACACAATAATTGGAACAATATTTTATTACATGACATCATTTAGTTTATAAATATTCCATTTATGCCCAAATAAGTATAAAAATATTATTAATATATAATTTGTCCATAAATTATACGGAATGTAAAATGGGTAAAATAAGATATTTATATAAATATTTTTATTAATGTCTAGGGGTAGGACGGTTCCATAAACCGGTCAAACTATCACTACAAAAAAATAATGCTATAGCAATGGATTTTTTGCAGCAAAAATTTTCGTGGAAAATTTGCCACGGACTTTTTCACGACTTTGCAACGAAATTTGTAAAAATTGAGTTTTTTGTAGCAAATTTCGTGGCAAAACAACAATGAAATGTTGCAATCGACATTCTGTTGCAAACGTCCGTTGCAAAATTGGTCAACTTTTGGATGGTAAAATTTAATTGCAAGTCACTGCAAAAGTCGTGGCAAACTTTGCCACGGATCATATACGTTGTTAATTTGCAACGATTTTTACAACAGCTAATGTCCGTGTCTAAGTTTACAACGGAATTTAAAATTATATCCGTTGCTAACCGCTTTTGCAACAATTTTCAAGTTACAAAATTTTGAAAAAAAACTAGCAATTCTTTGCCAAGAACTCCTTGGTATGGGGTCCATTGCAAATGAAGAGTTGGGTGTTGCAAAGGATTGTGCCATGGACACAAATCCATAGCAAAGTTTGATAATAAATTTGCAATAGTATTTGCAACGGACATTTGAACCGTTGCAATCCATACAAGGTAGGTAGGGACATTTAGTTTTTAAATGTTGTATTTTGCCATGGTTTTGCAACGGTCACTATATGCCGTTGCATCCATATGAAAAGTTAGTGACATTTGCCACGGACTCTTGTTCCGTTGCAATCCGTACAACACAATTGTACTCAAAATTCCATATTCAATATTTTATCAGTTTTATATTCAAAATTGACCATATGTTGTAATTATTAATCATATCATATATTTTTTTAGAATAATAATAAAATATGGTACTTTTATTTTATATTTAACCTTTATAGTTTAATATAAAAACAAACTGAATTAATAATTAGTAAATATTTAATATTTTTAAATTAATTATTTAATATGACACATCTGAATTTTATGTTATATTTTTATATATATATTTGTATTGATATACTTTTTTAAATTGACAAGTAATTCATTTATATATTTTTTATTTTTTGAGTTTTATTTATATCAAATATACAAATATGCATTATGTCTATTTTTATTACTTTATAAATTTATATCCTTATATTATATATATATTGATAATTTTAATTCTTTATATAATGAGAATTCAATTATGAGGTCTTAAAATCTAACCTAACCACCCGATTCATAATACAAATTTTAATAATATATATATATATATATATATAAGCTTGTGTCCATTAGATCATATATGACGATATGATTTAAAATCACATGGCATTATTCAACGATACACCATTTTGAATGATTGCTTTTATGTTTCGAGTACGATATCTTGATATCCATATTCCCAAATAAATTTGAAACTTTACCAAATATTTTTTTCTGTAAGTTTGATCATATCTAACGGTTTGATTTGAATTTTGATGGTCTGATTAACTCATGCTATTCAATAATGTAAAATAATAATTATATCAATGTTATACTGACATTTATGAATATACAAATTTATTGCAGATTGTGAACTTATATCAATCTCAAGTATAAAATATATAAAGATACTACTACTACTACTACTACTACTACTACTACTACTACTACTACTACTACTACTAATAATAATAATAAATAATAATAATAATAATAATAATAATAATAATAATAATAATAATAATAATAGTAATAATTAATAATATTTGAACAATTTTAATTATTTTTAGTCTTATTTTATTATATATATAATGAGATCATAAAGCTTAATCAGTAGTTGATATTTTAAAATGTAGGCGCTTGATTCATATCAAATTTACATACATATAAGACCGTGTCCATCCGTGTCCATTAGATCATATCAGACGGTATGATTTGAAATCACATGGTCTGATTTTACAATACAGTCTTCAATGATTACACTTATGTTCTGAGTACGATATTTCGATATCCATATACCCAATAAGTTTGAAACTTTACCAAATATATTTTTCTGTAAGTTTGATCTGATTTTTAACGGTCTGATTAACCCATGTAGTTCAATAATATAAGATGATAGTTACATCAATATAATACTAACATTTATGAATATATAAATTTATTGCAAATTGCGAACATATACTAACATTTAACTTTGGAGACATGATTATTATTGAGCATAATGTATTTTGTTATAATGTTCCTCATTTAAATACATTTTGAGAAAATATAATTTTAATAAAAATATAACTTAAATTATATATAGAAAATATATAAATAAGAGATAAATTTAATTTTTTATTAAAAAATAAAAAATTATAACTTAAATTAAATATCCAAAAATATATATATATTTTTAAATACATATATATATATATATATATATAATATTATTTAATTTTAATAAAAAAATTTAACACACTTTTCTTCATTAATTTTTAATTTCTATAATTTTTAATTTCCCTCCCATTTTTTCATCTAATTTTTCCCCTTCCATCTACCCTAGGTTTTTCTTTCTTATCTTTTATTTTCTTCTCCTTCTCTCTCTTCCTCTTTTTCGCCCACCCCCACCACGACGCCGCCGCTGCAACCGCGCCAGCCTAGTCGCCACAGCTGCCTCGCCTAGCCGTCGCCATAACTTTCTCTTTCTATTTTTTTTTTTTTTTTGTAATTTTCTTAAAATGTATTTTATTTTATTTTTGGTAAATGGGTTACTAATATTTTGTATTTTTGTTTCTTTTTTTAGAAGATTTGCGGAAAAACTAAAATTTCAAGTATGTTTTCTTCTTCTTTTTTTTTTTTTAAGATGGTTTATTTTGGTATTATATTGTAGTAAATGATGATTTGTTGTAGATGTTAAAAATGGTTTACTTAGGTGGTATATTAATTGTATTTTTGGTAATATAGTGGTGTTGAGAAATTGAGTAATGGTGTATGTAATAGTTTATATAATGGTATTAGAAAGTCTCTTTTATTGTTTGTTTTGAAGAATTTCATATTTTATATAATAGTTTTAAAAATATTTATTTTTGTTTTATGTAAAGGTGCGTATATTATTGTCTATTATTGAATCATCCTGAATGTGGTATTTTATATGTTTTAAAGTAATATTCTGTTGAGATATCTGCTTAAGCAAATAATTAGCTAACAAACCATGTCATGATGAGTAATAATGTAATAACTCTCAAAAAATATTATGAATTGTGTTAAATTTAAGATAATATTATTATATGATCTAACTATGATCATCATTCTATATATACGAAATCAATGTTCAAAGAACAAACCACAACAGGCAAAAGGACCCATAGCACCCCCAGAATTATCGTGTTCTTTTTTTTTAAATTTTAAGTAATCCCGAAACAAATTCAATTATACGAACTTTATCTGATCACTAAAAATAGACATAAGATATATAACCTTTTTTTTGATAATTACAATAAATCCCGTTGTGAGATATTTTCGAAATTACACAAACAATGATCTTGATAAATAAAAAAATAATTCATGTTTTTTTTTTTTTCACATTGAGCCATAATAACGAGGATCAGTTGGTCCACCGTCCTAAGAACTGTCGAAGAACAGAAACTGTGGCTTATGCTCAAGCAGGCATGGACAGCAGCGACTATCGTTCTGTGGCAGCACAACTGTTTGTTTGTTTCCTTTTAAAAGTTCAGACCCCCATGAAAAAAGTATTTCTTCTCTTTTAGTGATAAAGCGACGAAAATGAATCTGTATATTTATATATGTTGCATTGTTGTCTTATCCGCCTCACTAATATAAACTAACATTATCCTTCGATCCTCATGTTGGGTCTACAGTTTAAATTAAATGATCATTTTATTATTTTTAGCGATATGAAAAATTATAAAATTCCGACATTCTAATTTTGTATAAGTTGTAAATTTTTTTGGTATTTGTAAGATTGATAATTCTTGAAATATTATATTAATTATAAGTACCTAACCTTTGTCATTTTTTGATATAATGATAGTATATATGTTATATTATTTTATTTGTTATGTGATGATTTGATGCGACCGAAGGGAACGTTCTTCCAATTTGGAATTTCCTCGATTTATGATGTTATGGGTTAGTATTGTATTATTTGCTGCTTTTGGATGAGGTCCTACGAATTAAGTGCTAAGAATGAAGTGTTGTTTTCTATGACAGAATCGATTACCGATTTTATTGTAAACTTTAAATTTAAAGGAACCCCTATGAAAAGTTATAAGTTAGTTTGCGGATTTTAAATCCTCAATACCTTGAAATATCCTTAACACGTTAAACTGAATGCACCTTTAAAGTAAATGATATATGTATTTTCAGGGCGTTAGCTCTAACCTAAACACAATGTGATTAGTCTATCCACAAGACTACTTTCTATAACCTTAATCTTTCAACAGTAAAGAGTAAATTGAAATTTTCCCGAATACTCTCATGAATCAGCCTAACTTTATATGAGATTAAAAGTTAACTCAAACATTGAAAAGTTTATAAAATAAAATTACTTTGTAATTCGTAATTAGCATTAAAGTCGAGTAGCTTTCCAAGTAAATTAAAAATTCAGAAACATCATACTGCGAATTCGAAAAGTTTGTTGCTCCAAACTATAAAGCTAATTAATCTTATACGTAAGAGCGTAGAAACTGACAATTAAGACACCCTAATATTAGCCTACTACTATCAGTTTTAACCGTACATCACTTTAATAGGGTAATTTATTATTCATGCAAAAACTTTTATTGCTTTTTCAATCTCTAAAACTATAGGTCTTAACTACGATTACTCTAAAAAATTCATTTATTATATATAAAATTAATTTAACTGTGAACTTAAATTCTATAAATTAATTACACTAAGTTAACTATAAGCTTAGAAAACTTCAACTAAACCTTTTCAAGTTAGTAACTCAAATTTAAAAGTTTCAAACAATCTAATTTAACCATGAACTTAAAAATTCTATTAAATTAATTTAACTATGAACTTAAAATTTTCTACTAAACTAATTTAATTAAATTAACTATGAACTTAAAAAATTTCAACTAAATTTTTTAACTTAGTTAACTCAAATTTAAAAGTTTCAAGAAAACTAAACTAATTTAACCAAGTTAACTATCATTGAAAGTTTCAACGAAACTAAGCTAACTATTATGACAAACTACTATTTAGGGCCATATCCTTGCTTCAAAGATATTCAACTGGAATTACCTAATTTCCGCACTTTTCTTATTTTCTTAGACGTAATTGCTTTATCGTCTTGCTAATTTTTTTTTCCTTATGAATTTGTTAACTAGCTTCTCTATTTTTTTACACAAGCTTTTTGGATGCTTCCGTGCGCCATGTCTTCAGAAGTTTGTCAACGAGAGGAATCCTTTACTTTCAAATATTTTCAGCACACATACATGCACACTCGTGTGTTTACACCATCTTGATATCTCATCTTCTTGTGCTTTTTTGTTTATTCGACAGAGATGGGCTTTGAGTAGTGCGAAGAGCCGTTACCACACATCGTCATTTGAGATCAGACAACCTTGAGGCCGAAGGCATCACCTTGTTCGTCAACTAGCCCGCCAATCCATCAGTGCTTCCAAAAGACAACGAGAGAAACATTTAGCTCCCGCTCCAACACCTTTTATCATTCATGGTTACTGTGGACAACCTTCTCCTCATGACGCCGAAGCCGACATTAAATTAGCACTTTCAAGTCGTCATCTCGTCATTAATGGGGCTCATGGAGGATTCCACAATCAAAGTTTGTTGAGGTTTTTTCACCAAAGATGTGCCTCCCCATTATGCAAGCATCCTCACGATTCTCATTGTAGGTCACACATCTTAATATCTTTTCCACATGTCTCAGCATCAAGAACTCCTAAAAGACGTGCTAGGCCATCATGCAAGCATCCCTCACGAACCCAAGATTTATGTCGTCACTCATGCATTTGTTTTCCTGTGCTCCCATGATAAGAGCATCTTCCACGCTTTCCTCGAGCTATGCTGCCTTTCCATGAATGTCTTTCATGCTGCCATCAGAGAATCTTCCTTCTTCTTGTTGGATGTTCACTACTACTTACTCTCAAGGAGTTCAACGACGAGGTCGTTCCTTCTTTTTAGGAGTTGGTAGGGTTGACGCTTGTAAGCCTTCCACCCCCAGAAATCTCGAGTATTCCTCTCGTCGTGGACTTAAGATTTAGGAATATGTTTTTTGATGGATTTTTGATGGAAAATGTTTACAAATTAATTAATTAGATATATGTTTTTATTTAAGTACTAATGATGAGGATTCTGTCATTGTCATTCCTCGGTATCTATAGACAAGGGATTGAGTCCTAGATGAAACTTTTCTACTGACCAATTAAATTTTATATTCTAAATTTTATTACATCTTGTATTCCATTTAACATATGGGTTAAATGCAATTTAACCCCCTGAGTTATGTGAAATGAGCAAAACCCCCATGTGAAAAAAGAATTAGCAAATTATTCCCCTGTGTTTCAAAAAATAAAACAAATTACCCCATCAATGGTTTAGATAGGGGGTAATTTGCTTCTTCTTTTCAAAATACATGAGGTAATTTGTTATTTATTTTTATAGGGGTTTTTTTGCTCATTTCTCATATCACAAGAGCATAAATTGCAATTTTTTCCTTTAACATATACATACTATGTATATAAATTATTTCTTAAAAGAGACATATTCTTTATATATGTAGCATCATGTATATGTTAAATGAATTAATTAGAAGATACATTAGGATAAGAAATAGAAAATTCAATAAATTGTTTAATAGAATCAAAGCAATACATTCACATGAATTTCGTTATATTATGAGATCAAGTACAAAACCCCACAAATTTAGAAAACTATGAACAAAACAAGCACAAACAAAAATGGAACCACGTATTTTTGTTCCTTCACTGAGAACAGACAAACAGCTATATTGCATTATAAACACACACACACACACACTGTCATCCTCTGAACTTTTTCCCAGCCCTTTAATTGGTAAGTTCTCTGGATATTTGAAGTGTTGTCGACTGATATCACTTGTTGGATTTACGATGTGTCGAGTAATAGAGATTGGCAGATGCTATTGCAAGAAGAGAAATTGCGGCAACCAAACCAATGACAGTCCATGGAGTTCGAAAATGCGTGTGAATAAACTCACCTATCCATATCTTCATTTTGCTGTTATAATGTGCTTGGATTTTATCCTTAACATTGCGGAAAATGTCTGGATTATCGGCACCGTACGTGTCAATCTCTTGGTATACTTTCAGAACTTGTTCATCACTGCCAAGAAAGTTGAAACAACTTTCTTTTCTCGGAGCTCTTTCACGTCCTCTGGGCTCTCAATCAATGACTTCATGAGATTGATGTACGAGGTTACCATGTGATTATTAAAGTTGTTTGGGCTCAACTCAAAGGCAATCATGTTCAAGAAGAAAATTTTGGTGTAGAGAGAGACAAACCATGTTGAGAGCTTAAGTTGTGCGCAGAAGAATCCGGACTTGAACTCAACATCCTTGAGAGATCGAGATGAACTAGGCTCGACCTCAATGCCCTTTGCCTTGAGGTCCGTCACCGAACGAAATGAATGAAGCTCTTTTCTCAGATCTCTTCCCCGACCAACATTAGACATTTCTCTGCCTACTCCCCTACGTAGTCTGATCCGTGACCGTAAGTTGGACAAGCGTGATCCCCATCTGGTTGCTTGATCAGCAGGGGCTGATGGACCAATATTAGTTACTGGAGCAGCACCAATTGCTTGAACAGCAACGGTTGTTAGATTAACATCAGTGTCCACATTCGCACTACTTGCCGGATTACCGTCAATTTCTTGAATTCTGCAGCAATAGAGGAATCTGCACACGGAGCACATAATTGCATTGAGACCAGTCATTTCTAGATCACCACTGGCTGCTAGATCCCCACCAGCTTCCAAATCAGTACCAGTAGATCGATTAACACTAGTTTCTGCATTGATTGATGGACTAGCATGAGGTTCTTGACCAACTCTAAAGCAACATAGCCATCTGCACTTGAAACATGGACAACATTGTTTCCAACATAGGCATCTGCATTTGACACCGGCCATTGCTGGATCAGCATTGGTTGGTGGATCCATTCCAGCTTCTACGTCACTACTAGCCGACGGATTAACTCTGGGTTCTGCATTAATGGGTGGACTTGAACTGGGTTCTTGTTCAACTCTAAAGAAACGTAACCATCTGCATTTGTAACATAGCCGATGTCGTTGTTCAGGCTCAGTCCAATCAGAGACGACTACCCTACGGAAGGCTTCAAGAAGGTGGAGGGGCTCCCCTCCATGTTCTAATGGTAACCTTCTTATTGGTTCATACACTCCGAAAAGGGTCCCATTCAAGAACCTGTTTAAGACAATGTAGGTTAGCTCCAAAATTGAAAACTTCCTGATTTCATAGTCATTTGAGCAGCATGTGATCAAAAGTGTTAATTGCAATTTACCCCTACGTGTTAAGAAAAATGAGCAATATACCCCGTGTGTTATTAGAAATGGAACAAAATATCCTTTCTGATGCATTTCATATATCACATGCGCGTATTTTTTATTTTTTTTAGTTTAAAACTTAAAATAACTTTCTATATCCTTTTTTAATAACGTTGGATCTTCGTCAATCTAATGTTCAAATTTTGCCAATAAATCAATGGTGTAAATTTTATCTATTTTAAATTGACGGTTTAAATTTAAGTAAATAAAATAAAAATAATATATTATATATGATCAAATTGAATATATATATATATATATATTTATAATAAAACCTATTTAATATATATATATATATATAAATTATATGTAGACTGTAGACTATATATATATACATAGAGAGAGAGATATGCCAGTGGGAAGGAGGGAGGAGCTGAAGGAGGAGGGGCAGGGCGGGTTTGGGTATGTGGGGTGGGGTGGGGTGGGGTCGGGGGGGGAGGAGGGCGGATCTGGGCTGGGAAGAGGAGGAGGCTGCGGCCATGGGAGAGAGGAGACAGCGGCAGCAACAGCGCACAGACGAGGAAGGGGGAGGAGAAAGGGGGAGGCGGTAGCAGCGCGAGGGGAGGGACTGGTGCCGGCAGTGCGAGGGAAGGAGTGGCGGCGGCGGGCAGAATTCAGCAACTTTAAAATAATAATTTTTATTTTTATAAATTATAATAATATATATGATATAATAAGCATAATTTATGTATAACATTATAAATTATTATTTTTTAAAATAATATTTTTATAAAAAATAATCATAATTGTCGAATTAGAATTAATATTGAGTATGCCATGTCATTTTTTTGTCAAAAACTAAAATTTCGACTACTGAAAAACTAAATTTTATCAAATTTAAAATTTAATAAATTTATAAAAAATGAACTAATTATCACACAAAAACTAATATTGAGCATATTTAACGGATTAAGAAAAATAAATTTTTTATATAAAATTTAATATAAAATAATCTTATAGGTATATTTTAATAGATATTTTTTCTATATAAAATTTTTTTATAGATATTTTTTTATACAAAACTTTTTTAAATAATTTTTATATATTTATAAGTATATTTTAATAGATCTAAATTGACCAATTTGAGAGGCTTTTTAGTTATTGCCTTGTAAAATTAGACTATTTTTTATCGGGAAACAGTGTTATTTAGTGTTTGTAATACAGGGTATAAAATTGATATTTGATTTTTAACACGATTGTTTTGCATAACACAGGACAAAATGAATTAACTCTAAATTTAAATTAACATAAAAATTATTTTTTAAAATAATCCGACGTCATGTGCTTCCCCAACCTATCACCCCACACCCACTCAATTCCACCGCATCATCTTCTTCTTCCCCAACCCGCTCCGTAGCCCCCACCACCCCCCACCCCACCCCCCAATCGTCTTCTCTTCCCTCGCCGGCTCCCTTTTTCCATCTTCTTCTTCCCTACCTGCCCCCCGCCTAGCCTCTGCCCCTCCCCCTTCACCCCACTGGCTACCCCTCGTTTCCCCCCTCCTGCTAGCTCCTCCCTCCCCAATTCTTCCCCGTTGTCCCGACCCCACCAATCGTCCATCCCCTTCCCAGCCCGCAACCTGGGAAATGAGAAGGGAAATGGGATATACAGCTTGTGGGAGCTCCGCAGACTTCAAGAGCCTTTTTGCTTTATTTTTCAAAAATAAATGGAAATATATTAGAAGATTAATGTGTTCATTACAAATAAATATCTTAGATATTTTCTAGAGAATTGTAGAAAAAATCCTAGATAATTTTTGGGGAAAATTCTAGAGTGCTCAAAGCTTCTTGAGCAAGCTTTTAATTGTAGCCACAAATACAATTTCAAGAAACTTCCATGAGCTAGTATAAATAGGCATATAGTATGAGGATTTGTAGTAGTGAGAAAGAAAGCATTACAACTAACTACAAACTATCATTTTCAAGTTCTAGCTCTCTTGCTCTTCTTTGTTGATTTAGCTAACTACTCTTATTCTAGCCTTGTTCTCCAAATCTCAAACCAACATTCCTTCAACCATCAATCCTTTTTTTTCAAAAAACTAAAATACTAACAGTGGTATCAAAGCCACGTCCGACCGTATACTGGGCGTGTATTCTTATCTTAATACTTTCGTATCAAAACTAATTCTATTGTCCAACCACCATGTCCTCATTAGCCAAAAAATTTCAGTCCCATTTTCTCCGGCCAAAATTATGATTACTGGGCCATTAAAATGAAAACTTACTTTCGATCTCAAAAACTATGGGAGTTAGTAAAAGAAGGGGTTACTCTGCCGGAAGATAGTTCCACTTCGTCGTCGGCCGAGAAAGGTAAATTGGAGAATAAGAAGGCAAAGGATTCAGAGACTTTATACTACATCCAAACAGCAGTGGCAGATCATATTTTTCCAAGAATTAGTGTTGCTACATCGGCAAAAGAAGCATGGAGCATTTTGCAAAAGGAATATCAAGGCAGTGCAAAGGTACGTATCATTAAACTCCAAACTCTTAGAAGAGATTTTGAGAATATGAAAATGAAGGATTCTGAGACAATTGATGAATATTATACAAAAGTACGTGAATTGGTGAATCAACTAAAAGCCTATGGGGAAGATATACCAGAAAAAAGAGTCGTAGAAAAATTGCTTATAAGTGTCACTGAGAAGTATGACCCAATAGTAACAACTATTGAAGAAACAAAAGATATCACCACACTTACTGTCACTGAGTTAGTTGGGTCACTTGAAGCATTTGAGAAAAGGCGAAATAGGCGAGAGAAAAATTTCTTTGAAAATGCTTTTCAGTCTAAATTAAATATGAGATCTCAGAATTCTAATAAAAAAGAAGAAAATTTTAAAAGTACAATGGGAGACAAGAAGAAGCAAAACAAAGAAAAATACATACCATGTCGTATTTGTAAAAGAACAAACCATCTGAGAAGATTGTTATTTTCGGGGAAAACCACAATGTCGAAATTGCAAGAGATTTGGACATGTGGAAAAAGATTGTAGGCTCAAAGGAAATCATCAAGCTAACTGCATAGAAGAGAATAAATAGCAGTGATCAACTATTCTACACATGCAACTCAGTAGCCGAAACAGGGAAGCTACATGGTATATTGATAGTGCAGCTAGCAATCATATGACATACAACAAAAGGAGCTTTTCAGACACTGGACGAGTCATTCAAGACCAACGTCAAACTTGGGGATAACCACATCGTGAAAGTCGAAGGAAAAGGATCAGTCGCTATCAACACAAAAAAAGGTACGCGTATCATTAATGATGTTATGTACATCCCTAATCTAAGAACAAATTTGTTCAGTGTTGGCCAAATGATGGAGAAATGATATACTCTACACTTTGGAGGAGATTCATGCACCATCTATGACAACAAAGATAAAACTCTTAAAATTGCGGAAGTAAGAATGAAGGAGCATAGATGTTTTTCAATACATCTCCAATATATGGGACGCACAGCTATGAAAGCACAAGAGGACCAGTCATGGCTATGGCACAGGAGGCTCGGTCACTTCAACTTCCAAGGCTTAAAAATACTACATCAAAAGAAAATGATGACAGACTTACCTCAAATCCAAGCTATCGAGGGAGCTTGCGAAGCCTGTCTACAAGGGAAACAACACAAGAAGTCATTCCCTTCAAGAACCTTCTGGAGAGCTAAAGCAGTCTTGGAACTCATTCATACTGACGTCTGCGGTCCAATGAGGACACCATCACATGAACAAAACAGATATTTCATCCTATTCATCGATGACTACTCCAGAATGACTTGGGTATACTTCATGCGAGAAAAAATCCGAAGTCTTTAAGGTTTTCAAGAAGTTCAAAAATCTGGTGGAGAAACAAAGTGGTCGAAGCATAAAAGTTCTCAGAAGCGATCGAGGAAAAGAATATAACAACTCAGAATTCGACAAGTTCTGTGAAGAAGAGGGTATCAAACATCAAACTATTGTCAGTTATAATCCTCAACAAAATGGAGTATCAGAAAGAAAGAACAGAATAGTCATGGAGATGGCAAGATCGATGCTGCAGGAGAAACACTTGCCAAAAGCTTTTTGGGCAGAAGCAGTCTACACTGCAGTCTATCTACTCAACAGGTGTCCCACCAAGGCGGTTCAAAACATGACTCCAATAGAAGCGTGGAGCGGCAAGAAACCTTCAGCTAAGCATCTGAGAGTATTCGGCAGTATCTGCTATGTACATATTCCAACAGAGAAAAGGCATAAGCTGGAGGAAAAGACAGAGAAAGGGATCTTCCTCGGCTACAGTACACAGTCAAAAGGCTACAGAATCTACAACCTAAAGACCAAGAAGCTAATTATCAGTAGAGATGTTGAGTTTGACGAAGAAGCCATGAGGAACTAGGATGAAGAAAAAGTAGAAAGACAAAGTGTAATGATTCCTAAAGAGACACCTCCGCAACAACAACAAGAAGAAGGAACAGACCAAGCAGAAATGGAAGGGAGGAGTCAACAAACACCAAGATCACCCAGAAGGCCACCGTCATCAGAAGAGATTGAGGAAGAAACCCCGCCAAGAAGGACAAAGCTTCTCAGTGATATATATGAAACATGCAACTTCATCATGTTGGAACCAGAGAATTTTGAAATTGCTGTAAAACATAAAGTATGGGTCCAAGCAATGGAAGAAGAAATCAAGATGATTGAAAAGAACAACACATGGGAGCTCGCAGACAGGCCAAAAGACAAAGACGTAATTGGAGTAAAATGGATCTACAAGACGAAGCTGAATGCAGATGGATCAATACAGAAGCACAAGGCTCGACTCGTAGCAAAAGGATATTCTCAACTACCAGGTATTGACTACACTGAAACTTTTGCTCCAGTAGCTCGTTTAGATACAATAAGAGCTCTTATTGCAATAGCAGCAAATAAGAAGTGGAAAATATATCAAATGGACGTAAAGTCTGCATTTCTAAACGGTTATATCGATGAAGAAATCTATGTGGAACAGCATCAAGGATTTATAGCAAAAGGTTTTGAACAAAAGGTCTTGAGGTTGAAGAAAGCACTTTATGGGCTCAAACAAGCGCCAAGAGCTTGGTACAGCAGAATAGATAAATACTTCATGGATCGAGGATTTCGGAGGAGTCTGAGCGAGCCTACTCTCTACATAAAGAGCCAAGGTAACGATACACTAATTGTTTCCTTATATGTAGATGATCTCATATATACAGGAAACAATGAGAAGATGATTCAAGACTTCAAAGAAGACATGATGAAGACATTCGAGATGAGTGACCTTGGACTAATGCATTTCTTCCTCGGAATTGAGATAAATCAAGAAAATGAGGGAATATTTATATGTCAAAGGAAGTACATGGAGACTCTACTCAAGAAGTTCAAAATGGAAAGCTGCAAGACAGTTACTACTCCTTTGGTTACTGGCGAAAAGTACCAGAAAGAAGATGGATCACAAAAAGTCGATGGCTCCATGTACAGAAGTCTCATTGGAAGCCTACTATATCTAACTGCCACAAGACCAGATATTATGTTCGCCACAAGTCTGCTATCAAGGTTTATGCAGAGTCCGAGCCAAGTACACTATGCAGCAGCAAAAAGAATTCTAAGATACTTACGAGGTGCGAAAGATTTTGGAATATGGTACAAGTCCACAAATTATGCAAAGTTGGTTGGATACACAGATAGTGATTGGGCAGGATCAGTGGACGACATGAAAAGCACATCAGGCTACACTTTTTCACTTGGATCAGGAATATTTTCATGGGCTTCCAAGAAACAAGCTACTGTGGCACAATCCTCAGCGGAAGCAGAATACATTGCAGCTGCTGCAACATCAAATCAAGCCATTTGGCTTAGAAGGATCTTAGAAGATATAGGAGAGAAACAAGAGGAGCCCACGACAATCTACTGCGATAACAAGTCAGCAATTGCCATAACTAAAAATCCGGTGCAGCATAGTAGAACTAAGCATATCGACATCAAGTATCACTCTCTACGAAAAGCAACTACCAGATGAGAGATTGAACTCAAGTACTGCAGCACTGAAGAGCAACTAGCAGATATATTTACTAAAGCACTACCACGAAACAAATTCGAAGAACTACGCATGAAGATCGGAGTCTGCCATAAACACATTAAGGGGAGTATTAGAAGATTAATGTGTTCATTACAAATAAATATCTTAGATATTTTCTAGAGAATTGTAGAAAAAATCCTAGATAATTTTTGGGGAAAATTCTAGAGTGCTCAAAGCTTCTTGAGCAAGCTTTTAATTGTAGCCACAAATACAATTTCAAGAAACTTCCATGAGCTAGTATAAATAGGCATATAGTATGAGGATTTGTAGTAGTGAGAAAGAAAGCATTACAACTAACTACAAACTATCATTTTCAAGTTCTAGCTCTCTTGCTCTTCTTTTGTTGATTTAGCTAACTACTCTTATTTTAGCCTTGTTCTCCAAATCTCAAACCAACATTCCTTCAACCATCAATCCTTCTTTTTTCAAAAAACTAAAATACTAACAAAATATTTTGGTAGGTTTGTTTTTTTTTTCAGTAATAATTTTGTACATTTCCGGAATCACATGAAGGGCCCCTGAGATTTTCCCTGTTTAAATGTCATTCCTGAAAATGCAATTTTGCCTTTAACTCAATACCTGTTAAGTAGCATTTCGCCTGCACCGTTGCCATATCTTAAATCGATCAAAAGGTTGAGAATGGGTAACGGGATCTGATTCTCAAGCAGAAACAAGTCACGGAGCACGATTGCCGAGGTCAACAGGCCGAGATCTTCAACCATAGTCATCACCTTTTGCATCTTCAATCGGTGTTCATGCCCCTGCATCTCCGGTTCCCCTTCCGATGGTGTGCCAAACTCTATGTAAATTATAATGAAGCAGGCATCAAGAAGCATCATTTTCGCAAGTTTACAGTCCGAGTACGCATCTGTGGAGCCTTCTTCATAACAGCTTCTGATCTCACCAATCACTTCCAAAACATGGTTGTAGTAGAACCGTCGAGTTCGTCCCCCGCCCAAAACAAACAATTTCAGGGCCGTGGGCTTGAAGGCCTCAGCCAAACTGAGCTCCGATTTACCATGATGGTAGGGCCCGATGGAGACCGCCTTAGGAATATAGTCCTGCCTCTTCTTCTCTTCAGTTAATAACAACGGCGGCACTTTGTGAAATCTCCTGCGTCTGGGCCGCCACGGCAGCGGTGTTTGCACGATGACGATCTGGAGCACTTCTGGAGGAGTCTGAAAGCCGTTCTGCGGCTGCTGATCACCTCTACCATCTGAGGTTTCTACCTCGGGTTCGTTAGTCGGCGGCCGGTCGGTCGTTTCACCTTCGTCATCTGAAGAGGTCTCTACCTCGTTGACCACATATTCTGAAGGAACTTGAGAGCCCTTTTGCCTCTGGTCACTAGTTCCACCTTCTTCATCTAAGATTTCTATCTTGATCATTTCCATATTGTTGGAGGAAATCTGAACCCACTGCCCCTAATTCATGAGTGTGTGATCAAATACTTTGTGTTTTGCATGCTCAGCTGCGAGAGTAAACCTTCGAATTATAATATTGTTTTAGGATAAATTACATTCACAGCCCATAAAGGTTCAGACTTCAAACTTACAAATTCATCACTATTAAATTAGGAATTACAATTATCATCCTTGAGATTTGTTATATCTTACATATAACTCCAATTATAGGGTTTTTTAATATGTGAAAGTTCACAAATATCCCCTACGAAATTTTGACTGTAATTTAACTAATTTTTTGAACCAAAATGCCCTTTGAACTAAATTGTAATACTTGTGGGAATTAAATCTTATAATTTATTATACTTTTTGATTAAACGTTGTACAATTTTTTTTTTCTAAACTAGCCGTATTTCTCCTTTTATAACAGTTGGAAATGCATTCATATATACATATTGACTTTAATGGCTTGCTCAATGAAGCGCCTTATATTCTAATAAAAATAGGTTGAGACGTCGAAAAGAGAGAAGTAAAAAATATGGATGTTTGAGAAGACATCTATATGTATGTATTTTAATCTAAAGCTTTTCTTTTTTTTACAATTTTTGTATGGCATCTCAATGGATCATGTCATATTTTAGTGAGAATAGGTTGAGATATCAAAATAGAGATGTGTAAGCACATGAATATTTTAAAAATAATCATTGTCTATATACTTCACATAAATCAACATCCAATATGTACAATGGTGGTGGAATTAAGTAATCAACTATATTGGACATATCGGATGTTATGTAATAGGAAAATTGCAATTTATTCCATGTGATATGAAGATATTAATAAGTAAAAAACTCCCTACGATATCTTGAAAAATAAAACAAATTTTCCTCTCCCTGACCCCTTATAAATCATTGATATGAGGGTAATTTGCTTCATTTTTTAAATATAAGAAGGTAATTTATTAAAAAAAAATTATCCAGGGGTTTATTTAATTTTTTTTCTTTTACATATCACATTAAGTAAATTATATTTAATTCTTATGTAATAGTACTAATGCATTAAAAAAAATGCACGGTGTCCAAAGGATATGGACTATCGTTCAAGGCTTGGGCCGAAGCGAATGCAAATCCTAAAAGGGGGCCTGCAAAAAAGGGGTTAGCACTCCGACACCCAAATTAGTATTGGATCTTCAAAAATATGAAGATAGAAAAGTAGATAAATGCGATATAAATCGAGATATGGTGAATAATATAGGTGTAGAAGTATATGAACACATGATAATGTGTTTGTGTAGTGCTTAGAGAGTGAGAGAGACGTGAAGAAGACGTCTAGAGAGTGAGCAAGGTGTCCGGGGGTGGGGGGCGGGGGTTGAAGATGATGTCAAGGTGTCCTCGTAGGGTAGAATGAACCTGTATTTATAGGGAGGGGATGCCCCTCCCGGTTGGAGTCTGCACGTTCCCACTATTCTCGGGAAGAGTGGATAGGAGTTGTTGGTATAAGTCATAATCCAATCTTATATTTAATTAGTTTTGCTATTGCAACTTATTTCCGAGTTTGGGGGAACTCTTCACCGTTGAGGACAAGGAATCCTTCTACTCCAAGAGTCTAGGGCTTTGAGGGGAGTGTGTTAGGGTTCCAGCCGCCAGGAGGAGTCCTCCTAGGGCTGACGTGGTCCAATGTGGTTGCTGACACATAGGCTGACGAGATGCCATGTAGGAGAATGGTTGTCATGTGGGTGGGCCTTTTTGGCCCAATCTTCTGTTGGGCTTTGATCTCAACACGCTTTTTTTGCAGGTCCCCCCTTCAAGATTGACATTCGCTTCAGCCCAAGTCTCGAACGACAGTCCAAATCCATTGGACCCGTGCGTTTTTAAAATGCATCAGTATTAAAATCAAAAGTGGGTATTGTTTGTCAAAAAAAAAGTGAAAAGTAGATAAAAGTTAAATGAGATCATTGCATTTTTGGTCCCACAAGATAGGCCTCTTCTCACTTTTGATCCCAAAATTTATGGGATCGATACTTTAGACCCCAAAATTCTAATCTTTTTATGGCGTTAGCCCCACGCCGTTAGTGTTAACTGAAACGACACATGAACAGTCACGTGCCGTTAGTGTAATTTCACTTTTGGTCCCACAAGATAGGTCTTTTCTCACTTTTGATCTCGAGCTTTATGGGATCGTCACTTTAGACTTTAAAACCCTAATTTTATGATGGCATTAGTCACACATAATTGATTAAAGACCGTTTTGTCCCTGCGTGTTAAAAAGATAATATTTTTTTGCTTATTATTTCACTTATTATTCGTCAATAATAATTATTTTTACAAAAGGTAATAAATTTGTTATGATTAGTATATTTTTTATTTAATTTTTTAAAAATATTGAAAAGTATATGTTTTATTTAATAATACTCCAACTAAGTATTATAATTATTGATTTATACATAATAATTATTTTATTAATTAATCCAGTAATAATATGTGAATAAAATAATATAATTAGATGATATAGAAAATAAAAAAATTTTAAAAATTAAATATATGAAAGTGTTAATTTGATTATTATTAAATTATTCAAGGACTCCAATATCAACATTGAATATACAATTTTAAAAAAAAATTAAAAATAATAAAGTTGAATTAAAATTATTATAATATGGCACAGTTAGTAAAAAATAAACTTGGATTTATTTACAGAAAAGTCAAAGAGCTAGAAAGGGGGTACTTCTAACTTTTAGCCTAAAAGCATTTTTTTTAGTCGTTTCAGAAGTAGAAGTTGGCATCCCAAACACTTCTGATGTGTATGGCCTAAAAAGATTTGACCCAAAAAAGAAATAAAAGTCTATGTCAACCCAACAAAGCTCATTTGCATTAGAAAAAGAAGAAAACCCACAACTTCATAAGAGAAGCCCAAAGAAAAAGCCTAACAAAGAAGGCCAGACCAGGGCCCACGACAGGGCACACACCCCCCCCCCCCCACATGGCATCCACATGGTGGTCCACATCAAGGCTCCTCCCACGTGGCAGATATGTAAGCTGCCAGATATGCCCTATGAGAGAGTCCAACCTAAAAAGGATCCCCCATCACCTCAGATTCCCGACCTAGGATGACTCCCTCTCTGCTAGGAGTCCCTACTCAACCATAGACTCCATTTCCAGCCCAATTTTAAAAGCCTATCAGCAACAAACATCATATGAGACCGAATCAAAGCTTATCCTAATGACTCTTACTGTTTTTCCCTCAAATGAGGGTCGATTGAAGAGTCCCACCTCGGCAGGGCATCCCCCTATAAATACAGGTCAAGTCCCTAGGTAGAGGACACCTTCTAACTTCAAATTTCTTGTTGTTACTCTGCTATTTTGCTCTAAAATTGTTCTCTAAACACGATTTCAGTTATGAATTCATTCATCAAGATTTGTCTTAATATTTTGACTCATTTTTCTACGATTTATTTTCCTCAAATCAATACTAACTTGAGCGTCAGAGTGCTAACCATTTGTTTTGCAGGTTCTGTTTCTCAAGTTAATTTTCATGTTGGTCCAGATCCAACATCGAAGGCCAAGCCCGTTGGACCCGTGCTAAAATCGCACGCATCAACTTCAAAAAGGCTTCTTGGGAGCCTGAATAGTTGAAAAGCGCTTTTTTAAAAGCGCTCACAAACACTCCCTAAGAGGGTGTTCCGCTAAGCTTTTTAAAAACATTATAATAAGCTCTGATATCTTATAAAATGTTAATTTTATGAGCTTGTAAGATATTGGATCTTATTTTAAAAATAAGCTGCAAAATTATTTGGATAATATAAGATGTTAAAACTTTAAGATCTTTTCACACCTTATAAATTGTTGACGTGTTTGACATTATAAGGTCATTTATTGATACAATAACCAAAAAGGACATAATACCGTTAGAATGAAATAAGTTGTTATTTCTTTACATATTATGTATTTAAATTTTTATTAGTTTAATTCCAAATAAAAATTTAATAAATAATTTCTTTTTAAAATAAATGAGTTATTACCTAATTTTGTTAGTCGAATATTAACATAGATATATAATTGATATTTTTTTTACCAATGACTGTTTCTAGTTGTATAATTTATATATCTTGATGAATTTATATTTTTTTAATAAATATAATATTAATAGAAAACTTTTTATATTTAATTATAATAATTTATTATTAAATAGTGAAGCATATTCTCTCTTTGAAATTAAAAAAAAATAATAGCAATAAAATTCTTTAAAGAGAGAGAGAGAGAGAGAGAGAGAGAGAGAGAGAGAGAGAGAAAAGAGAGTTTGTACGTGGGAATAATTAAGGATACTTTGGTCTAATAACATATTAATTTTATAAAGCATATAAGATATTTTGAAAAGATTTAGTCAAGTTAACCTTTTTTTCCAAGAGCTAATATATAAGATCCAAAATATTCTATTTTTGAGATCTTATAAGTTTTTTAACAAAATTTTGCCAAATAACTTTTTAAATCCTATAAACTCCCAAACATCTTTATAAATATTTTGAGGAGCTCATAAGTTTAGCCAAACACCCTATAAGTTATAAAACAAAAGTGGCATGTTTAGCTGTATAAGTTAGAAGTGCTTGAAAATAAAAGTGAATAAAAGAAAAAAGATGAAGTTCGCCATGTTTTACGAGTAAGCTGCAAAAGCTGATGGGGAGAAATTTATGAAATTTAGCTTAAATCAAGCAATTCAAAATCATAACCTATAATTTAAAAATACTCTTTTCAATTTATTTTCAGTAAAAACCTTTTATATTAATTCTTACATATTCATTTGAATGAATAGTTTTTAGGATAAATTGCATAAAACCCCCCTGTGTTTTCAAAATTTAGCTAAAACCCCCCTGTGTTAAAAAAATAGGCAAAAAAACCCCTGTGTTTTTCAAAACATTGCATACTCTCCCCTTCCGTTAAATAAGCCTTAACGGCGTTAAATTTTGACTGACTTGACCGTTATACCCTTTTTATAACAACCGTTGATCTTTGTATATAAAAAATGAACGGTTCAAATCTTAAATAATTTAAATATTTTATTTATTTATTTATATATATTTATATGTACATTATATATAATATATAATATATAAGATATATAATATAATATATATATATATATAGATATATATACACACATGAGGGTGACGGCCGCCGCGTAGGGCGACGTCGCCGTCGCCGTCGCCTCTGCGCAAGGGGCGCGACATCGCCCCGTCGCTAGGCCGTCGCCCAGATCCAGGGCGATTTCGCCCCTAATCTCAGTTTCTGGGCGACGGAGGTGGGCCTCCGTCGCCCAGTCTTCTTTCCGTCGGCGACGAGGCGCCGACGGAGAAGATTGTCTATTTATTAAAAAAAAAAAAAAGAAATTTGACCCCCGCCCCCTCGCCGTGGGGTGCCCAGGTTCTGGGCGACGGAGGTCCAGTCGTTCTCTCCGTCGCCAGTCTTCTTCTCCGGCGGCGACGAGTCGTCGCCGGAAGAAGAAGAAGAAGATACATACATATATATATATATATATATATATATAAATATTTAATTTAATATATATTAATATAATTATTTTTTTATTATAAAAAAATTCATAACTTAATTAGTATATTTAAATAAAAATATTATTTAAATAAATACTAATTTATATTTAATTAGTATATTTATAAATAAATTTAAAATATAATTTAAATTAAATAATAATTAATTTAATTAATAATATATAATATCATAAGTGATTTTTATTTATATTTTATAAATTTTTAATTTAAAGATTGAATTTGTCAAAATATATTTGGATTAAATAATATTTTAAATTAATTGATAATGTATTATTTATTAAAATATATTTACATGTCAAAAGGAGGGCAAAATGGATATTTGCATACATAGACTAACCTTGAAAAAGGCCAAAAATGAAACCCACTTGCAAAATGAGCGAGTGTCATCCACTCTCCGTTAGTTTCTAACGGAGAGGGGCTTTTTTGCTGTGTTTTAAATAACACAGGGGGTTTTTCGCCTATAAAATTAACACAGGGGGATTTCACGCTATTTCACCAAAACACAGGGGGGTGTTATGCAATTTACGCTAATTTTTAAAATATAATATTTTTTAATAGAACACAATATATCAAACTTAGATTATTAAGTTGTAAAACATACAAACACATAGTATCGCTTACATATAAAAAATAATAAAATTTAAATAAGCCACTTAATTTTTTTAAACCAATAACTAATATTTAGCTCAATCTATAACTTCGTTTCAAAAATCATGCATTTAAAAAAAAAATACTCTTAATTGTATATTTATGATTATTCTTATAGTCTAGAATTAACACATGCTTTTTATTTTATTGATTGTATACATATTAGGTCGTGGTATTTTAGTTTTTAATAGAATTTTATATGATGGGAGATTTTAATAAAAATAAATAAATTTGGAGGGAGGTAGATGCATGCCAAAAATTAAAATCTCAAGTAAATACATATTGCAAATAACCCTATTTGCTATGTTCTTTTCTGAGGTTTCTTAGCTCAACAAGTCCAACCAAAGTCAATCTAAAATACCTTAAATTTCCTACCGATGAGGTTTTATGACTTTTCTATTTGTTTTTTTATAGTGTTCCTCTAATTTCATTTTGTCAGATAATGAAAATGGTTTTCTTAGATGTCTTATAGCATTTAATCATAATTAATTACATAATTAAAAATAAAATAATTGTAGTAAACATCATTAATTATATATTTCCATATTGGCATGTAGTGTTTATTGGCTGTAGTTTTCACAAGAATCGCTAAAACGTTTGAAAATAGCTTTTACTCCTAGCAATTATTTTTTCATAGTGTATAAGTTAAGTTTTTACACAATTTCATTTGATGATAAATAATAATAGGGATAATTTCGTTGACCCCTTATTATTATGGGAATATACAAATTTCTCCTCTTACTATGAAAATTACATAAATCTACCTTATTAGTTTATTACCATTACAAATTGGTCCTCGAATAGTCAAACCAACTGTCAATATTACTAATTTCAATCCAATATTTATATAACCTTCCTATATTCAGGCCTGGCAAAAGACTCATCTCCTTCCCTCTCCATCAAGCTTCATTTCATACCATAAGAACCATTCCCCCTTCCACAAGAGTCATGGTGAGAAATACATCGGTGGTCGTGACTGATTTTCAGACTTTAAAAACTTACAAACAAATTCACCCTCAAGGGTATTTCTTTTAGCAAAATTTATAAAAATCTCATCCAATGGCAAAAATAGGAAGATTAAATAAATATTTGGATTGAAATTAGCATTGACTGTTATTTTGACTAATGGAGGGGTCAATTTGTAATGGTAATAAACCAACAAGGTAGGTTTGTATAATTTTCATAGTAAGAGGGGGAATTTGTATATTTCCAATTAGCATAATTATCCCATAATAATAATTATTTACCACGACTGCGAGTAAATAGTCATGAAAATGTAGACAATTTTCTTCTAATAGCTTTTATTTAATCCTGGTGGTCAAAATACTATCAACATGTATAATTTAAGTTAATTATAATATTTTGAGCTTTTTGCAAATCAATTATATAAATCCTAAAGTTATTATTTTTATTTTCGTATTAATTGATTTGATTAAACATAATGAAATCTAATTATATTGAATACAAAATGCAGATTTTCAGTTTCAAGAATATTTTTTATTTAATAGAACGAATTAAATTTAGAAATCGAATTACAAACAATAGAATTAAATGGTTTTTCTTATCAATTAAAATAATAATAATTATAATTGTATATATTGATATTTTAATAACAAAAATATAAATAACATTATAAATTCAAGTTTTTGACTAACTATAAATGATATATTTAACTTCTAAGATACATTTATACACATGCACATATTGCATTTCATACGTCCTAATTAAATAAAAATGTTATAATGACCTAAATCATTAAGTTACGGCGAGTTGCCATTATATGATAATTTACATGTTAGGTAATAGATCATATCATGATGAATGCAGATTCTCAAAAAAATTGACTTAAAAATTAAAATATACTTATTATAGTCCAAGTCGAAAACTACGGACATATTAGGTAAATTTTTTTTATAGTTTCAACCAAAAAAAAAAAAAAAAAAAGTTTAATCTTTTTATTGTCTCATATTTAAACAGTATTTGCTATTTTATAATAATAATAATAATAATAATAATAATAAGCAAATTTATTTGTAGTAAGTTAGAAGTGTTTGGAAAGGAAATTTTTATAGATAATGATAATGTCATTCCATCGAATTTGTCATTGCTATATATTAGGCATGCATTTTTTTTAGATCATGTAACGCCATAACATAAATGATGCCACTATTATATTCAATTTCACTTCTTACATGTTATTCCACACTATTAATATTGCAATTGTTTTTCAATATTAAGTTAAAAAAAAAAAAAGAATAATAGTGTAAAAGAATTAAGTGGCGCAATATTAAAATTATCATTAGTTATATGTACTAACTGACAAGAATTTTTATTTTATTGCGACAACAATTATGATAATTGATGCCCCCAAAATTATGGGACCAACCTCACGAGCTAGACATGCTAGCCCAATTGGATAAGAGCCTAATTAGCCCATCAACAGGAAAGATAATTAAAGCCCACTAGTAGGAGGAAATTAAAGACCATAAGATTTTCACCTACTTTACTAAACTGGTAGAACCAAGAAAAAAGTCCATTCTAGTCAGACACATCATCATGATGGACGAACACATCATAAAGCTTGCTAAGATGGTTCTGAGTAAATCGATGGCAAATGAGCTGGGAATTAGTGAATAACCAATTCCTAAATTTTCAGGCAGACATGGCAAGACGCTGTCCATCTAACGTATCCATCATATTAAGTTCAAATCACAAATGATTTATTTTATGATAGTCAACTCAAAGGGCGACGGCATACAACACTCCACAACCCCATATTCTGCTATGTACATGCCTATAAATAGAGGTCTTATGCAGTCATTTAGTAACATCATACTTCATTTTCAAACTTCACTTATTCTCTCCATTTTCTCTCCGTTTTATACTATTTTGAGCCTATATTTTTCACTCCACAAGAATATTTCTCACTTTCATATCATATTTTACCACCATTCTCACTTTAATTCAAATTTTCCTTTCATTTCTTCAATAACTCATTATTGACTTAAGCATCGGAGTGCTAACCTCTGTTTTGCAGGGCTTGTCCCTGTTGATCATAGAATTTTCCTTAAAAATCCTTCGACCTTGTGGTGTCGCCAAAAATTTGGCACGCATCATTGGCGTCATCTGTTGGAACACTTTAGCTTTGACGTGATAAATGGCGAATTCTGACAATGGAGGTGACAATGGATCCTAAGAGGAAAACTCTTCCCTCCCTGTTGTAGCTGGTCCAACTATTCCTCCTACAGATCCAACTTTAGGAACTGTCAATGCTCCTGCTTCAGATTTAACGTTAGGAGTCACCAATGTTCGAGCTCTACCTCTTGATCAAACAACTGGACCTGTGGCTATGAACCAACTCTTTTATGAACAGCTTCGTCAGTCTATCATGGAGAACATCAACTCGACCCTCCGCGGTTCCCAAGCTAGCGGAGCAGGACCCTCTTCCTAGCTGGAAAGAGGTGAAACACTAGGAAGCCAAGGCATCGACGAGCACATTCCTATTAGGCTCCAGTAGGACTGATCCACGCCTGCTAACTTTGCAGCAAGGGAGCAGCCACCCTACAGCCCTTAAAATACGACAATCACTAAGGAAGGAGGTAGTGGAGCTTTGTCAGCAAGTATCAAGTGCGGCATTCCTTTTAGAGAGCACATCATAGCGGAAGAACTCCTTGCTCGTTTCCAAGCACCTTCGCACTTATCTGCTTACGGTACCAATCCGACTGAACATATCCGTAAGTTTGAAAATACAGCTTTGCTGCACAGGTACCAATGGCATTAAATGTCGTGTTTTCTTTACTACACTAACAAATTCTGTCCAGCAATGGTTCGACCAGCTCCCAGCTAGATCAGTTAAATCTTTTGCAAAATTTAGCACTCTCTTCCAACACCAGTTTGCTAGTAGTAAGAAGTACTGCAAAGCGGCTATAGCCTTTTCGAGGTCGAGCAAGAAGAGAATGAGACTCTAAGGGCTTGTGTTTCGCACTTCAATACAACCATCTTTGAGGTACCAACAGCTCACTAGGAGGTGTTGGTTAGTGCATTCACCCAAGGACTTCGTGGAGGCTCTTTTTTCGAGTCTCTAGCTAAGAAACCAGCCACTAACTTCCCAAACGTACATGCTAGCTCGGGTTGGAAAGTACATGAACCTGGAGGACGCTTGGCTGGTGAAAAGGAGCAATTGTTATAGATGGAGGGAGAAGGAGTTGTCTTCCTCCAGTAGGAGCAGGGGAGAACCCGAAGGACGCTTCAACCCCCTTGATCCAAAGAATGAGCACTATACCTCGCTCATCACCAGTCCAATTAGAATGTCTATGGCAGTTGACCAGCATCCTGCCTTACAATGCCCTAAAGGATTAGAGAAAGTTCCCTAACTCCCAAAATCAAAGGGAGTATGTGAAAGACTCTGTATGACCCGGGACTTTATTAGAATGCAAAGGAAGCATGAAAATAAGCATATTTAAATTTTAAATTGAAAGGGAATTAGTTCCTCAATTCTGGGCATTCGGGCACTAAACAAAGCATATAATAAGCATGATCAAAAAACATCACATGACAACACGGCCATCCGCACAGACTATTGTGCACAGCGCGCGCACCCGGCTGAAAGCCACGCCCCCACTGTGCGCATAAAGACCAACAACTTGTTATCGGACCTAGACTAGAGGCTGTCTCACCTGCAGGTCAATGATAACTGGGTCGGTGGCCTTTCGGCCTGTTGGTGCTAAGCAAATTGAGCATGACTCCTTAATATAATTTGTGTTGGATTTTATCATTGGGCTTTAAAAAAAAAAAAAATGAATACTCCATATATCATAATATATTTTAATCAAAATATATACTGACCCCCAAAATTAGTTACTTAAATTAGTTTCTTTAATGCCTTCACACTTGATAACTAATGTAAATAAAGAGATGCTCTTGACACCATTCTTATAAACTACAGTACATTTGCAAAATGAAGTTAACACCAACTTCTGTTAAATAAAATACGCGCAATTATATTTTGTCACTTGAACTATGAGTGTTTTTACACTTTGATTTTTTTTTTTCTTGTATGTTAATTTATCATCTCAATTTTATAAAATTTTGTATTTTTTTATTTATATTTGGTTTTCAACTTAGTTTTGTCGAAAAAAGATCACATGCAGTGCATATGCGATATTTAATGATTATGTGATGTGATAATTTTCACATATCTACGGAAGGTGATGTTTTTCCTGAGAGAAAATTAACAAAAAAGCAGTCATATATGAATAAGTACAAATTTCCAAAATTGAGATGATAAGTTACTAAAAAAAATCAATGATAAAACGTAAAAGCCGGATATAGTTTGGAGAAAAGAATATAATTTACCCTATAAAATATGTGTGTGCTTATACTTATTTCATTCACAAACAATTACCCCTTTATTTAATTAATTATGTCACTATTTTTTTGCATACATTTAATGTTAATTTATTTTATCAAGTTTAATTTTTACTTATTTTATTTAACTAAAATAAATAAAGTATTTTTAACACACAAAATTAATGTGCTTCGATTGCATATATATAATATAAAGGGATAATTACACTCTCCTCTTTTAAAATTTGGTGTAATTATATTTAAATTTTTCATGGTTTAAAAAATTACATTTAGCACTCCTACGGTTTACTTCCGACTAATTAATAAGTTCTTTTGTTAATTAAAATTTACTGAATTTGCTGATATTAACAAAAAAAAATTGAATGAAAATTGGTATTTACCCATTGACTGATTATTGACTTATGCAGGTTAAACAATTTTTTTCGACTAAACTACCCTTATAAAGGTAAAATATACCTCTCCATATACATTAACGCATGAAGACGTATGAGGGTAATTTGTCATAAAAAAATTATCTGACTTGCAATAAATTATTAATAAGTCAATCAAGAGTAAATGTAGATTTTTTTTTATTAAATTTGATGAATTTTGACTAACAAATGGACTTATTTGTTAGACGAAAATAAATTTTATAAGTGTTAAATGTAATTTTTTAAACTATATAAAATTTGTGTGTAATTACACTGAATCTCATGAGATGAGAGTGTATTTATGCCTAATATAAATAGACATATATCCGGCCGGCCACCAAAATCCAACAAACTCCCCTGTAAACCGGGTCGGACACAAAGCAGACTGGTTCCGGCTGAGACTGAAGAAACCGACCTCCGGGTTCGAAAAGACAACCCCTAAACCCCAAAATCCAAATCCCAAATATTTAGGGTTTAACACATTTCTCAACTACAAAAACAATTATCCAGGTATCCACTCTCTCCCTGTCTACATATACAACTATATATATATATATTGTGTGTGTATTTAGTGAAACGTAAGCTTATAAAAAAACAAAGCTATGTTATACAGATATAGCGTTAATAGTTGAAAATCACAAAAGAAATGCGGAATTTGTACCAGCAGCCTCTGCATTTTTCCATTGGCTGATTTAGACATGTATAGAGCATGATGGTTGCCGCGGATGAGATCTCAGTGGTGCTAAGTGTATTCTGGATTGCCTTAATTCTTTCAATGCATGGTTCATGTTATACAGGTTTATGGATTGGGTGGTGTAATATGTTCGCCTAAATGACTTTCAAAATCAAATCCCTTGTTGGGATGTCTACGTCTTGATTCTGATCAGCATTCTGACATGCTTATACTGGAAACTGTGGGTTGCCCAGATGTATAAAATTTAAGTTTGTTCCTGTTCATAAAATAGATGGACTGAGTACGAAAATATAGATTTTTGTTTGTTGATGATTCATATTATTTTGGAAGATGACATCGGACTTATTACATTATTTGACTCAGTTAATGGAGTGAAAAGAGAAAAAGGGGAAAGAAACAGAAAATCTGGTGTTTTGGGTTGTATGTTCGGTTTTTCTTCCCCAGCTGACTATGCTGGACAACTGAGGTGGAATATTTCACGATGAAGTATTTGATTGGAGTAGGGGTCTCCAAGTAAATGGGGAGCTGCAATTATATGGGCGTCACACTAGTTTTTAACAATCTTTCCCTTTTGTTTTTCTTTCTAATGACTTCATCTATGGTAGACTAGTGTTTAACTTATGAGCAAATATCAGTTGCTCAACAGTGTTCGCTGTGATGAATGAACTGGTATTTTGTATATGTTTTCTGTGTAAATGAGATTTAATTCTGTGATTCATTATTCTAGCATGTGTAAGCCAACAAGAACTCCTCTTTGCTCTTTAGCACAGATTTTGAGTCTCGTGTGTCTACCATTTCAGCAAGATGGCATCTTGAAAGTGTGTCTAAATATGATATCTATCTAGTGTGATGTGTGGAATATATGGCAAAGGTGAGTACTTCTTTTGATCGATCATATAGGCCCGAGTTGGATATCCAATTGCTTCAACTTGAATTATCCGCAGAACATCTTATGTATGTATCAAAAAGATGGCCAATCAAACCTATTTTATTTCTCGATGCAATATAAGTTTGAAGAGGTGGATAGGATCCCCAAAATAACGAGAGATGTGTAAAAAGCAGGTTTGCTTACGCCTATTACTGATCCTAAACGGAGCAGAACAATGTAGGGATCCATATGTAAACATAGTATCTATTTAGATACGCTCATTCATGTGATTCAGGATTCTCGTGTAGTAGCTAATGGGTCTGTGTGTTATCTAGAACCAACATTCCATTTTGACGACATTTCTCTTAGATGCTTCATAAAATTTAAGAGAATGACAAGAAATGAGATATATAGTCAAAAGAATTTAAGGATTGATTCTAAATGCTTGTGCAGGGAGCCAGGGATGCCCTGTCCCATATTGGAGTTGCATACCCATTGTAATTCTGTTACCTTTATTATTATTTTTTCTTTTACTATTACTGTTATCTATAGTTTAGTGTAAGTGAATAATGTTTAGCGTCTAGGGAAAAATTATAAATTTGTGACTGCTACAATGACCTGAAAATTTCTATCTTCGAGTTAGTGCAGCAAAATAAGAAATATATTGATACAACTTTGTTATTTTGTATCCGCAGGGGACTGAGGAAAAAAATGGCAACCCAGCCAAAAGCAGAAGATAGTTCAGGAGCAACTGATAATCAGCAGGAAGCCACGGCTGCCGCCATCGGGTGGGGAGGGAAAATAGAAGAGCAGTATCGGAAACTCAAGGAACATGCTGAAACTTACCCCTATGTGTGGGGTTCTTATATCCTTGTATACGGAGGGTTTGGCCTCTGGTTGACCTACAGGTGGAGAAAGCTCCGGAGAACTGAAGACAGAGTTCGAGCTCTTCAGGAGAGACTCCGCAAACTTGTGGAGGTTGAAAAGTCGCCTAACTCTGCTGCAGGCACAGAACAGTCTGCCCACTCAGCTCCCTTAGCAAACAACAAAACTCCTGCTGATAAAGCTACTAAATAGTTGGCTTATTCTGCTGTCAAAATATTATATCATTCAAGAAACTTCCCTTTTCCAGTTATAGTTTGGAGAAGCTGCAGATTTCTGGTGCAAATGCATTTGTTTTGACAAATTCTTGGTCATACGTGTACAATTTCAAGTTTCTAGTAAGATAAGTGATTTTTTGAGCTTTCTTGAAGCAGTAAATCTCGTGTACAACCATGCGGTGTAAACATCAAAAGAATCCCTACCCCATTCGTGTACTCCCCTCTAGTGAAAACTTTAAGCTGTTTGTAGCTATACTTGACGCATATCATGAAGGGAATTTAACTTGCAGATACAAGGTATGAGCAAGCAACATCGGAAACTTAGAATTTCGGTTGAGCTTTTCCATTTACTTATTACTTGACATGTTCTTGTATTGATTTTAATCTATTTTTCCTATCTGCAGTGCAGTAGCAATTCTGGTTCAGAACTCTGATATTAGAACTGGAGGTATGGAAGCGCAGCTAAAGTCGTCTATCAGCCAAATTTGTGTAATTCATCTCAAAAGCTCAAGTGCATGTCTAAATGTTGAATTGTCCTTTTAAGTAATCCATTGAATAATATCATTAGGATGGAGTTAAATAAGTATTTGAGATAATTTGATATATGTTCTTAAAGAGAATATTTCTAGCTCCATTTCCAAAGGCTGGATTGTTTTAGGTTAATTACATTTGGCAGGAAATGTGAAATTACATTTCCCTCCAAGAAACTTTCAAAATTATACTTGCACCCCTTCGAGAACTTTTTATTTACAATTGTACTCCTTTCCTAAGGGTTTGAATGAAAATGTTGACATCAACAAAATAATTTACATAAACATTCTGTTTTACCCATCAACATTCTATACTATTTATTGACAAAGATAATGATATTTTTATACATGCAAGGAGATAAATATAGTATGCATAAAGTCAAGGGTATAATTGTAATAATATTGTTCCCAAAATTGTTGTCATTGAATACAAAGTAGCTATATGAATTAAAGCTAGTTATATTGTCAATAATTTATACGAAATGTTGAATGATGCAGAAGATCAGAAGTTATACATTTATTTTCTAAGGAAAATTTTTTTAAAAAAAAAGTTGGGGGAAAATTGAAATATTGTATTTCTAGATATTTTAAGGGAATAAATATAATATACATAAAGTCAATAAAATATTAGTTTTGAATTATAGTCAATGGATAAACTATAATTGTCGATAAATCAAGTCTATGTATTTCATCTTTTGCTAAAGTAAGTATTTTTCGTTCAAATTATAATAAAAATGATGATCATTATAAATTGAGAATTCTTAAACGGGTGCAAGTGTAATTACAGAAAATTTTGGAGAAACAATGCAATTTCATATTTTAGAAAAGGCGTAAGTGTAATTAACCTATTCTTTTTAAGCTTGAGCTATCCTGTACTAGAATTATTCTATTTATACTTGACATTTTATATAATAAGCATAGTTTGATGCAGGAGTTCATGCGATGGTTGGTAAAAGTCTTGGAATGGAATCCTTTGTACGAGGATGTCAAGAGAGCCATTGATTTAGGATGTAAGGCTGTTCATTAAATTTTGATAAATTTTAAAATTAATACGCCAAAATATTATTCCAAATGTTGAATTGAACTAATTGGTTTGGTTTAGATAATTATTGATATATGTGTGTGTATATATTGATATTTTGTTCTGGTATTTAAGTAACTCGAATCTTTTGTTCAATAATTTTAAAAAAAAAATATTGAAAAACATGATTATAGTTTTTATTCTTTTTTCTTCTGAAAAGTAATATCAAAATAATTTATTTTTTTAGGAAAGATAAATTGCATTAATAAAAGAAGTGTAATTGTACAACCTTATGAGCCCCAAGCGCGATTCTTCAAATTCTATAAGCCACAACAGCTTCTATAATGAGGTAAAATTTTCACCAAACCTGTTCTATCACTATTTTAGCTATAGTTGGAGAATCCCTACCATTCCGTCGGAACATTCTCATATTCCTCTCTTCCCAAATATGATATACCAGCGGAGCAAGTGTTGCACGATTAGCCGCGTTGACCTCTCCACTTCCACAGCTGCCCATTGGATCCCTTGTTGCCAATCAAGCCAAGACCATCTCCACCGGACCTCACTCTGAATACTCCTAATGTAGGCCTTAGAATAAGCATCCGATGCACTGTATGTACCTGAAGCATTTCTCCAATGAATCATATCACCATTTCCTTGCAAAAAGAGAGGGTAAAAAGCACCAAGTAATAGATCAAATATATTTATATTTTATATATTATTTTTATTCACTACTGTTCATTTTTTTTCAATTTCAACGTTTTATGTACATAATGTGAGGTTAAATGAAACTTGAGTTAAAATCCAAGATCTGTCCAACAAAGATGAGACACGTCTTTTCTCTTCTTCTGTCAGCCAATTAGCCTCATTTTTTATTTTATTTTTTGTTTCTTTTCAATAGTTACATACAATAAATTTGAAAATATCAAAATTAAATATCTTTTTACTAAAACTTTTGTTATATATGTTTATTTGACGGACTTTTCCATAAATAAAAGAAAGTGGTCAAATTTTAAGAGGAAATGATGATATGAAAAGGATTAAAATAAAAATAAATAACTCTGAAAGAGTATAAAGATATCTGCCATATTATTTAAAAGATAATTTTGCACTTGGAGAGAGTGGGAATTCAAAGGTGGAAGTCAATGGGTGAAACAAAAAATAAAAAATATCAGATCAAGACACACAAAAATGCTGGTTAATAATGTATAGTTTAGATAGACAAATAATAAAATAATTTTTTATAATATATTTTCAACATTTATTGATAGTTTAGATAGATATAAAAATAAAAGGTTGTAGTACAAAAATAATAATAAGGTAGTATTTTTATAGTTTTAACTAATTACTCAAAATTGAACTTACCAAATGTTGCTATTTCAGCAGAATTCGAGTATCCTAAATAATAATTGTACATGGATCAAGAAGCCATTCCAGCTTACTGACAAGACAAACCCAGAATTCTGTTAGGTTATCTTTTTAGTAAATTACAACGGACTCTTTGAAACATTTTATGATTATAAATATTTTTTTATTTTTCAAAAAATTACAAATACCCTAATATATACCACTCTATAATGGACAGTCACAAAAGGGTGTTTGTTAAAACATTTGTTATCTCAAAAAGGTATTTGTAATTTTTCAAAATATAAGGAATATTTGTAATTGTGACAAATCTTATAAGAGCACATTGTAACTTACCCTAGAAAATAACTTTACACTCACCATCAAGAAAATTAACTTGATACTCTGTCTGATGATACTAATTCTAAATAAAACATGTCCAGAACCCGTCCATTTGTAACATGATGTCCCTGTACTATGTAACATATGAGATTATGGTGTAAAGAGACAGAAGAATTGGAGCCAATAAACTACAAAGAAAATATACAGATAAATCATCTCAAGTTTGTATAAATACTATGAAAATGGAACAACTTTGAAGAATCATGTATACCAACATTATCTTTTCCGCTGCACAAAGAATATCGCCTCAAGAGTGTGAAACCAACGCACTGGGTTCACCTGCTCAAGTTGTAGGAAAGCAGGCGAACGAGAAGATGTAACAAAAACATCTATACCACGGATCAGGCCAGATTCAAGAACAGAAAACATGAAGCTTTGAAAAAATTTAAGTGTTTGTTGCCTCTTTAATGTGGGTTCCAGATACTTCTTGGCCCCCATTGACCATAACGGAGGTGAGAAGTTGATGCCGTCTTTGTTCCTGAGCCCTCCTCCTGTTTGATTCTAGAATGATAAGGAGTGCTGTAATATCAGCAGGGCTAACTCCACCTACTCTGCTTGCTTGCCCAATTGTTTGTGGTCTGACCTGTAGATGGGCAATTCATAATTAGAAATTCAGGTTAGTTCTGCTTAAAGTTTTAGCAACCGACTAATAATTGCTTGCTGATTATTCATATCAAATATCAATGCCATTCTCGGCATATGCAATAAACAAGTACTGTTTACTTGGGTTTGTGCGAGTACATTGGTTTCCATCTGCTAAGATCCGTAAAGAAACAAGAGCATTAATCAGATATATTATTTCCAGGCCTCCATAGATCCATACATGAATTTGGAATTAATAAGGGAAGAAAAGAAAAGCTCAATGCGCCCTATGCTCGCAGCCCAAAAACCAAAAAAGAATTGGAAGGCTAAGCGGAAAGAGATGACATTATAAATCTGTACCCTGCTCCATTTGAGCAGCGGCCCGTAGTTTGAGATGCATGCAACTAATCATGATAGATATTTTTCTAATCAGAGCATGACATAATTTTGGAAAATGGCATAATGTCAATCAATTACGCAATAATACCTTCGACAATTTCTCACGTGCTTCGTGAGACAAAGTTGTCATAGCATAATAATCAAGGTCCTCTGGAAGTCGTCTATGCTGTTGATGAACCATCTACAAACCCCAAACAAGGTCATAAGCATTCTGCCAATGAGCCAAGACACTAAAGCATAGAGGAAAAGCAGGATAGTTGAAATGAAAAATATATCATGAATCAGCTTATGTTTCTTAAATATAACACATGATGCTTCAATTATCTACCTGCTGGAGTTGGCTCTGCTGACGTATAATGAAGCCCTCATACTTGATGTCTATCTCTACACATTCCTTCTCCACCCTAGATAGCAGATCATTTCCAAATCCATGTTTGTCAATTATTTTGTATTGCACATGTGGCTTCTTTAGGAGGGTTTCTAATGTAGATGATTCCTTCACTGGCTGGCCAGACACCTCAGTAATTTCAGCAGCTAAATTGCCTCCTGAAAGCAAGGACCATGAGCGGTTAGGTTAAGGGTTAGGCTTAGGTTGTGTTGATCTATGTATATGACATTGTGGTATTTACTAAAACCACTCTACTCTTGCCAGAATGAAATTCTTTGCATGAATTCAAAATTCATTCGGATATTTGTCATCTGATTTACCCACCATAGACCTCCAGCATCTACACAATTTCATTTCCGTCTAAACATCAGTGTAAAAGCAAAAGTATAGGGCTCAAACAACAAATATTCCTTATCTTGATTTGTATATGATATTATCCATTTATTCTGTTTATCTTCTTGCTTTCATACATCCTTCCTCCCACTAAAATTATGTTTGTAGTCATCCCAGCAAAAGAATAAAAACATTTCATTGTCACTCTTTACATTTTGTTCACCATTGTTGAAAAGCTTTGAAGTCACTTAAATATGAGTTCATTATGTGTAATTGAAATCTTTTAACAGTATTATAAATAAAAAAAGGGTAAATTAGTAAAACTGAAAAAGATGAATTTTCCAATTCGACTTTCTTTTCATTGTATAAAATAAGGGGAAGAATGTGAGATTTTCTTCCATTTGGATCACACCAAGCAATTTAAAAAGAAAACTATTATTATTCCCTTATGTAAAGCAAGTTCCAATAACCCTTCCCCCTCATTGTCTTTCTCTCATGAACCAAATGAAGCATAAAGAAAAAGAAGGGCAGCACATCAGTATGTGCACATTCTTAAGTTTTCCAAAACTTTTACAAATTAAGAAATTATTTTTGCCCTTCAGGAAACCATTTGAAGCTCAACGTTGTATCCCAAAGACAATGATTGGATGACACTGACAACAAGCATAAGTTCCTCCAAAGAAAGGAAGAGATCAACCTGAAACCCTGACTGTCTTCAGTCGCTTTTTCTCTTCTGAAATTCGGGCCTGCTTGTCCTTGTAGGTGTTCCAACGCATGTCATCTATTAGACCAATTTCACGTCCCAAAGGTGTGAGGCGGCTGTCGGCATTATCAGATCGCAGAAGCAGCCGATGTTCAGAGCGGCTGAAAGATGAAAAGCAGATAACTAATAAGAAAGATAATTCAAAAGATTAAGGAGCAATACACTTTCTATTCTACTCTTCACTTTCTCAAGATTTGGATGTTCAATATCCTTTTCAGTTGCCCAAGAATTGGACACTGTGTCAAAGGATAAAATAAAAAGTCACAACATAATCACACATTTTCAAGCCTCACAAAAAGATATATGCACTATGGATCAACAACATCCAATACTGAATGGAGGTAAGAGAGCTAGGCCATTAGCTTAAACCTAGCTCATGTATTAATAGCTTAATCACATCCTTCACTGCTTTACAAAGTACACATAACATTGTTCAATTGGCTAGGGACCATAAACAACAGCTTGAGACACTTAATAGATCAACTTGTTTTTGAACCTGTCTCCATATGTCACAGAACCATCAAACAAGTCAACCTAACTGCTCACTGACCTTCATAAACTGCTCATGAGGACAGTCTGTCACTCAGCAGTCAACAAACCTAGACACACTACACAAGCATCGTGTATTTGATCTCTTTACGTCTGAGTATTTTGAATTTTTCCTTTCAAGAAGTACAAACCGTGTAATAAATATTCTAGTTCAGGTTTGGGACACAAGACATGCCTGAGAACCGGATCATCACAAATATTGCTGTATGTTTAACTTGAAGGCTCGCAGCTACCTACTATTCTCCAAGAATCAAATGCTCCATACAAGTACTGGAAAGAATGTGCACAACATGGAATTGTAAAGATGGATAACCTATACATTTATATACCTTGTTAACATACGATAAGGCTCTCGAAGGTCCTTTGTCACCAGATCATCAATTAAAGTCCCTATATAACTGCTTTCCCTCTCCAGAACAATTAAAGATTTACCATCTGAATGTCTAGCAGCATTTATTCCAGAAACAATGCCCTGACAGATAGAGACATTGGAAACAATATAATCCTTGACAGATGACAAACAGTAATGATATCACTTATGAGAATTATGACAAAAGTTAACTTTGTATGCGAAGATAAATACCTGGGCAGCAGCTTCTTCATAGCCAGTTGTTCCATTTATTTGACCAGAAAAAAAGAGTCCTTCGATTTTCTTCGTCATGAGGGACCTAAAACACTGATGCGCTGGCAAGTAATCATACTCCACAGCATAGGCAGGCCTCAACATTGAACAATTCTCAAGTCCAGGTAAAGTTCTCAAGAGTGGCAGCTGTAGTTGCTCTGGTAGACCCGTGGAGAATCCCTGTGAAACAAACAGAGCATAATGGTTTTCTTGAAAAACAGAGATAACTTCTAATTTGTGTATGCTAAAACTAACAGTGACACCATAAGATCTCAAATTAATTTCTCATTCAAAGTCAAATTAGGGAGAAAACAGTCAGACTCATTAGAAAAAATTTCCAACCTTAATATGATCTTATAATACCTTTCTAAAAGTGCAAGGAACTTAAGTAATAAAACTTTAAGGATTCCAAGTAAACTTCCAGAAAACAAAGACTTTAATATCTTAAGAATATATCATTACTGCAAAGGTGACTTTTATCCAGGCAGTAAACTCGGTCTCATGATCACTTAAAAGCAAAACCAAAATTGTTACAACACTATAACTACTATCACCCTTAACAATGTATCCGATATGTCAAGAGATAATCTTGCAGAAATAGCAAAATTCAGAAGATGGAGAAACAAGCGGAGAGCGGTACGCTTTTCAGGAAACATTACTATCTACCCATGCTGTTCTCTTAGCAATTAAAAGAACTCCTGAATAGCTAAAAGATGAAGACAGAGAAAGGGGTAAAAGAAGATTACAGGAAAACCATTGTCCGAACGCACCCTAACAAATTACAATGTGATACAACAATTCAGCAAAAGTACATATGTAAGGTCTTTGATCTTCTTATGAATCTTGGAACAAGAGTGATGGAGTTAGGCATTTCTAGGCTTGGTGAACCAGTTCTTTCTCTTTACACATTATTCTATTGCATTTATTCCTTAAAAGTTACAATAAAGCTTCTCTGAATGACATTGGCCAGAGAGATCAGGAAGGGATGCAACAGGGAAATGAAACTCTCCAGAGCCTTACATGGGCCCATTTGGAAGTCAACTTCAATTCAAGTACCAGAAGAAAGAGATAATTGAATCAACCCTTGCTACGTTCATTCTACAGTACGAGTAAATCCCTGAACCAGGGAGAACTTATTTTCACTCCAAACTAGCCGCCCATGTCAAGGTCCTCGACCATTTAATAGCCAAAGCGGTAACCATCAAATGAATTCAATAATCTATGTGAAACTAGGCATACCTCTAAGGTCCTTCAAAATCATAAACTGTTGTTCATGCACATCAAGTTACTATATATCTGATAAGGTAAATACTAATATTTAAACAGTCTGTTGCTCCTCATAGAGAAACTGAGAAGTGTTAGGAGTCCTTTGTAGGTCTGGAAAATGACATAGTATTCACATGACATTTAGGAGAGCACTAGAATGCAAGATATAATATAACTAGCCAATAAAATGACTAGTTACCAATAACAAGTTGAGTTGAAACAAACAAATGTGTTTGCAACAATTGCATCACAATAAATATTTCACTACAATATTTATCAAAACTGAATCATGTATAGAATTCGAAAGCTTTCCATTCCAACACCATTCAAATGCATAACTATAAACTATGTTTTTCATTTTCAATATTAGTATTGGAAGCAAAAGCTATAATCAGAGTATGGGTATTTTCAGATAGCTGGGTTCAGGATAACTCAGACTTATACATTCTTAGGAACTTTCAGATGGATGCTAACAAGCAAGAGCACGTATGCAGCTAATCTTGACAGAGAAGTGTGCAGTGCTTCAGCAAACACATCTATTATGTCAAAAGCAAACTAAAACAATAGCTTCAGACAAAGGGGAAAGCTCTAAAAACCTGCACATAGAGTTCAGGCACATTCCGACCCTCCGGTTCTAGAAATATTTGATGTGACTCTTTATCCTGAAATCTTACGATCTGCAGAATAAGATCAGGAACCACATTAGGGAAAAGTGACATAGATAACTGATAACGGAAAGAAGTTCCAAAAGCACATGCAGTATCTCAAAGTACATAACATCTGTATAGCATATTTTAGTGGGTGGCCATGTGCGTGTTTTATGCTTGTGAGAGAAAGGAATGCAAAACGAGTGAGAATGGTCACAATGCCCGCACCTTGTCCTCAATGGAGGGGCAGTACCGAGGTCCCTTAGCTTCAACCCATCCCCCATAAGTAGGGGTCTCATGCAAGTTCTCTTTGATCAACTGATGAGTCCTCTTTGTAGTACGTGTGAGATAGCAGCACATTTGTTCTCTTTCAATATGGTAATTAGGATCAAAGCTAAACCAGCTTATCTGTCGATATTCAAACAAATTTTATATCATACTTCACAATTTAATTAATATAATCATGAAGGGCGACAATAAATGGTTCCAATAAGTTCTAGCAGATAATTAAATTAAGATGAGCAGAGAAGATCATAAACAGTTGTTGAACATTAATATCACACTTCACAATTTAAATAATACAATCATGAAGGACCACAAGAAATAGTTCAAATAAGTTCTAGCAGATAACTAAACTAGCACAGAAGAGAAGATTGTAAACAGTTGTTGCATAGCATAAGAGAGACTGGGTATGAAGCTATCAGTTGAATCATGCTGACCAACTAGTATAACTAATACCACACTTCACAATTTAATTAATACTCACAAGAAACTGTTCCAATAAGTTGTAGTAGATAATTAAACTAAGACCAGCAGAGAAGAACGTAAACAGTGGTTGCATAGCATAGCAGAGATTTGGTATGAAGGTAACAGATGAATCATGCTGACCAACAACCATATTTACTACATGACATGGATTAAATGCAGAAAATAGGACATGGGAAAATTTCTCCAGATGGGTAATTTAGTTCATATTACTATATAAAAGATAAAGCTGGACAATATTAAACTGTTGGGGCCAACTAATATATAAGCTAAAATCAAGTAAACAAGAAAAATCAGGACATTGCTGCATAAAATCAAGCAATCCCTCCACACAGCTGATCAGGGAACTTAGACATAAACTACAAAATCCATCCATGTGCGATGTTAAAATTGAGGGCAACTACAAGAAAATTTGTAAAGTCTTGACAGCAGCATTCAATTTGTGTAGCTACTAACATTGAATTTAGCAGTACGTAACCAAACTATAATCTTCAAACAAACTCATGTTCCTAACTTATTTCTTGAATTCTAATATAAAGGAAAATAGGGTTAATGTCAGAATTTTCACATATAATATTAAGCAGATAACAAAGCAGAAAGCTATTTCTCACTAATTGCTACTGAACCTACATAAAATTAAGTGAGATGACCTCTTCATCTCCATGTTGAGGCTCCAACCCAGAGAAATCTACTGTGCGAGAATCTACACGGGCAGGAGTTCCAGTTTTTAACCGGTCAGTCTCGAACCCAAACTGCTGCAAATTCTCTGTTAGGCCCTGTGAAGATGATTCACCAGCTCTCCCTGCAGGCATACAAGTTCGGCCAACCCAAATTTTCCCACTCATGAAAGTGCCAGTAGTGAGAACTACGGAAGGTGCGTAGAACTTCATGCCAAAGAATGTATGAACACCTTCCACATTGTCATTCTTCCCCACCAAAATCTCTGTTACCATAGCTTCTCGAATTGAAAGGTTAGGGGTGCTGAAAAGAGGAACCAGTAGTTAGAAAATGACTGCAAGAAATGGTGTAATAAGTGGACATGATAATTATAACTATTTGTTCGAGCTTTGCTATTATTTATTCTATGGAACTATTTGAATGCCAAAATACTAGATGAAACAATCAGTGATTCAACGCTAGGCCAGCCAGTCACTTTGTCTCCCCACCAAACCTAGATTTGAAAAAATATGCACACATATATGATATACATCTATATATATATATATATATATATATATATATATATATATATATATATATATGTTTAAATACATGTTTGTTCTAGTGTTGAAATAGAGATAGAGGTGAGGGTGGGAGGGTTAGCCAAGTGGGGCAGTCTGGGGGTTAGGATGAATATTGGGAACTAGGAAGTGTTGCCAAGGGCTGCATGGAAGGGAAAGGGGCAGGAAGAAGGGGTATTTTCTAAACTTTGAATATTAGGACAAACCAGAACTGGTAGATCTAAGACAGTAGTAAAGTATAATGCATAATGGCCACCATTTATAATATATATATATACATATACCATACACCCATAGGAATGGTTAAAGAAGGATACTCGGATATTGATTTGGCTCTAGGTATGCAGCCCAATCTGAGGACTTTGTGCATCTTTGGTGGGTCAAATATCTGAGTCTCGACCCACTAGTTTGGGGAAAAATCTAGATTTAGAAGAGTTCATTCACAAGCCTTCTCAAAACACAGGACATTAACAATAATCATACCTAACATTCATGAGATCAAGTTTATGACTTGAATACTTTATTTTTCAAGTTCTTTGTGAGGCAAAGTTCAAAATAAAGCAGGCAAAAGACAAGAAAGACTTATATACAAGATAACATGATTCGTTCCCATTGGAATCTAAGGACCATTCGATATCAACAATTATCTCAAAGATTACCAACATTTTGGGTTTCAACCTTTCATGAGTATCACCTAGGATGAAACTGCTTTTCATGATCAAAAGGAAGCTGCTTTGCAACCTCTTGATATTGCATTAGCATTATATATTATAAAACCACCCCCCCCCCCCCCAACAAAAGAAAAAAAAAGAAAAAGATGTTGCTTTAATGATTCCAAATGAAGCTTTATCATTCAAAGGACAAAATAGCAACAGATTTCTATAGAGGATCTAGGAACAAGCAGATTCAACCTAATGAGACCTCTTGTCTGTCCAAGGAAATTAGAGGTCCACTTCAACAATTTCATCTATATGGAATCCCTAAATATTGGAATAGCTTATATAGTCATGATTAAATTCATGAATTAGCATACAGTGAATCTACTGCATTTAGATATATATATATATATATATACATACATATATATATGCATCAAAAACTATTGTATATCATTCCTCTCTGTTACAAACACCGCTAACTATTGAAATGTAGAAAATGCTATGAAGATCATGTATTATCCTGCTGCTTATGGAGATGCTGCTACATAACACCCCAACTTAAGCAGCAAAAATGCAAAAATAGACCAAAAGATTTCTTACTAAAAGAATATAAAATGTATTTACTCGATATCTAAAACACAATATTTCATATATCAATTGTTGATTGTTCTTAGTAGCCAGAGGAATATTTTGAGTCGCCCCGGTGCCACAACTTCTCCACAAGCATATTGTATCCCATCCATACAGTAAAGCTAGCATTTACTGGCAGTTCTAAGTCTTAAGTAGAGAAGAGAAAATAGAGGTATACCCAACTAAAAGTGTGCTTCAATAGTTCAATTGAGGTTTAAATTGCATGTCATAATATATATGCACCTGATAACAAAAGATCCAAACATCTTTTTTCGCCCATGCATTTGCACGGACTAATACGCATAAAAGCATCTAACACATGCCTGTTTCAATTTTTATTTATAGTAATAGAAAACTCTAAAAAGACAGTTGCAATTCTTTACAAGTTAATTTTATTTATAAAGTAACAAGCCCAGTCAGACCACAGAAGCTGTTAGTACTGAGAAAGCTTCAAAATATGAAATTAGAAGTTCATTTTCATTATCACATGGTGTAAGAGCAGTAAATATCACAGTTAACAAGTTATAACTTCAATGGAAAATTCCCCAGCACATTGTAATCGTTGTTGTATGCATTCTTTACAGAGCAGTGGCATTCATTAGAGGCAACAGCATCCTAAAAATGAATTGTTCATTAGCTATATCCCAGGGGAAAAAAGAAAAGGAAGAAGACGAACAAAACCCAAAGCATCAATAAGCGAAGAAAAATAGTGTAGTTACAAAATATAGATTGCAGTCAAATTGATGCTATCTTGGATTAATCATTCTGAGTATTCAATAAACCATGAATGATTAACATTTCTATAAATGAATGAATATACTTGCCTTTCCACAATCTTCTTCATTTCTGAAGCATATTCCCTTTTATCAGTTTGAGCTCGCAGTGCCCTAACAGCAGGGCCCCTGGAGACATTCAAAACTCGCTTTTGCAAATAAACCTGAAGAATGCTACATGTGGTCATTTGTAGAGCCATACCAACAGAAAATGAAATTCTACTGTGAATTAGTAAATGTGTATGAGAAAGGAATGGGTATAAAGCAAATAAGAGACAATACATCTTAAACCAAAGGCAAAAATAATTGCATACTTTATTTAATTTCAATCCTTCTTATACTTCTGAAAGAAAATTGGATGCTTTACATCCATCAGGTGAATGTTATAATCCATCTGGACTATTATCATGATGTCATAGCATAACAGTCCGGTCCCCAGATGCCACACAAATGATCACAGACCAGTTCTTTTATTATTCATGTTATTTGCTCCACCTGAATAATGCTTTCTATATTTTCTCAATCATGTCCAAATCTGGACTTCTTGTGTTCCTCATTTAATTTCTGATATTCATTTCAGGCATATGGGAAAATTCATGTTTGGATAAGCTAAATATAAGTACAGTCTTTTTTCCCAAGAAGACTTGCTGTCAATCAAACTTAAAGAATTGGATAAGATTTACATAAGTTGAACAAGAAACAAGAAGCAGAAATGGATAAGCCATCAGCCCCCCTTCAAACTAATCAGAAGAGAAAATTTTACAGCGAGTCTTTACAGAGCTAAGGATTGTCATAATGGTGAAGTGCAATTTAGTTGCACGGTACACCTGAACTCTATAAAATAGACTAAGGAGACAACATGATCAATTTAATCCTAAAGAAATAGTAATATTGGAGTTTAACAAACATTCAAGGATTAAGTCTGTTTTACCTATCTGCTACCTTTCCAATTTCACCACCAAGTGCATCAACTTCATGTACAAGTTGCGACTTTGCAGGGCCGCCAACAGCTGGGTTGCAGGGCTGTATTCATCTCAACTTAGTAATGGAACTATAATTGAATTTCAGGCAAATTAAGAGCAAAAAGAATAAAAAAATTTTGACAATATTGCAATGATTCACTACTATCACCATTTTAGCAAATAGGAAAACTTCTTGGTTTTTATGTTCATATAAGAGACTTGACTTTTATCTTTTAATTGTGCCCTATTGTAGCATCAATTGGATTCTGGTTATCTTGAAGGTCAATTTGTTTCCAAATCCTCCTTCCAGTGCCTGTAAGTATATTTTTAATCAGCAAACTCTATTGCAATTAGGGAGATCCAAGGAAATATATACAGCACCAGAGCACAAACCATAGCCACTCACGATGGGAAATCACTAGCACATTCCACAAACCAAAATAATCTATACTCTAGATACTTCTATTAAATAAATATTAGCGAGCAACCCCTATAAATTTCTCTTAACAGAATGTCAGGGTTTTTGCTGCAGAAAGATCTGGCTCACGAGCAGTTCTGATGTAGGTGAATCAATGAAGAGACTATTAGTGTTCCCATGCTTATTATGGTTTTTGGAAAGTAACTTCACTTAGATTTGACAGCACACGACCAAGCAAGAAAACCTATATCTCTCAGTATGCTACTTCGGAGCATCATTATCATTAGCTCATAGTCCACATCCCACGCAATATCTATAACCAAGTGAATCCACAAAGACTGAGTAAAAGATCTTCACTTATGTCACAATTAATAATTTACCAATGATTTAAAAGAGAGTAGTCAAGTGATGTTTTTATAGCCATTCAAGGAAGCCAAAACACAAGTGAATAATCTCTTTGGTTCACATGCTCCCTAGAAGGGAGGAGGAGTAAGATGAGGAACAGACTTTACACTTGAATCAGTAGCCATGGTCAAAATTGAATACCAGAAAACACGCAAAAGAAACTATGAAACAGGAATGTAATTACAACCAAAAGGAATGGAGGAAAAACTTTAGGACTTTTCAACGAACCTGCCATGCAATGCGGTCAATGTTAAGCGTGAGAAGAAGTGTTTTTGCTCCTAAACGAGCAGATGCAAGCGCAGCTTCACATCCTGCATGACCTCCACCGACAACTATCACATCATATCTTTCATCTGATGCGTTCCGGTTATTATTCAATTCTGCATTTGCATCCAATATGTAAAATTCTTTTGTGAGTTCTCAAAATTCTAGCTGATGAAATGCTTCAAAGCGACAAAACTCTGCAAGTGTGACAAAAAAATTTAAACAATTCCAACTTGCATATGTTTATGCATCCAAGCGCCACTCTGAGCAGAACTAAAATTTGGATGTAAGTTGTTTCATTATCAGTCGTGGGAGAGTACTACATACTAAATTAGCATGATTTAACTTAGGCTAACAGTAGCGCATAAATTATCTAAAAATTGGATGTAAGTTGCCACATTATCGGTTGTGATGCAGACTCATACTAAATTAGCATGATTTAACTTAGGCTAACAGTACTGTCATAAATTATTTGCTGCCATTTCAAGCTTATGTGCTATCCAGGAAAACTAGAAACCATCACTAAAAAAGTTACACTTCCAGCTATTTCACCAAAATTCATCTACTATAGCCTACCAGTTTCTGCGAAAACATTACACTAATTATAGTTCGGAACTCAGTTCAATTTGCTATAATAAGACAGAAGATAAACTCAATAAGTTTACTAACTCCCATTTTTTCAACTTACAACGTAAAGTACTTCACTCGAGAAACAGAACATGTGCATAAAACCTCATCGATGAAATGACAATTTCAGGAACACCATAAAACAATGGTACAAAAGACAGGCGTTACCTTGAGAGGCAGAGGCTGAAACACAAAAAGCACGACGTGGGCTAGAGCGAAAGGCGCTAACCAAGGTGCGGGAAAACCGACAATACAGGCTAAAGTGACAATTAAGCGGCTGAGAGCGCTGTTTACAGAAGAATCGAGGGGTAAAGCGTGAACAAGAAAGAGGGAAGTGCGAGCCAAATCGGGTGAGATGAAAAGATAGAGTGGCGGCCATTTGGGTTTGTCAAAAGGGTTCGTAGTTCAGAGTGTTAAGGTTGCAGCAGCAGCAGCCATGGCAGGAGAGTCGGGAGTTGCAGCAAAGGGGAAGTTGAAATTGTGATAACAATTGGTGGTTTATAGTTAAAAGAAATAATTACAGTTTGGCCTCTTAAAGTTTCGGAAATTAGAAGATAAAAAGAAATAGAGAAAATTGCAATTTTGGTACTATTATATAAAGTCTGTTGCAACTTTGGTACCAAAATTTAAAGAATAGCTTAAATAGGTACCACAATTCAACCTCTGTTTGCAAATATGATACTTTCGTTAACTTACTAATGGAGAGGCCATCTGTAGGGCACGTGGCCGTTAACTCAGGTATGTTTGACGGGCCAATAACTACCTTTAGCTGTTTTAGATGAAAATGGGGATTTTATTTTTAAACTACTTTCAATCTATTTTCATCATTCTATCTTCATTTCATTGGTTGTTTTATGTTCTTTTTATATTATTTATTTTCTATTTAATGTTTGATTTTTTGTAATTTCTTTTTTTATAATGGTCAGTTTTATGTCTTTTGCCTGTTTGTGGTGTATTTTTGTTTTGTGTTTAATGCTTTGTAAAACCTGTATTAAATAACTAAACTTTTAAACGATGAGCAAGAAACAGTAAATAAAAAAACCTAAATTTGATGCAAATACAAACAAAATCTGCATTGTCAAAATACATCAAAAAGTTGTTTGTCAATCTTTTGAAATATAACTATATTCAGTACACTAACGGAGGAGAATCAGGCTCAACCTCTTCTATGTTAGTCCTAATACTCAAGAAAATGTCATCCTTTATTGACCAAGTATCTGCATTTAATTTGTTCAGTTACTATATGCATTTTTAAATAAGACTAGTCCACTATGCATTTTAATTGATTAGATACTGTATGCATATGAAATGTTCTCTTTGACATTTTCTGCGATAAGACTCATAATACATAGCAAAGGCAGGCAATGGTTACAAATTGGCATATCAGTATCGTCCTGAACCGAATATGACAACAATTGTCCAGTCAAGTGATTGGTGGTATGATTCTGGTGCCACCATTTACGTATGCAATGATAAAAATCTTTTCAAAGATTATGGATTTGTTTCATCTTTATGCTTCGATGAAGTCATCGCTGGAGATATGACTTGCTCTAGAGAACAAATATAATACTGAGAAACAAGGCACATATAAGTTTCTTTTCTTAAAATATTTTGCATTATTCATGCAAAATAATATGTCAATTATGGATCAAGTACATGAATTATAAATTTATTTATCAAATTTAAAATTTTAAATGTAGAAATTCCAGAAGCCGTGCAAGTAGGGGCGATTATAGCCAAATTTTCTATGAGTTGGAACAATTACAGATATTTATTAAGATATTTAAATTTTGTATTTTGATTTATTTTATTTTTTTAATTTAAATTATAAAATATTAAAAAACATCATATACTTTTTTTGTGTTTTTAAATATATACATTTGAAAGACATTATTTAATTTTTCAAATAGATGTACATCTAAAAACTTAAGATGGAAGTGTTTGCTTTGCACTATGTCAATACATCCATCAAAAAGTGCTTTTGCATGTGTTGTTGCACTACAACATTCAAAAAACAAACAAAAGAATCATCATAATGTTCTTCCCACACTTCCTCCAACCATTACGCTACATAATCAGGTCCTATTCAAACACGCAGGAAATAGAAAAATGAGTCAACTGAATAAACATACTCCAGAACAGAAAAACTACTAAAATAGAAAAATTCATATAGAAAAAATAGAATGAAAAAGAACTAAAATAGAAAAACAGAAACAGAAAAAACTGATATGGAAAAACAGAATTTAAAAAAATGAAACAGAAAAAATAGAAAAAAAAAAAAAAAAAGAGATGAAACTAAAACTAAAAAATTGTTGAAACAAATAAACTGAAACCTGAGATATTTGGAGGCTTTGTAATTTTGATCATTTTGTTCATGTTTTTAGTTATTTTCCTTGCCTGATTCAAACAATTAAAAAGAGTGAAGCATTTTAGGAAAAAAAAAAAAAAGAAAGAAAGAAACAATGCATGTGACATAATCAAATGAAACAATCTACTTACAGTTAACTTCACTTGAGAATAAGTGGTTTGGACTTGTTGATCAAGTTGAGTGTCTTGCTTTTGCATTGGAAATCATTTGCTTGAGGCATTTTCTCTTATGGTTGTGTCTATCTAATTTCTTCATTTGGAGGAAATTTTTTTGCAAATTATCTCCATTCATACCCTTTCTTATTATGTCCTTCTCCACTACCGAAATGACAGTGTACTTTCCATTTTCGCTTATTCAGCTTAATTGACCATTTCTCTCTCCTTGTTTCTTTTCTTCTATTCTTTAGGGTCTTTGTCTGCGGAGGCTTTCTTGTTTTCTTTGGCCTTCCTCATTGGCATCATAGCTGGCTCATACACTTTTTAGTACGTTTTCACATGGTAGCTTCAGTGCAAAGTCATTTGGATTAAACATTTGAGCAAATATAGCACTCATTCCAGGCTTACATGGATGCCACACAATTTCCACCTTCTTCATAAACATGTATGTGATCTCAAATCAACAATTAACTAGATCAAAATAAAAATAGAGATAATTACATTTATCCTCCTTGATCTATGGCATGTTTATACAAACCACCTCTATCTTTTAGATAATTACATACCCAAAATATCATTATCACTTACACGAACCACTCCTTATATTTTTCAAAAATTACACACACACCCCTAAAAATATTAGCATCATTACACATACTACCCCTATTCTTTTGCTGTTAGGGGTAATTTTGTAATTATGCAAAAGAAATGGTTATTTGTGTAAATAGACCATAGGTCAGGGGGTGTAAACGTAATTATCCCATAAAATAATTATGAAACTTCACATGAATAGTGTGTTGTAATTTTAATAAAAAAATTTACATGAAATCCATAAATTTGGTTGAGAAAATGAGAAGGAGAAGAGAAAAATTGTTCATCTTTTGCAGCTAAATATTTGAATTTAGTTTTGAAATTCATGTTTAAACACCTTTTTCGGTTTCATAGTTCAGTTGTTTTTAACATGAAATTCAAAGTGCTAATTGAATTATTAGTGGCCGTTTTGGACTGTTGCAAATTTGTAGTTAAAATGCCATTTGGTGCCATAATTGGTTGTATTAAATGCTGCATGCGAGGATGCCTATAAAAAAGCCATTCCTCATTCTCTCATTACACAAAAACAACATCATCTCATTTTCTCTTCCTCTCTCACGAGTGCTCTCCCTCAATATTTTAAGATTTGAGCTTAATTTTTGATAAAGGCTTCTGAGTGCTTTGTTCGAGGTGTTCTTCGGTATAGTGGTAAAATTGAAAGAATTGTAACTATCTTACCCTGGGAGAAATTACGTAGTACCCGGTGCACTACTGATACGGGACATATATTTTCTGCAAGGCAAGCAGTGAATTGCGCGATTCGGTTAAAATTACGATTACCATTGGACCGAAAATTGTTACGATACAATTCTCGTTGTAAGTTTTCTATTTAATTTATTTGTCGTAATTGCATTTCTAACTGTTATCTTTTATTTGTTCCAATGTGGCTTTAACTGCTTTTGATTTTTAAATTCGATTGTTATAATTCAAAACTTTGTTTCATTACTTGAAACTGAAATTTATCCCAACAATCTACCTGAATCCATCAAAATATGATATCTCATCAGTCCAATCATTTCACTTGATTGGAATACAATATGTGGTCCTTTCCATGTTTTTCTCCGCAATCTTAATCTTTAGACAGATTTTTTAGCCAGCCCTCTTTTTTTTATGCTCTGTCTTTATTCTGTTGTATCATTGTCATCAAATACTCTCGTAATCACTCTAAAATGGTTAGTACTGGCTTTTATCTTGCATCCAGTATACTGCTATTAAAAGATTCACACAGGTTGTTTAACAAGATGTCGCATTTTGAGAATGGGTTAAAGTGTGACTTGATCCACTACAAGAAAAAAGTCTTTTACCTAACATGTAGAAATCATAGCCAAAGGCTAAAATTTGTAGCAAAAATCGTTTTGCTATGAATTTGGTAAGAATTTTGTTGGTAGAGAATACTTATCTACAGACAAATTTTGTGGCAAAAGGGTATTTGTTACGAAAAATTTGCTTTTGTTACAACTCATTTTTTAAGCAAAAATAGTGAAGAAAAACCACCATCTTTTACAATTGTCCAGTAGCCATTACATGGGTGTTTGCTACAAAAAAATATCTTACGTTACAATTTCAAATTCGTAGCAAAAACGACAAGAAAAAACATCACCTTTTACTATGATTTATATTATTTTTATCACAATTCTCCCATGATGTTTTCAGTTGTTTTTATTTATATTAATAATTAAAAGTATTCTTCAATGTCAATACATCCAAAAATTAAACATAGAACAAATTGCATATAACTAAATGAATATCATAAGATAACTTGCGTATATGCAACTAATATTTGTACCAACATTGAATAATAAATAACTAGTCAACGTGCCTAGCACTAGAATATATTACATGATTGCAAGTGACTAGATGCTCTAAATATTACATAAATCTTACCCTTAGTCACTAGCTAATAGAAAAAGTCAAAGTTGCAAACTCGAACTCATGGTAGACCATAAGTAGTTTCTCATGAGCGGTTTGTTTGGATCTTCAAAACTTGCAATATAATCATAAAACTCAAAAGTATGAAGAAAAGAAAAAAAGTATATAAATACTGAATGTTGAATGGAAGAAACAACCTCATGCATGATTTTGAGTAGAAACATAATTAGTATTCTGTTATTTATTATCACATAGTTAGGATAATTCTGCTACAGTTAGAATTATGCAAAAATTCCTATTGGCATTCATTTCTATTTCATCAATAGGATCCACAATGAACATGGAAATCTATAGTAAGATTAGTAGCGGCAAGCATGTGCAAGTCTTAAGATCAATAGCTAATATCTGAAAGGCTCTATATATCAATTTCCATTCTCACAAGATCTACATACTTTGCAAAAAAAGTACACTATGTTTGGTTTCGTTTTTGTTCTGTTTAAAGTATTTTATGGAGATAGAGAGAGAGAAATAGAGATAAATAAGTATGTATTATAAATAGTGTGTATGTTTGGATTTATTTTTTGTGATAACTTAAGATAGTATAAAATAGGCATTATATGTTTGGTTTTGTATTTTGGGAGATAAAAGTCACTGTCAATTATCAAATCATATCTTTTTTTATATGTATTTATAATTGTTTGTATTGAGCTTGAATTATATATATTATTGTATTTAAATTTTGTTGAAATATATTTAGGAAACAAAATTTATTATTTATTATCAAATCATATTTATATTTATAATTATATATATATATTATTTGTAGGTGGCTTATATATATATATATAATATTATATATATATATTATATACATATTTGGATGAAATCATACTAAATTTCTTTTTCTTATTTAATAAAGAATAAATATATATATATATATATATATATTGTACACATCAATAGCAGGATAAAAAAATTTATGGACGTTCTTTTAAATTATTTCTATAATATATTTGACAAATTTATTTAAATGAAAAAGTTTGTATAAATTGTAAATTATTCCATCCAATTAAATGGTAATAATAGTAAATTTATTTTAATTGGTAAGTTACTAAGTGTGATAATATATTAAATACAATAACAATATGAGAATTTGTTGTACAAATCACTTCTGAGTCAAATCGATCGAGTTGACTCAAAATTAACTGCAACACGCTGCTGACTCAGCCGAGCTATGGGCTGAGGAAGCCATCTTCGACAAGGAGTCGATGCCTAAATGGTTGTGTTCGCCATGAAGAGGCGACCACATTGACGGTTGTCCACAGCTGAAAGGATGAGCGATGGCGTAGAAATAGGCAGCGAAGACAACAAATCGCGGAATCGGCAATCTTGATCGATCTACCCATATAGTTGATGAAAATGAATGGGTGAGGGTCCATTAGACTCGTCGGAGGATGGGCAAACAAATAGTGGTGGCCCAACGGTGTGAGGAGTTAAGACGATGGTGAATTGATGTTGGAATCGATGCAACATCGTGATTCAGAGCTTGTATAAAAATATCAATGAAAACTAAACTCAAGCAAAGCGAAATGTTCGGCGTGGTGAGGGGAGTCGAATGGTGTAGGTGCCGATTGGTGGGTCATTGGAATGGTGTAGTAGCCAGCCAAAACGGCGGGAGAGGAGGTGGTCGCCATGGAGGAATTGCTGAAATGAGGGCAAATATGGGCTTTAGGGCCTAGAGTTGATGATTAGACCAAAATATGCAAAAATCAAATAAAAATATGCCCACAAAATTAGTATTGTTCCAAAACACCTCAAAATATCTCAAAGTTAACCAAAACAAATCCATCCAAACATTCATCATGTTTCGAGATGGGCCGAAAAACGAAACCAAAAACTGTGGTAAACTTTTAGTAATTCTCACCAGTTTAAGATGGTTTTCAATTTAAATCTTCAGTTTTAGAAATCGTAATGTAACTTGGGAAGTGATGTCATGTAGTCATCAGGCATGTATTTAACCATTGTAACAGACCATAGATACTAATCTGAAGCCTTGGTATCAAAAAATATAGTGGTAAGAAGTTGAGAAACCTTCAACCATAAGGAAATTTGCATTAACAACTAAAGTGCATTTTAGCTTTATCTCTTAAGTCCTAATTCACCTGAGTAAGTAAAATTAATGTATTCATCAAAAAAATGAAAATAGAAATTAGTTATTCTTTTGGTTGTAACAAATGTGAAATTCGTATAGAAGCAGAAAGTTTCGATGGGGGATCATAATTCAGACAATAGTTCATAACTAGTAATTGAAAGTTTAAAACATCAATCAAAAGTCCACAACTCTGAGCCAACACTACCAAGTAAATCAATATACAACTTTTACTTTGACTTCATCCAATTTTTTTTGTACAAAGCTATATTAAGTATATCAATCAATACTAGTTTTAAGCAACAGTTGATCCATCCATTAAGGAAGGTAATATAAAAAAAAAGTTAAATAGAATAATAACAGATTTACATGCAAACAAAACTTGTCTAAGGCCTAATTCGATCACTGATATAACCTTTTCAGCATACCCTAAGATCTCTAAAAGCAAAACATATAAAATGTTATACGAATTAACCTACTTTATTATACAAAAACTAATTTGCCATCAACTTCAAAAGAATATTCACAAGATGCTATTAGCTTGGAAAAGAAAAAGAACAAATATATATCAAAGCATAACCGAAAAAGATAAGATATTATCGAATCCTTTTCCAACCAACTGAACAAAGCATAAAATGACCCTTTCTTTGGCTTCTTTTTCAAAACTTGTTGTGTCAAATTTTTTTTGAGATGCCATTCTATCTCCATCCTACAGAGTAAGTTTCACACTTCACAATAAGGAAACAAATAAAATTTGCAGCACTCACTCAAAACCATGAAAGAGAGAGCTTCTATAACTATTGGATAGGAAATATAATTAGCTTAGTATAAAAGACACTAATATAGATGGTGACTAAGGGAGTACAGGATTTGGGTTGTTTGTAAGGCTCAATCATGTCCTCATGAATTAGTGGGTGTGCAGAAACCTAAGGGTGAAAATTTGTTGTTCTCATAAGGCTCAATTATGTTCGTGAATCATTTGGACTATAATCAATCGAGAAAAGTCCCGTAGTAATATATGAAGATAAAGCTGCATGCATCACCCAAATCAAGGATCGTTATATAAAGGTAACAGAACCAATCACATATCACCAAATTTTCTCCACTCACAAGCTTCTTGAATGGCAAAGTTGATGTTAAAACAACATCTCCATCATCATGTTAGAACTGAAAGCATTGAGAAGTAATTACCGTTTAGGCGCAATCAAAGATCTTATTACCAATCCAAAGGTGTGTCAAACTTGATTCAACATTCATGCGACTATTAAGTAGATATCTATAAATTCATTAGGCAAAGTGGATTATACATTAAGAACAGATGTTAGTCTGTAAACCTTGCAAATTGGAGTTTAGAGTTTTTAGTAAGAATCTTGTTGTCTTCGATGCATATAGTCGATGATGGTGTGCTGTTATTGTCCCCCCTTTAAATTAGGTATATTCATCTATCAAGGATAAAAGGGTTCCTTACATGTGATTCACAAAGTCTGTGACATAGTTCAGTTACTGGTCTAGTTCGAGGAAGTGTGTGCCGCCTCTCCGAACGAAGGGAGTAATGTGTAAGGTGACATTGAGTGAATCGACTAATGCAGTGTCATTCGTCATATCACATACATCCTTTGCCTAAGTGGTTGTTGCATTCTGAAAGTATTGTCTCCCTGGGTTTCTGCACAGCCGCCCCCATACGTCGTAGATTGATAGTGTACTATCCTGTCCTCTCTATCGAAATGAGTGTTCCTTGGTAGTATTTCTGTGTCAATCCTAAGAGTCGTTCAAGTTGTTGAGTGTCTATTAACAGTGACAACCGCTTTCCTAATATTCTTAATTCAGTGCTTGAACAGACAGATTATAAGTCGTACTTTATTGTAATATAATGAGGAAAACGATAGTTATATCAATAATTGATAGAATAAGTATATTCTATATTATTTTTAACTCTGTGACTCTTCAATACTGGGTAAGTAGTGTCGGTCATAGAATAAAAGCAACCTTGGGGATGTGGCGTTTAGATTTCGCTTATGGTGTTACTACTCAAAGTTTGAACTATCTCTGTGAGACGATTATTAATAAATAGTGCTGCAGTGTTCAATGACATAATATCAATGAATTGGCTTTAACTAGCAAGAGCTCTACGCCAGACTAGTTGCGCTGGAGTATATTTCTGGTTTTGAACCGCATAATCCAATTAATAGTGTTGTTGTATTGTCACACATTGATAAATCTCGTTTCTAGCCCGATTTATTTGACTATATATTTTGTATAACAATATCTTTATGTATAAATTTATTTGTGATTATTGATAATAAAAAGTGAGTCGTTTTGCAGTAATGATAGAATTTCCGTCGCTCTGGAAGCGTGCGATTCCAATTATAATTTGCTTTAGCCTTTAATCGATGTAATTTATATAATGTCTCTAACAGTGGAATATATAAAATATTAGACATATCCATATTTATCACTCTGGTTCGAGGTTATTTTATATCTATCTTATGAGTTTCTATCATTCACTTCTCTGTTAACATTACATTATTGCATTCAATCTTAGATTCCTTACACTCACTCTCTGCTCTCTCTCTCTCTTACATCTCTCTCTCATATTCAGTGTTTCTCTTCTCTACTTTGGTGCATAAGATTGAGGAAGGCTATGGCTGAGTCCTAAATAAATAATGTGGCTATCTTCTAGCTTGACACAGATTATCTCATCGCACAAACTGCACTGCTCATCTAACGATACCACTTTGAGAGCGGTGATCCAGTGAGAGAGGTGAGTAGATGCAGAGAAGTTTATATGATGGTGCTAGCAAGTGATCTAGGTGTTAAGGAGGTATTGGGAGAAAAAATCAAAAGCCACGACGAGACGGCGGCTAGGACGGTGTTGCTGGCATAATTTGATTATTAGTAGGCTTTTGTGTTTCTTGGAGGGCTTAATTATTCTCGATATTTTGCTATTTTTGCTCGGTTTTTGTTCTACCTATGAGGTTTCTACCTACGAGGAAAATATGTTGTTGCGTTGTTGGATATGTATGTATTGCCCCATTTTTTCTTTTCTGAAATTTGATGCATTTATTTTATGAAACAATGAAAATTCTCATATGGGTTTCTTGTTCTTTAGATATTAGATTTTTATTACTTTATAGAAAATTCTCATATGGATTTTTTCTCAAATCAAGCGTTGAATGATACGCAAGCCTTGACATACATAAAGTCTTTTTGTTATTCTTCTCTTTTACTATACAATCGAGCTAATGTAATATGCCCAATATAGTTTTATGGAAATGATCAATGTACGTATCAAAAGTGGTTATAATTATTGTCAACTACATGATTAAAAATGATGATACATTTTGAAGCGATGACTAAATTGTCTGCATCACTGCAGAATAAAACCTATGGGTTTGCCCATTCTAGATCTGCACGTTAAAACAGATTAACAATAAATCAGTATCAATTAGAATATGATAATAATAATTATTGCAATGGTGCTGGAAATGACATATTTACAGAGGATAGTATTTTCCCGACTCAAATTCTGAAGCATTGTCAAAAAGAAAAAGTAAAATGAAATGTTGTCATTTCTTGGCATCACGTGCTTCTTAGCCTTCACATTTAGCACATCATGACGACAATGGTTGATTGTACACACTTAGCTACGTAAGTGACTGCTACTTTTCATTGCTGCCAGTGCACCTTTTCGTTGTGCCCAATGTATTATAATTTTAATAAAAGTTACATCAAAATCATAGATTAGGTCGAGAAAAGAGAAAAAATATTGCAGTAAGAATATTTTTTTAATAGTTTAAAATTAAAATCTATTTTTGAAAATCAAATCTGATTCTAAAGTTTATGTTTTCAGGTTTTAAAACCTAAAATTGATTGATCGAGCCATTTTGGCTGTTTCACTGGAATTCAATGCTATTGTTTAAATGTTGCATGAGATTTGCCTATAAATATGGTGATCATCACTACAAAAGCCCACCAGCAACAGCAACTCACTTCTCTCGCTTTTGAGATCTCTCTCTCTCGGTTCTCTCAATTTTCAAGATTTGAGCTCTTAAGTTTTGGTAATGAGTGTTTGATCGATGTGTTATTTGATATAATACTAAAATCAAAATAACTGCAACCGTCTTATACTGATACGGGATATATATTTTCTTTAAGGAAAGCAATGACTTCTGCAATTCGATTAAAATTATAATTACCATTGGACTGGGAATTGTTACGATACAATTCTCGTTGTAAGTTTACTATTTAATTTTCTTATCGTAAATAGTATTTCTAACTGCTATAATTTGTTCCAACGTGGTTATTATTGCTTTTGATTTCTAAATCTAATTTTTATATTTCAAAACGTTGTTTCAATTACTCGAAACCGAATTTTTTTCAACAATCTTGAAGAAAATATGCAGGTTTTTAAAAAATCAAATTTTTGTTGAAAAGTTTATACAGTTTTATCAAATGCTGTTTTTGGAAACTCGAACTTTCCTGAAAAATATTGAATGGTGCTTTCAGTTTCCTAAGTTATTAAAATATCCGAGCCTATTTCTGTTATAATTCAACCTCCAAAAGTCGACTTAACCGATTTTTCGAATAAGTTTTGGGCCAATTTTTTAGACACTGGCGACAACGAATGAAAATTTGATTAACGATGAAAGGACTTTTAAAAGTGATTCAGGTGACCAGATCTGAACCTACTGATACCAATCCCAGAACTGCTGAGATAGTGTAGTGGACAAAGGAGGATCAAATAGGCCGAGGAGTGATTTTGGCAACTTTGTCAGATACGCTCTTTGACATCTATTATTCCGACTCTTATACTGCTAAGTCTTTATGGAATGAGTTGGACCAAAAATATAATACTGAAGAGCAAAGGCTCGAAAAGTATTCTATTTCCATGTTCATGCGGTATTAGATGGTTGAGGATATGTCTGTAACTGAACAGACCCATGAGATTATCAACCTTGAGCTTGCTCTAGCTAATGCCGAGATGAGGTTTCCTGATAAGTTTCTGGTCATTTCTATAATGGACAAATTTTCCACATCCTGAAAAATTTTGGCATGATACTCAAACATCAGAAAGGGAGACTGCCTCTGGATGATCTTACGATTGTTATTAGCATGGGGAAGAGCATAGAAAACAAACCCACAAGATATCGTTATAGCATCAACCTAGGGTCAATCTAATAGTGGAGTAATAGAAAGTGAGTAAGGTTAACTCGAACTCAAAAGCCATTAATAAAGGCAAGGCTACCAAGAATAAGAAACCAAAAGCAAACAAACCATGTTAGAACTGTGGATAGGTTGAACATTGGGCCAAGTTTTATCTTAATAAAAAGACCAAGTCTGGGCAGACAGTTGTCAACATGATTGTGGGAGGTTCTAGCGGTGCTAGCACCTTAGGAGCAACTGAAGGGTATGTATCTATACAATCTAAACTCCTAACTATTGACGAACCTTGTGATTGGTAAATTGACATTGGAGCAAATGTGCACGTTTGTGCTGATAAATCTCTCTTTGTCTTATCAGCCATCAATGATAGGACAGTAAGCATGGGGAACTCCAGTATTGCTAAAGTACTTGGGATAGGAAGCGTGGACTTGAAGTTTCCTTCATAGCGTATTCTGTCGTTAAAAGAGTTCACCATGTACCCAGTGTCAGAAGAAATATTATTAGTGGTTCTATAATAGTTAGGGATGGATATGAATTAGCTTTTAAATTTAATAAAGTTGTAATTCAATATTTTGATATTTTTGTTGATAAAGGTTATTTAGACGATGGATTGTCCAAAGTTCGAGTTGATAATAATAAAAATGATATTTCTGACTCTATTGTATTAAATATTGAATCATCTACTATGTGGCATAGTAGGTTAGGTTATTTAAATTTTAATTCAGTTAAACGAATGATGAATTTGAATCCAATTCCTAGTCAAAATATTGAATAAAGTCCCAAATGCCAAGTTTATACAAAAGTTAAACAAGTTAGGAAACCCTATCAGTCAGTTGAAAGGGATTCAGAAATACTTGATTTAGTTTACAAAGATATTTGTGAGTTCAATGAGGTTTTGACCAGGGACCACAAACGATATTTTATCACCTTTATAGATGATTGCAGTAGATATTATTATGTGTTTCTCATGAAAAATAAGGATGAAGCTTTAGATTTTCTGGTCCATGCTCGGGCTCAAGCCAAGCTCCAACTCATCAGCACAATTTTTGAACTTGGGCAAAGTGATGCCTTGATAGTGTTTGTGAGGGTGGGCCGATATTGCAACGTCGCGGGACTGGGAGTAGATGCCCATTGAAACTTGGGAGTTTGGTGAAAGGTAAGGCACAAGTTCTGGGAATTGGGAGCATCAGAAGTCAAACAAAATCATAATAAATAATTTATGCCTTTTTAGTTTTTTTATATAATATATTGATAATAATTATTAGTAAATAAAATATTTTAAAATTAAAGAAAGCTCGCAAGTTTGGGTGAATGTATAAAAATAGAGCTCAAGCTCAACACTGAAAAATTTGAGCTTGAATAATATCAAGTCCGAGTGAAGCTGAAAACGAGCAAGCGACTCTTCAAATTAAACCCTTAGGCCTCGTTTACTTGCAGGAATGGGATATAATAAAAAATAATGAAATGAGGAAAGTGGCAAAAATATATTATTTTCTAACATGTTTACTGGTCCGTATATCACATGTCATTTTTTTTTTTTTGTTTTCTTTAGTTTTTTAGGTATTTTTCCTTTTCCTTTAGTTTTTCGCAAATTTAAAAAAAATCCAAAAATATAAAAAATGGAAAACCCCAAGTCATCTTTTTCAACTTGGGGACCGCTACACCGCTCCAGCCCAAACTCGGTCATCGATGCCTGCCGCCACAATCAATTCCCTTCGCAGCCCGTGCAGGAACACCTACTTCACGAACCGTGGTCCAACTACCAACTATCGCCATTTGATTTGCCTTGTGCCGCTCACGCCATCTTCGTCTCTCTCCAGCCGCCCGCAACCACCAGCGTCTCCCTTTCGACCTACGCTACCCCCACCCAGATCAGCCGTGGGCCACCTCCCTATCCCGTCCCCGCCTCTAGCCTGCACACTCGACTGTGCTAGCCAAGCTTCTTCAAGAAACGTGTAGTGAGATTTTTAATTCAACAAAGCCAAATTGCATTTTACTGGCCCGTGTTTTCCAAAAATGGCTAAAAACTCCCCTGTGTTTTAAAAATAAGTAAAAACCCCTCCTGTGATTTCTAAAACGCAGCGTAAAACCCCTTTCATTAGAAACTAACGTAAGGTGGGGTGCATTCGCGGGTGGTGAAAGTGAGCGTGATTTTTTTTGTAAGTTTTGATCTTTTTTTAGTGTTAATTGACAAAATTGTTCATAAAAATTACTATGATGAAATGTATTTGTTTTAACCTTGTTTTTTAAATGATATTTTTATACTTTTTGTTTTTCTAAATTTATCATTTAAATTTAAAAATTAAATTAATATCACGATACAAAAAATTATACTAAGTTTATTTTTTATAAAATTAAATATTTATCCATGTAAATATTAATGAACAGTAACAAAAATATTTTTTAATTAATTTAAATTAGTATGTAATTTAAATATATTTTAATAATTTATAGTTTACAATAAATTTATATTAAATTTAAATTTACTAAAATATGCATTTATAATTATTTTTTTAAATTTAAAATTTCAATAAACCTTTTCTTATCATTTTAAAATGTTGCTTTTGTTAAAATATTTTACAAACTCATTTTTTCTTAATTTAGTTTTAATCATATTTAATTGAATTAGTTAAAAACTTAAAAAAGAGAAAAATCGTTGTCGCTGCCGCCCTCATAGAGAAGGGCGAGGTGTCGCCCAGATCTATTTTGGGTGACAATGATGTCTCCCAAGTTGGGGGGTTGGGGGAGGGGGGGTGCGGTGCGTTGCCCCCCTTTGCGGGAAGTGGCACTGCTGTCGCCTCCTTCTCCTAGTGGCGGTGGCGATAACAAGTTGGGCTGGGGGCGCGCGAGGAGTGTGGTTGTGGGGTTTGCAGCTGGTGTGTGGTAGGCAGTAGGGGGGAAAGGTTTTTTTTTTTTTTTTTTCTTCAGGGGGTTAGGGGAGGGATTATTTTTCTATTTCTTTTATTTTGAATAAAATAATAATTTAATTTTTATAATTAATAATATGTATAGAATATAAATAAATTTGTTAAATTTAGACCATTAATTTTTTAAGATTCAACGGCTAAAATGAATTGATTTGATCCTACGGCTTTATAAGTTTAAAAGAGATCCAAAGATCAATGAAATAATGAATAATATACAATAAGTAAGGGTATAATCCTCTCAAAAAAAAAAAAAAAACAAAGAAACAAGGGCATAACGGTCACTTTAAAAAAAATTAACGCCGTTAGTTATATTTAACGGAGATGAAAGATTAAGCTACATAAAAAACACAAAGGGGTTTTTTAGCATATTCTTAAAATATAGGGGGTTTTTAATTGAGTTTTGAAAATATAGGAGGGGTTTTATGCTATCCATTCAATAATATTTGGTTAGGGTTGTAATAGCTTGAGAATGATGGTTATTTTAGGAATTTTCACTTATTAAATGGGTTCGTTTTGTAATTGAACTAAACTAAGGGGGCCAAATTGCAAGAATGTTTCCCCTACATCCTACTTCTACAAGTTCAAATCAAGGAACCCTGGGCCATTTTTATACAAAGACTTCCTCAGATGTATTCAGACTGCATATCCTAGCGAAAACAAACCCAAATCGATCTGAATTCGCAACCCAAAAGCCTGGACCGACTGAAGGTGGGGAAATGGAGAATCGAAATAAGGCTGTATGCCCGGAAAACGAAGAGGTGGCAGCCTACTTGTTGAACAAGCGGCAAGAATTGGCGCAGAGTGCCAAGGGCATTTCCGAAAATATGGATATGACACTTTCTAAGGCTTATTCCAACGTTTGCAATTGCAAAACCCCTATCAAAACCCTAAGGGACTTGTCCCAAATTAAGTGAGTGAAAGCTCTTCAATTTCTAATTTGCATGGTTAATTCATTATCGTTATTCTTAAATGTGGCTTCATTTGGGAAATGGGGAAGGAAAGAGAGTTTCTCGTGGAAAGAAGTGCGCCTTCATCTACTTTCTTAGCCTCTTAATCAGTTCTTAAGTGTTCTTTTTTTTCTTGCATAAGTTGAATTTTAGTTTATCCTTAAAGGTTAGTCTTTGTTCTTCTGGGTGTTCTCATTGGGGAATGCTAAAGCTTCCAACAAATTCTGTTTAAAGAAATTGTACTCTCCTTTTAACTGCTACAGGGCATATGACGGATTAACAAGTTGTATCTTGTTTGCCAGCAGCTCCCTTCTTGTGTGGTTTGAATTTACTCTCTAAATGAAGTTCTGTTCTTTTGTAATTTTGTTCTAGTGAATTTAGGCAGTGAGAAGATATGTGTTACCTAAAAGTTTTGCGGAGCGATTGTAGATGTTAACTTTTTTTCTCTCTGTATATATGAGCAAACCTAAGAACGTGTTTTCTTTATTTCCTTGTGGAGTAATCCATTGGTATTGTAGTCTACGGTCAATATGGTTCTCTTCAATGTAGAGTAAGATCAATGGAAGTAAACAAAAGAAATATTTTGTTGATTGGAATCTTGTATGTGATTATAGGGGTGTAGGTAAGTGGATTTTGAAGCAAATGAAAGGGTTTTTTAAGACCGATTCTGGTTCTTCTGAGAACGATGAATTGCCCAAAAAAGGTAAGTTCTGTAACACAGTAAGATGTAAGATAGGGGTGTTTCACTGATTCAAACATATTGTTCCTTGTAACGAATTTTTGTCTGTGTACTTAACTACTAAACACTAGTAGGAATAAGAAAAAGGGACCAAGGCGCTATATCCCACAAAAGAATTCTGTGGCCTATGCCCTATTGATTTCACTTTTCAGGTAAATGGTTAGGGCCTTAGTTGTCGTATTTCTTTTCCCTTTTATAATTATTACTATTTCTTTTTATTTTATTTTTTATATAATTTATGTTTTTCTTCATCTTAGACTAATTAACATTATCATTATGATTTTTTTGTTTTCTTGTCATTTGGATTAGGGGGACAGAAAATGGAATGAATTTATGCGCAAACAGGAACTCATTGATGCGGCTGAAACAAGTGGATTGTCTCGTGTGCCAATTGCGTAATTTTGATGTTTTAACTAAAGAATGATCTCTGTACTCTGGTTCTTGTATTAAGTTTTTTGTTTTTATCATGTTTTTGTTTCTGCATCTAGTCCAGAAAAGGCAAAAGGGAAAGCTGGACACTTTGGGAGCTCACCAAGGGATTGGTACAGTGGATGGAACTGCATGAAAACATTGGTTTCTAGAGGCCTGGTCGTGAAGTCGAGCTGCCCGGCCAAGTATGCTGGCTCAATCACTTTGTAGTCCCCTTTATCGCAATACTTTCCATGTCTAGTTTAGAATGGAAACAAATAATAAAAGAAGAGAGAATAACATAATCACCCTCTCCTACCCGCATTCATAATCCGTAATGCTTGTCAAATATACTTTGTGGGGGCCTTAGATCCATTCACATTGAAACAGTTACAAAAGTACATGAAAAGAATGAACAAAAGCTGGTGGAGTGACATTTGTTGGCCACTGTCTGATATTTATGTGTCTAGTTGAATGTGTGGTTTATCCCACTTTAATCTTTAGCCTGTGTACTTTCTGGTTGAATTGCATGAAATCAAAAGCTAAACCTATATTCATCACTTCATATCAACTGTTGTATGAATTGAGTAAAAATAATTTATTATCATCATTCGACAATATTGTACATTACTTTCCACCATGTTGTCAAGCAAGGGTTCCAACCTAAATTAGATATTTAGATAAACAAATGATGTTGAATTCTCGCAAGATTATCTCACATATAGTGAGTTTATGCTGCATTTTATTTTCTATGAAGACAATAACAAAGGTACATAAAATGGACAATATTCAGAAGCAGTAGCCGTTCCATTTCACGCTCTGGGACTTGTTTCATAACAAATTAATGAACTGAAATGATGCACCCGTCTGTGACATTTTGATATGGATATAGCTCTAACTGTTAACTTTCTATGCTTCTGATGACTATGCATGCAGGTATATGCTGACTGAAGAAGGGAAGGAAGTAGCACGTGAATGCCTATTGAGGTCTAATATAAATGATGCAAATAAGAGTTTGGATGGTGTGGAAGGATGTCCAAACTTCAACCAAAGAAAAAAGTCAAGAGTTGATGTACAAGGTGACCCAGATTTAGAGTGTATTGATGGTGCTTTGGTTGAAAATGCAGCAGTTATTAATTTGAAGAAGCCGAAGATATCAATAGATGTGCCCGCCGAATATCTTGATAAGGTCCATTCTGAATTCACTTGTTTTGCAAGTTTCTTAGGGTTTGAACCTATTCTAGGGATCTCACTACTCGGTCTTATCTTACTTTTTTATCATACTTTTTAGAATGAGTTCATTTATGTAGCTGATTCATGTTGGGTGACTGGGCCTTGTCAGCAGATAGTTTAAGCTAGTTATAACTTATACGAAGACATCAACTTGTTTCTTTGCATCATATGGCACTTTATTATTTTTGTAATCCTTATACTCTTGCATCAAGATATGGTAAACTTACACATCCGGTCATACATTACATTTCTTTAATCTTTTCACTGTTCATTTTTCTTTCATTAACTAGTGCTTTCATGTTGTTCATTTTCTTTTTGGTAGTTTGTCAGCATGGGGTTTTCTAAGGAACAAATCATCCGTGCTTTCTCTGAGGTAAAAGAAACATCCCAGAGAAAGGAGATCTTCACTTTGGCCATCTGTCCTTTGTCGCCTTCGAGAAGATGACATTTATGGTTCAACTTCTGTACCCAAATCTATGACTGATGACCATTATTCTACGCCATCATCAGACCAACATTCAAGTGGTAGTAATCTCTCTCTCCCCAACCCCAACCCCAACCCCGCACCAGAAGAAGCTATTGATCAGTTCTGGATTTTTCATTATTAGCTTATTTTTCATGCCTTTTATCTCAGGTCAAGCGGGGTTGTATGCTGGTGAGAATATACAACAACAAGAAATTGCTGCATCTAGCAAGCAAAAGTCAACTGTTCATGATTTTGCACAGAGATCATGTACTTTGAAAGCTTGCTCATCTACTGTAAGTTCTACTTTAGATTGCCAAAGGTGGTGCTTGTACTGGCCTGTCCTTTTTTGGGTTGGAACTGGAGGGGACAAAGTCCAGTAAATGGGAGACACCATGCTTTTTATTAGAAAAAGGGGTGAGAAAGTAGGATTATGTCAGCATATCCCTCCTTGCAAGCTTTTTTCTTTCAAATCAAAGTTGGAGGGGCTTTAGCAGGCGAAGAACCAATAATATCAACTAAACCCGTATCAGACTGTGGACTAGGAAAAGAAGGATTTGGATATAATTGTAACTTACATAGTTTCTATATTCCTGATTACTCTCTCCCTCTTTCTCTTTCCTCTCTCATTTTTCGTCCCCAACCCTGCCTTTTTGTACTAAACTAGCTACTATAAGAACGGAGAATGTACAAGCGCCCTATAGATGGAGTTGCAAGACCATTTTGGGAATATTTGTGGCCTTTTTCTTTGATCATAATCTTGTGCCCCATTATATGAAAATTTGACATGGAAAATCATTGTAGGTGGTCTTTCTTTTTTGTTCATTGGTCATGTATGCATTATAAAACACTGAAGAGATTGTATTCTGTTATTTGAATTCCATTTCACTAAATTAAGGAGCTTGGTCAGATTTGGTATTAGATACTTTCTTCATGTTCCTATATGTGATGTTCAGGATTATGCAGTGAGCAAGCTCAATGTTCGAGGATCAGAACCTAAACCAAATACTTTAGCAATGCCTCCTTTGGCATTTGGGGAGAACTTTGGGGATGTATATGAAGTAATTCTGATATTAGATAATCGGGAACAATTTGCTACGCAAGGGTCAGTTTGTACACTTTCTTTGTGCTTTAAGTTTACTTTGGTTGTCTTAATACAGCTGTGCAGTGTGAATTTGTTCATGGCTTTAAAGGTGTTATGTAATCTTATCTGCTCCTAACCATATGTTTAATTTTTTAGAATACACATATATTCGCATAAAATCATTTTGTGCTATATTCTCCCCTGTGACGACCCTTCAAACATTTGCCAGCTGCTTTCCTCCTGTTACTTCAGTTTCATGGCATGTGTTGCTGTATAATCTGATTCATATAGACATTATTTCAGTTCCTCCTGACATTGATTTATAATTCTTGAACTATCATTCATGCTATTACAGATCGCGTTCAAGGAAAATTATAGAGAACATATGTTCTCAGTTTCAAATTCAGATAGAGGTCAGCACAAGTTGTGTTCTACCCCCAAGCAACTCAATCATCTTAGCTCTGATTTTGTTAATCACTTGCCTTTGCAGCCTGGCTTTATTATATAGGTCCATAATGTCTTATAACTGATGCAATGTTTTTTCTTCAAATGCAAAATTCAGCACCTTCGTTGCTGAATTGCAATCTTGACTGAAGTGGTATCATGTGTCCATCATAGGCTGTTAGCCTTGCAATGAAGGCACATACATCCACACATTAATCTGGTAAGATTATTTAACTTTTGAAACTTTTACAGGTTAGAAGGTTGCCTGTGGGTGATGGCATTTGGGTAGCTCGCCATAAGTATCTTGGTAGTGAATATGTCCTTGATTTTATTGTTGAAAGGAAGAAGGTTGAGGACTTACGCCACTCAATAAGGGACAATAGATATCGAGATCAGAAAATGAGGCTGGTGGTAATGTTTCTTTCTTAAATTCATTGCATCTAATTGTTGTTAATAGATTGCTTTTCCTTTTTGTTCTCAGTTGATAATTTATTAGTGTATATTCTCACATTACCAAACTACGGCCACATATTTTTGTTGGGAATAATATCTGGCAAGGTGTATGGTACTTTTTTTCCTTATATTTGGTAAATGACGCATTTCAAAGTTTGAGCACATGAACACTAGATATCAAAGTAGCTGAAACTGAAAAATGAAATATGCATACACGAAGATGCATGCAATATTGGGACACCTAATTCTAATTACTAAATATATTTGTTAATTACAGAATAGCTTTTTCTACTTTTGTCCTCTCAAAAGCTGTATGTTATTGGCTTATATGAGGGCAGGAATATGGAAAGAAAACTCCTTGACAGTGGTAGTTTTTCTCTTAGAATGAAGGTTTTAGAAAGACGCCATTAATTTCTTCTCCTCTTGTTTAAGAAATGTCAAGTGCCATACTGCCATAGCACAACCAATCGTGTCCAAAAGCTTCCAATTTTTATGTAATACAAGTCTTTTCATCCAATTCTTTTATGATACAAAATCATCACTTCTCTTCTTTCATTTTCCACTTAAATGCGTTTCAGGCTTTTTAAACTTGAAGCTGTCTGTTTAAGTTTCTGTATTACATCTCCAAATTCAGTAAATTTTCCTAGAAAATTATTTTTCCCCGTGCCTTGAGGGATCTGGCTGTGGTGTATGAATGATCATTAATATCTATCTTTCTTTTCCTTTGATAAATTTTAATGATATTTGAAAGAGATGTGGACTTAAGAAGATGATATATCTGGTGGAAGGTGATCCAAATTCCTCTGAGGCAGCTGAAAGCATCAAAACAGCGTAAGCAGCACTGTGTATTCTGTTGTTTTATGATGTTTCTATATCAACCTTTCTTTTAATATAAATCATCCTTTATGGAAAGTGGAGTTTAACTACAAGAAAAGACCTAATGATCATGTAGGGAGAGGAATAAACATGTTTCCTACTGGGAGTTTGTCCTTGTATTGATTTCTACTCACATTATGTGGTCTTCTTATAGTGCATCATATTTTCGTTAATGTTTTGTTAGGGCTTACGTAAGTTGCTTGTGACAGTTGCTTCACGACTGAGATCTTGGAGGGGTTTGATGTGCAAAGAACAAGTGGCTTAGCAGACACATTGAAAAAGTATGGTTATCTTACTCGATCAATAAACCAGTACTACAAATCTCTGGATCCTGAGCAAAAGTTTGCTGGGGTTTGCCCTCCTTTTGACGAATTTATCAGAACATGCGAGGAGTTGGACAAAATGACAGTTAGTGATGTATTTGCAGTCCAACTCATGCAGGTATCAGTGATATTCAAGACATACAGGCAATACGATTGTGTTATTTTCTTAGCCTACATGTATGTGACTGTTCTCGTGAAGCATTCTTTTTTTAATATTATCTCCAGACAATAATAAAGCTAGCGATAATGCAAGTGACTCTTGGCTATATGTATGTTTATTACTTTATTTTGTTCTTTTAGTTCTGCCTTTTTTTCGTGCTTAACCTTGACCACCCCCTACCCTTGCTTTATATTTTTGCCGTCCTACTTTCTATTGTGGTTGGGGAGGAGGGTTTCCTCAGAGTTAGCACATAGACCTAGCAGGTAGAGATGGTAAAACAAAAATCTTATTGCTGAATGAGTATTGCTAAGAAACTTCCATGAGGGGAGGAGTAGTGCTATGCTGGTTGGACTCTGCAATCCAACCCAGCTAGCAGTTTACAGTTCTTGATGTAAAGAAGTTTGACAAAAGGTCGCATGAGACCATCTCATGCTTGTTTTGTCATTTCCATAAGATGGAAGAATTTGATAATCTTTTTGTATTTTCTAATTACAGGTTCCACAAGTAACAGAGGACATTGCTCTTGCTGTTTTGGATATGTATCCGACATTGGTCTCTCTTGCTCGTGCATACTCTCTCCTGGTAAGTTTTCTGTCATTATGATGATACAGCATTACAGTTTAGCGAAGGTTTCAGAAATCTTGCTTTTTTTCGTCTATTTCTAGATTAGTGTTCATTAGCCTAAGTTATCTTGTGCTTTTTGCTGCTGGTATTCCTTCCCACTACCATCTGTCCCTTGATGGCCAATGCCACTAAGCTCTCTCTTCTGAGATCCAGAGTCCAGCTAGTGTGAATAACAAATTAGGGTTGAAGTCATACTCTGCAAAAATTAAACTCGACTACAGCCTGATGTTGATAAGAGAAACTGAGAAAGAAAATTTCCAAGTTCCTTAGGAAGTTTGGCTATTAAAAACATATGTAGTTGAGATGTAAGCTTCTTCCAAGTGACCATATATTTTGACTTATATCCTCAGGCAACAACATTTTCTTTCAGTTAGCAATAAAATTAGACGAAATCACCTTAATGGAGTGAAGATACTATTTTTCGTCAGTGAATTATCTTTTAACTTGTCAGACTGACTCCAAATTCAGCAGTTAGTTTTAACCATTTTCTGCAATTCAATGCTAAGTCCCTAACTCTTGATCCACACAAACAATCGTAGTTTCACGTCACATATATCTGATCTTATTTCCAGAAGGCTCCAGGCTTATGTCAATAAGAGGCCCTGTGGTCCTGTTAGATGTAAAAGTTATACTCAACCAAATCTTGTTAAAATTTGTACATACTAAAATTGCATGGTCAAGTAAAATTACTTGATTGGTAAAATTTCTGTTAACAGTATTTCACAGGCCGAGAACGTAACTGAATTTGAAAAATGACTTGCAAAATTTAGATTGATTTTGTTGTATTTCCAGATTACTTGGTGATGCATCGTTCAATGTTTCTTTCCTTGTTTTTTCTGCATTATTATGCCATTTCTCCCTGTATTTATATATATACACATCCAATAATGCTCTCTAATCGAAATCTTGTTACTTTTGATAAAGGAATGGGGAAAAAGTTATTGTACATAAAAAAACCTCATGCTGGTAATTAATCAATCGAGTTGGCTGAATCTAAAACGTAAATTATTTGAGGGATATTAATCTTAGTCATGCATCTGCAGCAACCATTGGTGCAGAAGAAAGGATGCATTAGAACTGACCAGTTTTCAAAAGCACGTATGTGCCTTTATTTATTGGAATTTTTTCTACTTTGTCTAGGACGGTGATGTTTGCGCCCAAGAGGAAATGCTTAAGAGACAGAGTAACAACTTGATCAATGGGTCTGCCAGCAAAAACATTTTCCACCTAGTTTGGGGCAGCTAAAACTATACATATACATATACACATGTATATGTTAGTGTGTTTCTGGGTTGAAAAGTTGGGACTTTCACTTAAAGGTTCTCCACAAAAGAAGAGGAAATGCAGATGTTGCTTCTATAAAACTTTCACCCTAAGGATCTATGTAAATAATTTATTTAGATGTGACAAAGATTGTAGCCAGATTGCTTGAAGGGAGCCTTACAACTGAGGCTTCCCTCTCAAACATTTCATTCTGTAGCTACAAGAAACAATTTGGTAACTTCTTGTAGATGGAACTCATGTGTATATTCTTTCCTTCTCTTTTGTCTTTGAACATTCCATGTCTTCTGTGTCCTCACCTAGACAAATATTTTGTTCTAGTCCCATGCTTTATGTCCTTGTGTGCTCGACATCACTCCATTAACACCATATATAGTGTACTATAGTTGACTCTGTGTCGTTACTATCGCATATGGCGATACTGGGGAACATGAACCTTAGATCTATTGATTAGAGAGGGAATAATGTTGGCCGGAGCAGAGATGATTGTATGTTGCTCGAAATGGTTGTTCCACATGATGGTTGATGACTAGATCAAAACCTCCATTTATGGCCTTCTTGTAACAATTAAGAGGGTGTTTGGGTGCGTTTATAAAATTCTTTACAACATTCCATAAAATTTTTTAAAAATAAAAAGTTAGGAGCTTATAACCGTTTATAACCATTTTATAAATCTTTAATTTATTTTTAAAATTTAGAAATATTTCTTTAAACGTTCAGAAAATAAAAGAAATTGTTACTAGTAAGCTCTATTAAATTATTTTAATACTTTAAAACTTAATCTAGAACAAGATTTTACATCCAACAAGCTTTTGTTAGGAACCTCCTTTGACTTTGAGTTATTAATTTAATTTTAGTTTAAAACGTTTAAATTGTTTTAATTTAGTTTAGAGCACATAAATTTAATTTATCTTTATTCGTCTTGGACAATTTAATGCTAAACTTAATCAACACAGACAGAATTGTTTTGACCAACGGACCAGCAGCTTCAGACGATAAAAGTTGTCTTCCATGAGAAAATTGCCATATTTCTGGCTTGGACACAAAATTTCCATATTCTCCTTATCAACTTTGGGCAGCTTTTGAAATTTTGTATTATCACTCCTTCAAGGAACATTTATAATAGTTTAATTCAAGTGTTTGTCAGCTTTTTATTAAAAATAAGTTAAAAAAAATATTTTTTTGTTTTTCTAAATATACAATTTATTTTTTAAATTTATTTAAATTAAGCTCTTTTAAACCAAGAATGATAAACTTTTTTTTCCTATATCTTTTTTTTTTTTTCACTTTGACTTTTATTTTTAAATACTCTCAACTTTCAGAACAACTAAATTTAAATACCGAACCAAGTTTTGAATTAAAGACAATATTACAAAATTTCGAAAAAGACAATATCGAGATCGAGCAGGATATGAAGCAAACAAGCCTTCCAGAATTTGATGGTTGCTATCCTCTCTCTATTTAGTCTAAGTGATATAAATCTATTGCTACTTCCTCTTAACTAAACCTAACTCCTTCACACTTATTAAATTGAATAGATATAGATATACCTTTTTAAGTGTACCAAAAATAAAGAAGAATATATATATATATATATATATATATAGTAATAAATTAGAAAAAAAATGATATTTTTGTTTTCTAGTTTCGTAAGATTTGATTTGGGTCATCAATATTAATTACAGAATGAGAATCACATCACCAGAAATAATCGTTAAGCGTGATTCCTGACATCAACATCAATCAAGAAAAAAGTTGATGGAAATACCGCGGAATATTATATAATGACCCAACCATCATCCAAGAAGCTACTAAACAAATAGAAATTTGGACAGTGAAAACCCTTTTTTGTTTATCCAACACTATAAATACATCCTCACTAACTCATTTGAGAAGGGGATTGGACTCCTCAAAAAAGAATGAGATTTAGAGAGCTATAGCACATTTGCTCGTAACGTCAACTTGTTTAGGTATTATTGGTATCTAATAATATCAAGAAAAAACATAAAAGCAAACTTGTTGGATAAGTGTGTGTAAATGGGGTTATTTGCATTTTCAAGATGGCAATGAATTTAGATTTGACCTAAACTATCCCCATTTTGGAGCCATAATTGAGTTCTGGAGTGGGTCTCGGAATTTGGTGTTTTGGACTCAAATTAGTTCTTGTAGTTCTTTTCTTACATATTATATATATATTATATATATATATATATAATCGTATATAAAAATATATATGTATATTTTATTATACTTATATATAATACATACAAATAATAGTTTGTAGTTTTAATGTATATATAAGTAACATATTTATTGAAAGCTTTAGTATTTTAAAGCCTAAAACATGAACAACAAATTTTATAAAAAGAATTTTAATATTTCAATAGTCTCATATTTATAAAGTTATGCTAATATCAATTTGTATTTGTATAAGTTGTAAATCGTTGAATTAGTGTATATTGATATATATATAAAAGCCCCAAAACGAGATAATTGCAATTTCAGTTCTCAAACAAAGTTATTTATGCAGTTTTAGTTTTCAAACAATTTGAGGTTGCAGTTTTGGTCCTTAAATTATTATTTTTTTTTTGGCATTTTTATTCCTTATGTTAATAAAATCGTTACAGTTAATGGAAGTTTCATATGAAGAAAATAGTAATTTTCCTTCCATTTTGTGTTCCTTTTTATTTTTGGTACAATGTACTGATTTTCTTCACGCTTCAAGAGAGAGAAAAACAAAAGAAATATATTTAAGCAACAATTTTCTATATAATTTAAACATTTTTTTATATAATTTTAATATTTTTTCTATATAATTTAACTTTAACTTTTCTTTATTTATTTTGTCTTTCTTTTATTGTTTTCTAATATATGGATCAAATAAATATACTATAAGACAATAAAATAAGGTGCGCACGTTTCAAGAAAACACTTTTCAACTTCTGGCTCCAAAAAAGCATTTGCATTTTCATGGCAAGAGTTAATTTTGACACTTGGAAGTTAACTTTTGCTCTTAATATTGCAATATTGAAAGAGAATTATGAGGGTGAAATAAAATACTAAGCAAAAGTTCTGTCTTTTTTTACCGGCCCATGCATTTCTATTTTGATGATCTCAATGGGGAGTTTTTCCAACATTTCAGATCAGATTAGTAGCAGAAATGATCCCGGAGGAGCCATCCTCATCTGTAACTTCATCACCTATGCAAATGTTCTCCCAAATGTCTTTTTCACCTAGTTTAGGATCCCCATATCCGAGGAGAGACGCCGTTGTCTGATTCATCGTCTTCTTGCCTGTGCTAATCATGTTGCTGCCGGAAGCATAGAGAACGCAAACACATGCCTTGAATATACACTTCCCCATCTTGCTTACAAGTTGTTCTTAGCTCCACGAAAATAACTTCTGTAGCCAAGGAAATTCTTGCTTACAAGTTGTTCTTCGAGTTCTGTCCCTTTTTAAAGTGATGCGGTTTGCGACTTGATCGGTGCTCCATTGCGCGAGGTATTATCTGCTCTGACTTCGTATGAGCCTCACGATTTTATCATAAAAAAGCGCCTCGTTAGTGAGAGGAAGTGTTGGGGTTTGTATCATCATAAAGCCTTCGTAACCGGGCAATTTTGGAAGCAATGTAAGAGGAGAAGGTGGTTCACATTATTGATCTCTATTCTGTTGACCTGCTCAGTGGATTAGTCTTATTCAGGCATTGAATGCTCGTCTAGAGGGAACACCCCATTTAAGAACAGTTATTTATTAAAATATTATAAAAATAGAATAACTAAGTTGCAACTCTACGTAAAATTGGTAGAGTTGCAAAACTAAGTATTTTTATTTCTTTTAATTTTTTATGCCCATGTTGTTAGTAGCACTAACGATTTGGGCATTTATATTTATTTTTAATTCTTTTTAAGTGTTGTTTATGTTAAATTTTTTTAATTATTGTAATACATTAACAAAAAACATATTTTATTTTAAATATACTTTTCCTTCTCCTTAAAATTACATTATTATGCTATTTTTGGTGTACTTCATATTAACCAAATTGAAAACATTTAAATAAGCTGTGATGATAAATCAAACAAGAACGAAAGACTAAATTAAATCATGAACTGCGTCAGGGGTATATAAAAAAAATGTTTATCAAATCAACAAGTAGTACTACAAGATATAGCCTCGTAAAATCCTTTTTGCCACAACAGAATATTCCGATTATGATGGTCAGGAGCAAAAAGAACCAAAAGAATCAGTTGGCCAAGAAAAAAAACAAGAAGACCTCGACGATAACAACGCATTTATAGGACTGACAAAATTTTATTTTTTGTTCTTATAACTTTTTATTTATATGTAATATTTTAATTTTATTAGTTATTAAAAATTAATAAAATAATTAATATATTTTTTATTATTAAAATATTATATAAAAAATTTATAATGCAATACAATTAAAAATTATAATTAAGAAATACATAAATATGTTATAATTAGTATATATATTATAAATATAATATTTATGTGTAGAGTAGTGTCGTGCATCAATTGAAATTTTTGGACATCCCAATTGATCCACGACACTACTCTACGTACATATACTCGTCGGGGTCAACGACAAACTACCAAATATTTTAATAAGATCGACTGACACCAAACATGGGTAAAACAATAATCGTATCCAATCGCAATAAAAACGAAGCTCCATCACATCAAAATAATGTACCAAGGCGGGATCGTAGACTCTAAAATAATGAAGCCAATACTTAAATAATTTTTTTTATTTGTATGTAATGTTTAATGTTATTAATTGTCAAAATTAATTGAAAATCAATATATTTTTATTAATGTTTTTTAATTATAAAAAATTGAAGTATTATAAAATTAAAAATAATAACTATTAATTAATTGGTATATATTATTATTATTATTATTATTAAGTATATAACATAATATAGATTCACAAAATACAAAAAAAAAAAAAAAGAAAAAAGAAAATGTGCCCACGTTGTTAGCACTACTAACGACTTGGGCACATTTCTCAAAAAAATATAAAAAATTAAAAAAAAGTGGCTACTAACTACTCTCCTTATTTTTACAACTCTACCAATTTTATGATAGAGTTGTAATTTTTTATATTTTTATCATATTTTAATAAATAACTCAAAAATGATCCCTACAAATTACAAACAGATATAGAGTTATTTATTAAATATTATAAAAAAAAAGGATAAATTGCATAACACCCCCCTGTGTTTTGGTGAAATAGCGTAAAATTCCCCTGTGTTAATTTAATAGGCAAAAAACCCCCTGTATTTTATAAAATACAGCGAAAAACCCCCTTTCCGTTAAAAACAAACGGAGAGTGGCTTACACTCGCCTTTTGTGAGAGTGGGCTTCATTTTTTACCTTTTTTATGATTACTTTAAGTATATAAATGTCTATTTTGCCCATTTCTTTCATATCTAATGATATTTCAATTGATTTATTTATATATTTAATTAATTTAAATTATTTATTGAGTTCAAATATATTATAATAAATTATATTTATTATGAGATATATTAACTTAAATATAAAATAACTAAACAGTATTTAAAATTTTTAATTTAAAAAACACAAACAATGTAATATAACAAAATTATTTTCAATTAATAAGAAATAATTAAAAATTCACTTATAATAATTATATATTATAATTAAATTAAATTATTATTAATTATTAATAAAATTTACTTATTTTTAAATATACTAATTAATATCAATAAATTATATTATTTATTATATATTTTATTTAAAATATTTTTTATTTTGAAAAGTTAAAATTTGGTTGGTTCTTCTTCTCCGTCGTCAGCCACGTCGTGGCCGGCGACGGCGCCAGGTGATGGGCGTTGCCGGCGACGGCGCCAGGTGATGGGGGGGCGTCGCCCTGGATCTGGGCAAACGCCGTCGCCCAGATCCAGGCGACGCCCCTGGATTTGGTCGCCGCCCCCTTCTGGAAGGGGAGGCGGAACGGGGGCGACGCGAGGTCGCCCCATTTCTGCAAGGCGACCTCAACGTCGTTCTTCGTGCCGGAGACGCCTGCTGATGGGGGGGGGGGGGCGTCGCCCTGGATCTGGGCGACGCCCTGTGGATTTAGCCGCCGCCCTTTCAGAAGGGGGCGGCGGAATGGGGGCGACGCGAGGTCGCCCCGTTTCTTGCAGGGCGACCCCAGCGTCGCCGGCGGCGAGCGACGGCGACCGCGGGCGACGTCGCCGTCGCCGGCCAAACACATATATATATATATGGATTGTATTATATATATATGTATATATAACAGTGTATATATATTATATATATTGTATATATAAATAAAAATATATATTTAAATTACTTAAAATCTGGACCGTTCATTTTTTACATTTAAAGATCAATGGTTGTTATTAAAAGGGTATAACGGTCAATTCTGTAAAAATTTAACGCTGTTAGGGTTTGTCTAACGGAGAGGGAGAGTATGCAATATTTTTAAAAACACAGGGGGTTTTTTGCTTATTTTTTTAACATATGGGGTTTTTAGCTATAATTTAAAAACACAGGGGGTTTTATGCAATTTATCCATAAAAAAATTGCAACTCTACCGCAAAATTGGTAGAGTTGCATAACTAAAGGGAGTCGTTAGTGCTACTAACACTTGGGCATAAAAACTTTTAAAAAAAATAAAAAAAAGGGAGATTTTAGTAGCACTAACGACTTGGGGATTTATATATTTTTTTCAAAATTCTTTTGAAGTGTTGTTTATGTTAAATTTTATTAATTATTGTGGTACATTAATAAATAAACATACTTTATTTTAAATATACTTTTCCTACTCTTTAAAAATTTCATAATTATACTATTTTTGGTTTACTTCATATTAACAAAATTGAAAATATTTAAAAATAAGCTATGATGATAAATCAGAGAAGAACGAAAGACTAAATTAAACTATGAACAAAGTTAGGGCATATCTCAAAATGTTTATCAAATCAATAAGTAGTACTACAAGATATAGCTCCTCATAAACGTTTGCCTCAACATAATATTTCGATTATGATAGTTAAGAGCAAAACAAACCAACAAAATCAGTTGCCCAAGAAAAAAAGAAAAAAGACCTTGACGATAACGACACATTTGTGGGACTGACAAACAATATTAAAATTTATAATTAATTTTAATTTTTTAATATTTTAGTTCTTATAAATTTTTATTTATATGTATTTTTAATTTTATTAGTTATTAAAAATTAATAAAATAATTAATATATTTTTTCGATCGATCACGGATAGGTTTCCTATATTGGATCAATAAAGTAAATCTCGAATATTAAGCATAGTTGCCTAGTCAAGGATAGGAACCGATGCCCAATTCCATGCCCTAAACTAAGATCGGGAGACGGTTGACAGTAGGACCGTACTCCTGTAGACTCGAAGCCTAAATGCTCACGCCACTATTCATCTAGTCTCTAGCACAGTGAATTTGTTCATTTCTTGTCTTTGGCTTTGGAATTTCCATCGCGTTTCTCTTATCTCGTAGAAGAGGTACTGTACCAAGGGCGTCCTTGATCCGCTTGTCTAGATTTGGATGTTTCAGGGTTCTCCCTTTAGTTTCTCTTTAGATCTGCAACTTCTATATTCAGATCTGTAAGATCATTGTATAGGTTTGAAAGGATCTTAAGGATCTCGTCCATCTTTTGGCTCAAAGTATTTATTTTTATAGGTATATGGATTGACCTATATCCATAGTTTTGAAGTGTCTTATGAATTTCTCTTAGATCTTGGGAGATCTTTGAGGCATTCGGCTCAAGTTCTTTTCAATCAGTTATGCTAATCATAAATTTTAGACATGTAGCGGTGAACAAATTTACCCATTCCGTTTCTCCTGGATGGAATTCTACCATGGACTTTGGTGAAATGTAAGCGTCTCACTGCATTTTCTGATAGTGTCTGTTGGACTTGGAAAGCCCGCATCTCTTCCTCTACTTCTTTCGTAAGAAGATCCAAGTCAATCCTCTTGGGACTGTTGCAACATTTTTCGAGAACTTTCATAAGAAGTTCCTTTCTTTGTATTTCCAAAATTTAAAAATAATCCATGTTGTCATTGTAACTCGAACTTTCATTCGGTTTTATTTTCTCTCAAAGAGTCTCCTTCATTAGTGGATAAATAATATCTAAATATGATATAAACAAATATTTTTTCAATAAACTTAGGCTCTGATACCATTCTTGGCGAGCAAAATACTAAGATGCAAACAGAGATGAATCGGGACTAAATATGCCAATTTTTTCATAGTTATAGGACTAAATTTGTTGGCCTTGAAAAGTAAAGGACCAAAAGTGCAACACCCCTTATAGTGTAGGACTCAGAGTGCAATTATCCCTTTGGTATTTCAACTCCCAAATGTAAAGTGTCCAAATTTTACTTGACAAGTCAAATTTCTTTGTCATGCACGTTTCTCAAATTACTGACAAGTTAAATTTTGGGTGAATAGCAATTTACCCATATGATGACGAAAATGATCAAATTATCCTTTATAAAAAAAATAATAGCAATTTACCCTCTTGTACTTTTGAAAATAAAGTAATTTACATCCCTATGTAGGGAGGTAAATTTCTTCATTTGCAAAAAGAGTTAAATTCATTTTGTCTCCCCGTGTTATGAAAAAATATTAAAAAATTTCCTATGAAAATTTTAATATAAAAAGTCACCATTATGTTATGAATAATGAATCACATTGCCCCCTGGTCAACCTTAGCCTATTTTTTTAGGAACAATAACTAAAATACCCCATTTGGTCAACCTGGTCAACCAAAGCCTATTTAAATATACTTATAATATATAAAATTAAAATTTATATTGAAAAAAATATTTATTAGTTCGTAATGTTGGCTACTCTAAAGCTGCCAATTCGAAATTAGGGCAGATCGCGCGACAACGAGAAGACTTGAGAAGTAAAGACCCAAACCAAGGATGTCCTTGGCGATTCACAGGTCCCAGGAACGGGGACAACACTTGCTTACTCTAAAAAGGTTTGGCGACCTATTTTATTTTGAAGTAGGGGGAACTGTGTGATATATGCTCCAAGATTGGCCCATGACTGGAAGAAAGTCAGCTTAAGGCCCACTCCCAATACGAGAAAGTCTGACCAACTGAAGGACTCAACTTAAGACTAAGATAACCTCGCTAGGCCTGACGACTAAGCGAAAAGCACAGCCCAATTTAAGTTCATCAAGGCTAGTCCAATATTGTATGCGGATAAGCCCGGATGATAATTCTGGCCCGTGTGACAACCGGTTAATTTCTACTTGTATGAATGCGGGTCACTAGAAGATAAAGAAGTATCATCATTAGAGTCCCAGGCCAACTGGACTTATACCTGACCTAAGACTCTCACCTTATCCAACATCCCAAGAAATTCAAAAGTCAAAGACACCCCCTTTCTGCCAGGATTCTCGCCTATAAATATATGCCCTCACCTTGGATTAAGGTGCGCTTGGTTCTCTTCTTTATTCTCTAGGATATTTGAATTATAATTATGTTTTCAATTACAATTATTAGTGGATGGCTATGCATTTACATTTTCATTCTCTTTTTTTTGCAGGTCCCCTCTTCAGGGTTTGTGTTCGATTGTGGCCCAAGTATCTAAAGATAGTTCATTGGACCTGTGCGTTTCGGACGCATCACCCTTATTGTTTGAAAAATTACTAATACCTCCTTGATTTTAACAGCTATTTAGCAATTAGCCAAATCCATTAGATTTTTCATCCATTTTTTTCGGTGAACTGATCAAAATGCCATTGTGAATTAAAAATTATAATTTTATTTATTAATTAAATTTTTTTATAGACTAAGTGAATAAACTTTTTATAATTTTTAAAAAAATTTCCATCCACCCCGTTCGATTTTTTATAAGTTTTAAATTTGAAAAAAAAGAAAAAAAATACAGTAAGGGCAAAATTGATAATTTCATACTCCATCCAAGGATTACATAATTTCTTCATACATCGAGGGTATTTGTAATTTTTCAAACAACGATGGAGTATTTATAATTATATCAAATCTCAGGAGAGGTTGTTGTAATTTACTCATTTGAATAATGTGTGTTTTTTGTAACTTCAATTTTTTTTTTCTGGAATGAGGGGATTTATTAATTTATTTTGCAATTGTTTTATAATCCCAAGCAAAAGAACACCTTCAAGATTGATTAATGGATGGGGATAGATGAATTAGACAAATTTTGTCTCAATTCATGAATGGGACGAGAATTGAGTGGATTTGAGTGAAAAAATTATGGTTTGAGGTGAAGGGGAAGTTGGAATTTTGGTTTGAGAGTTATTCTATTCCCATCATACACCTGTGAGTGAACATCATGTAATTTTTTCCCGCCATCATTTTTTTCTCCATCCAAGAGCCGGACTAAAAATATTATATATATATATATATATATATATATATATATATATTTAAGTTACAGGATTAAATATATTTTATTAAAATACGCACAAGATTAAAATTAATCAATCAATAATTACAGAATTAAATATGTCAAATACATAAAACTTACAATACTAAATTTATTTTTTTTAAAGATCAAGGATCAAAGAGCGACACACCTATACTTGCAGGACGAAAAGTAAAATTTCCCCTACATCTATTGTTACCTTTCATTTTCTTATAGATTCATTCTCCCTCGAATCAAACAAGCTCAAACAGTTTTAATTAATTTTCTTGATTTTGTGAAGTTTTATACTAGGAACTTTTTTTATTTTTATTTTTATTATTATGATTTTTTATATATATATAAATAGGTGAAAAATTGTCCCTGATTTAGCAAGAACCATAATCCCAATATTAGTCGCAGTCTGGATTTTTCTTTTCTTGGAACTAGTTTTTGAATCGTGATTTCGACTCTGTTATTGAAGTTTTAGTTTGAATTAGGCTTGAAAGAACCAAATCAATCACAGAGTTAGTATAATATACTTATATATGATTGACCGTTTTTCTTTAACTGTATACCAATTATAAAATAAGTGTATTATATTTTTTATATAATTAATTCAAATTTGATCAAATCAAATTCAGGCTGAACTTCCCCTAGGAAACTTCTTATGAATCTTTCTTAAACTGCTTGTCGCGTGATGAGAGTGGAAATCAAATTATTTGCTTAATTTAATATAACTTAAGGATGTATTCATAAAAAAAAATATATATATATATATATATATACTTAAGGATGTATTGCATGCTCAAGTCATCTAAAAGATTACAGCATTAGTGACGAAAACTTGCATAAAGTTATTCAATATGTATATATTTGGGTGAATAACAATTTACCTCTATAATATTAAAAATGAGCAAATTACCTCCTTATGAAAAAAATATAGCAATTTATCCTCTATAATGAGTAAAGTAAAGCAATTTATCTTCCTATCTAAGAAGGTAAATTGCTTCATTTTAAAAAATATAGGGAGGTAAATTGCTATTTATTTTTTTCATAGAGGGATAATTTGTTTATTTGCAATATCATAAGGGATTGCTTGCATTTTTCGCTTTATTTTATTGTTAAAGAAGACCATCCTTTTAGTATAATTTATCTTTGAGTTAAATTCATTTTGACCCCATGTGATATAGAAAAATATCAAAAAAACTTATGTGAAAATTTAAATATCAAAAGTCAGCTTTATATTATGAACAATGACTTACACAACCCTTTGATCAACCTAGTTTTAGGGTTTTTTTATAATTCGCAGAGTGTGTAGTTGATACTTTATTTTTCTCAAATTTTTTTTGAACATTTCTAATATCACAAGGGAGGTCCTTTTATTTTTTATGATCTTTCAATTTTCATTTTTTTTAATTATTTTAGTCATTTTTGTTTTTCTTTGTCTTCAACTTTCACATCCCTTTTTGTTCCTTCATATTTTTTTCAATAATTTCTTATAATTTTTTTCTTATACTTTTTGTCTATTTAATGAATATATTTGCTGAATCAGTTTCGATCGAACAAAATCAATCAAAGAATAAGTGCATACACTTATCATATGATTGATCAATAAAAAATTAAGTATATTAATCACACGATAAGTATTTAAATTCGATTAAATTAAATTGGAATTAAAAAAGTTCCCCAACCCACCTCCACATCCGATCCCACGTCAGATAGATCTTGCGGCGGAAGTCCCTCAGTTGTTAGTTAGCATAACAGCCTGCATGCATTTTGGGTTTTGGAAGGCCCCACCCTGCTCTGTTTTTTAACTGACAACTTCTTTGTCTGTATTTCTATGGATGACTAAACTCAAAAACAAATTCGACAGAAAAGAGCATTCATAACATAGCTTGATACAGGAAATAAATATACAAACGCGCGCGCACACTCACATAAACATGAGCCCAGCAGCAGTTGAGCTTACAAACTGTGGTCCGAGAAGGAGAATCCAATTTCAGGTTTCGCACCGAAAGCACAGAACACAACGGCGGAGCGCACGCTTAAATATTCCCAAGGGGGAGGACAAAATTCTGCGCTTGATGCCTCCTCGGACGGGAGTCGCAAATGTTACCATCTGGTCTGAAAACGGCGGCCTTTGGGCCATTAATGCAGTTTGTTCTTCCTTGTAAAGAGAAAAGCCGGATTTTGGCGTTTTTTAAGAAACAGAGAATATTGAGACAGTTTGAGCGTGGAAAAAACACACAAAGTGTTCTGCTATAAAGAGGGGGGGCATACACCCTGCACGTGGGCAGGCCGCTGCCAACTACCAAGATGTGAAATCTCCACGTATTAACGAACTTGCCAAGTATAATAAAAAAAAAGCTGCACAAGAAAGAATTAAGTATAACAAGGCTATGTTTTTCATACAGATACATATTGGATTAACTTGTAGTATATTAATATCAAACATAAGATGTCATACTGACTTGAATTTCTTCCAAGGAGTAACATCTAAGCACAAATTAATAATTAAAATGACAGAAATCAAGGCTTCTATTGTCCACAGAAGAGTTCTTACAGTTATTTTCAGACACAAAAAGTTATAACATAATGGGATTCGCCCCACAAATTTGAAAATGGCCAAGGTTGGTTGTATTATAATATGTGCATAATACGTACCTGTGGCGGATCCAGTGGTGTAAATGCGGCTTGCTCAAGTGTCCGGTAAACACCTTTTTGACTACTATGAAGCACTATATTCAAGTTAATTATTATATAAACATGGCCTAAAAGTATAATAAACATTGGGACGAGCAGGGGCAACAGAGTTTTGCTGACATAAGACAACTTGATGACGTTCTGAGTTTGTTGAGGCGTTTTGTTGTCCCAGCTAAATCATCGGAAAGACTATGTTTCATAACGAAACAGCTAACTAGTGGGAATGTCGAGTTTTCCTGACAAAAAGTTGCGAGGTTTTGTTGAGTTCGTTGCTGCTGTCCCTGTCCCTGTCCCTCTCCCACTAAACATTGTTAATTCTTGGACTCAAACAGGAGTGTCGATGTTGCAATGTAAAATTTTGGTATTCGCAAATTTTATAAGAGGCAAATTTTATAAGAGAGAAAAAATATTGTCAATATATTTGATGTTTATAGCCCAAAGGAGTTGGGCCCTATACACTTTTCAATAAGGCCCATGTCATTAGATGGAAGAAGTTCAAGGCCTCCCCCAATAGCCCAACAAGAAGATGGCCCAAGGTGCCGTCCATATGCGTGGCCCAATAAGAATGACCTGCCCCAGACCTGTTGCTAGCTATCCGTGTAAGACATCCACCTGAACTGCCGCACAAGACTATTCAGCCCACATGGAAAACACAAGTCAAGAAGGCTCCCTCAGCATTTCAAACCTCTAAAGCAGAAAGGACTCCTCTTGGGTTAAGGAGTCCTCAAGGACAAGGAGTCCCCTTCAGCTCGAAAACCTATCTTTCAAACAAGACTAATCAGAGATAAGATCGGAACATGTCTTATCCTAACTATCTCTATCTACTCATCCTTAAAATTAGAAGAACGTGCAGACTCCTAACGGAGGGGGCTATCCTCTTGTGTATATAGGTTTGGTTCCAAGCGGGGGACACCTTTCTTGACTCTGAGAATTTTACTCTAAAATGGCTATTTGACACTCTCTTTGCATTCCGAATATGATTTATCTCACAGATTTAATTCTCCTATCACGGTTTCTCATCTTGATTCATTTGTCATACAATTATTTTTTCTTTAAATTAATACTAACTTGAAATTCGGAGTGCTAACCCGTTGTTTTGCAGGTTCCGTTTCCCAAATTCCTTTTCTTGGTCCATATCTAGATCCTAGGTCCAAGCTTGTTGAATCCATAATACTTTTGCACGCATCAATATTAATCAAGTTTCAATTTGCTAATTTTTCACTCGATGTTGTCCCACCCCACATTGTTAATTGTTTATTTTAGGATGCAATTTATTATTTCCTTCCAGGTTGATTTGAACCTTTAACAACATTAATTTAGGGAAGTTTTTAACTTATTTTGAATTAAAACATTATAAATTTGGAAATAATGACTCAGTTTTTTTTTTTTTTTGGGTTACTGCTTTCGCCTCTTGCCAATGTTGACATGGGCATCAATAATATTAATTTATGGCTTTAATATTATAACCAGAAATAAACGTTGAAATTTGATTACCTCTACAATGAATTTCTTGATTTTCATCTTAAAAGCCTTTGATTTCCTTGAATTTAGTTTGAAAGAATTTTAAAATTTCTTTAATTTTCGCTTGCTTGTATTTTGATTCGTTTGTTTTGAATTTGTTGAAGAATGCATCTATTTATAGTTGTAATATAGAAGCCTCTATCATAGTTATTTGAGACGTGGCGCGATTTGATTGACCATCATAATTTTTTTTTTTTTTTTTTTGTCATACATTATTGCTAAATTACTAATATACACTCTTCATTTGAAGGATTTGATTTTGAATGCCACTAGTATGATAGTTTTGACATTTGGCATTATTTACTGGGCGTAGAAAATCTCTATTATTATTCATTAATTATCTTAAAAATTGAATTAATTTGATTATGTTTCAAAATATAAATAAAAATAATATTAATATATTATTTTCTATGCTATTTAACAGGTACAAATTTAATTTAAGGATAACTATATTCCTTCTCTAAAATTGTTGTAATTACACGTAAACCCCTGTGGATTGAAAAAATTACATCTAGCACCTCTAAAGTTTGCTTCAATCTAGCTTTGTTAAAAAAATTCATCAAATTTGCTGATATTAACAAAAAAGATTAAGAATAAATCTATATTAACCCCTAACTAACTTATTACCGACTTATTGCAGGTCAAATAATTTTTTTTATAATCAAATTATCCTTATATGTCTTCACGTCATTAATGAATGTGAAGAGATATATCTTCACTGTTATAAAGGTGTTTAGTTGAAAAAAATTATTTGGCCTGCAATAAGTCAGAAATCAGTCAATCGAGGGAAAGTATCAATTTTTATTCAATTTTTTTAAATATTAACAAATTCAATGAATTTTGACTAATAGAGGGACTTATTTGATAAACTGAAGCATACCTCAGGGGTGCTAAATGTAATTTTTCAAACCATAAAGGGTCTACCTATAATTATACTAAACCAGGGGAAGGGAGTGTAATTATTCCTTTAGTTTATCTACAAATTCTTTCAACTTGACCTTACTAGTTGTTGTTGCAGGCGATTTCCGCGAAGTAAAAAAATATATTGTGAGATAAAGAAAAAAATTATAAAAAGATATAAAACGTAGTGAGGTGATGAAAGAAAAGTACATAAGAAAAAAGAAAATTGGATAAAGTAAGTAAGAAAGAAAAAATGATAATTGTGAGCTTATTAAAAATATGAAAGCTTGTAAGAAAAAAAAAATGGAGAATGTGAGAGAGAAAAAATTAATTATAATAGGATTTATTAAAACTATGAAAGTTTGTGAGGGCAAAAAATATGGAGAACATGAGAGAGAAAAATGTAGTAGTGGGTTGAGAGAAAAAAATTATAATTTTAAAATAATTAAAAAATATTAACAATACTATTATGGATAATTTGTTTTAAAAGAATAAAATGAATGAAAGGGTAATGATGTGCATAAAAAAATAGGCTGGCACAAAGAGGCTCAAGCGGCCCGAAAAAGAAGAAAGAAACGAAAAGTCCATAATCTTCTAAAGAGGCCGAAGTCATGAGAGACCTGTAACATTCTAAGAGGCTCAAGGAGTCCTGGCAGGCAGCCCTAGCAGATGTCCCCCAAAAAATAGATTGGCAAAGGGGGAGGCCCAGGACATTCTCCTGACTCGGACCATGATCAAAATCTAACAAAATATAAGGCCCAAAAGGCCCACACACTTGGCAGCCACTCTCCCACATAGCACCTCATCAACTTAACGGTCAACAGCCTCTCAAACTACATCAGCCTAAGAAAGACATCCCTGGCTGGGACTCCTTGCAGACGATGAGTCTTCTTAGACTGAAGAAGACTCCTAAAGTACTCCTAGTTGTGGATAGGGACGTCCGACCCCTTATCCAACCATTCCAACCAACTTCAGCATGATTCTCGGAAGGGGGATAGGCCCCAACAAACGGGGACTCCTCTATAAATACATGTTCGCTCATCCATACTAGGGACACCTTTTCTCACTCTCTAGTCACGTCCCTCACACATCTCTTACTCTCTAAGCATTCTAAAACATTCTCTAAGCACTATACAAGCACATTTATACGTGTTTTTACATTTTTTACCAACTTTATTCACTATATCTCGATTTTTCAATAACATTTACTTACTTTTTATTTATTCCATCCCAAATCCAATACTAATTTGGGCATCAGAGTGCTAACGCCTTTTATGCAGGTCCCCCCTTCAGGATTTGCATTCACTTCACCCAAGCTTTTGAACGATTTCCAAATTGTTGGACTTTGCGTTTTTGGACTTGGCATTGGTTTTGACATTTGTGAGAGAACACAGATCTAAGACGTGGTAACAATAGAAACACCTAGCAACATATTGAACAAGGAGAACGCCATGGGAGACAGTTGGTAGCGCCAAGGCCCTGTAGGTTATGCCAAGGACACCCTTGGACCCCCCCGTGGGCTGTCGTCCTAGGACCTCCCAGGCCTACTAACCCGCTGACTGAGCCTCCACACCACAGTACCTCCTTAGACACTCCCTGGGAGCTCCCTAAGGACTCCTATGGACCATACAACAGACGATCACGATGGGCGTACGGGAGCAAATGGCAACATTAGTCTCAGCCCGCGCAGTAACTCCATTAGACGTGGATGCCCCTAAGGAAGAAAGTCAAAGGGTATCCCCTGACCCTACACCGCCAGTCGCAAGAGGCCCAGGACCCTCCCTCTCAAGCTCAGCAGGATGTCCCTCCTCAATGGCTCGCACGCCTGGATTGCCTGCAGAAAGGTCTCCAAAATGTCCAATACCAAATCTCGGGAATGCCCTTAGAAGAGCAACAAGGCATCATCCCCTTCAGTGAAAAAATCATGACAGAAGAACTCCCCCTAAACTGGAAGGGCCCAGCCTGTCGGAATACGATGGAACCATAGATCCGCAGGAGCACCTCTCTTGCTTCAGAATATTGCCCTTCTCCAGCGTTACACTGTTGGGGTCAAATGCTATGTGTTCGTAACCACCTCACATGGTAGGCCTAACAGTGGTTCAATGCGTTGCCCTCGGGATCCATCTGATCATTCGAAGAATTTCACTCTCTTTTTCTCCATCAATTTGCCAGTAAACGATGTCAAAAGACAAGCATGAGTCTTTTCTCTTTACAACAAAGAGAACGGGAATCACTAAGAAAGTATCTTCAACATTTTAGTTTAGCAGTCCCAAAACTCCCTATTACTACATCTAATACACTAATTTGTATTTTTATGCAAAAATTATAAAATGGAATTTTTTTCAAATACTTAACTAAGAAGCCCCCTCTCAATTTTTATAATCTCTTAGATAAACAACTTGGCGGTTGTAGATATCTAGAATTAAGGTATTAATATATACTCTTAACCAAGAAATTCACCAACTACCAATACATACATACATACATATATATACTTATTAACTGATGACACTTAATGCATGTGCAACCAATATAAGCACAGTAATAAAAGGATTTTAAAAAAAAAAAAAAAAGAAACTACCAAGATGATGTCCTCTCCTTATATAATAATATGAATGTATTACTTCAGATGCGTACATGAAAATAAAAGTCTTGAGAATTAATTTTTCAGATAATTATATTACACCCTTGACTTATATATGATTTATTTACACAAATTATTTTTATTTTTTAGATAATTATATGTACACCCACCAAAATATTATTATCACTTACACAAATCTTTTTATTTTTTCAAAAAATTACACACACCTTCTCTAAAAATGTTAGCATCATTACACAAATTATGGGAAAAAAAAATTTAGTCTATTAACTTGGTTCTCGTTCAATTTTGGTCCACTAACTATGATAATTATCACATTTTCTACACTAACTTTGAAAAATGGGTCAATCAGGTACTCCGATGGCATTTTGGCCGGAAATTGCTGATGCGTCAATATTTTCGGTGAAATAAGCCATGTCATCGTCTGACATGTCTGATGACGTGGACTTATTTTTTAACAGGTGTATTTTAGTCCACTAACTTTTCTCCTGGTGTAATTTTAATCCACTAACTTTATCCTCATACAATTTTTGTCCATTATTTGAATTTATTATCTATACTACATACAAAAAATCCATTTTCACTCACAAATGACGGGTTACTTACACCACGACACTATTTTTAAAATTATAAAAATATCATTATGTAATTTTAACCACCCTACTCAAATTCTTCTTCTAGTCAATATAATTTATACTATTTATCTATACTAATATGAAAATTTCACTCACACCAAATCTTTTTGTTTGGTAATTTTCTAAATTACTTTTATTTTATTTTATTTATTTTATTTTTTTTGAATATGATGTGTTGATTTATATATCTTATAATTCTTATTTAAAATATAGTTTAAAATATAAATAATTATTTATTATATGCACGCAGGGTCGGCGTGCCATAACAACTAGATTTATATAACATAATTTAAATAAAAAATTAACCCACCCACCCACCTTCCGCTCATTCTTCGAGAATTAGAAAATTTTCAAGTTTGAATTTGTTCATTTGGAATTTATATTCTTCTACTTCATTTTATTTAATATGAATTTCTTTTTCTCTCTTTTTTTTATGTCATTCCCTAAGTCCATAAGTTTGATCCTATAGAATTTGTAGCCCAAAAAGAAAAGAAAGCTTAGTACAATTGGGCGACCGTCGTCGTCCAACGCACAATTGGGGCGACACCATCGCCAAGTTGTGTGTTGGGGGCGAGGCGGGGGGCTGGGTGTTTGAGGGAGGTGGGTGGGTTATTTTTTTTATTTAAAATATATTATATAAAATAAATTTAAATAATGGATAAAAATTGCACTAGGACAAACTTAGTGGACTAAAATTACACCAGGATAAAGTTAGTGGCCTAAAATTACACCTGTTAAAAAATAAGTCCACGTCATCAGACATGTCAGACGATGACATGGCTTATTTCACCGGAAAATATTGACGCATCAGCAATTTCCGGCCAAAATGCCATCGGAGTACCTGATTGACCCATTTTTCAAAGTTAGTGTAGAAAATGTGATAATTATCATAGTTAGTGGACTAAAATTGAATGAGAACAAAGTTAATGGACCAAAAAAAAAATTTTCCCCACAAATTACCCTTACTTTTCAGCTGTCAGAAGAGCTTCTATAATTATGCAAAAAATAGGAATGATTTGTGTAAATAATCTATAGGTGAAGGGTGTGAATGTAATTATCTCTTAATTTATTTGTAAACATTATTCCTTTCCAAATACTCTCATATTATTCATATTTAAGCTATATAAATCATGATTTCAGTTTATCGTGGTAATGAACTTTTAAGAACTAGCATTTTTTTTTTTTTTTCATATAGTATTTGCCATAATATATTATATCTTCAGCAACAAAATACAGTATTGTAGAAAACAAATATTAAATAAAGGGAGTATGAGTATAGTAATGAAATAAGTAAAAGGTTGCAGAATAAATCGAAATATAAACATAGTATGTAAGAAATTTCACATTTAAGGCTAAAATTTTAATAGTTGGTAGTTGTTTTTAGTACTCTTTTATATATGATATTGATTAACACTCTCATTATTTTATCAGAATGATAAAACTAATAATCTAAGGGCTCATTTAATTTTAATGATTGGGGTTGATATTCTTGTAAATCAAAGTCTATTTTTGTTTATTTCATTTAATAGAAGTCCGATATTAATGTGGTTGGCCTGTCATTGATTATAGTAAAACATGATTGAAATAATAAAATTATCTATCTCATCTTAATTCTATCATACAAAGTAAAAGAGCCCTAAGAGTATTAGATTATTTTTAAGTCAAATTTCATAAAATTTTAAGATAGTTCAAAATTTAGTCTATTTCGGACCTACTTTATTTAAATTAAGACTCTTCCTTTTAAATAGTTGTAAACTTTGTTATAAGAGTCATTCATCGATCAATACAGTTTTTTCATTTCAAATTCGAATTCTCACAATATTGGAGACGTATTCTTCTTTATTATTTAATTTCTATTATTTTTCCCTCCAATTTTAGAAGAAGATTATAAAAGCTAGAGGTGTGTGCAACTTTATGTAAATTACAAGGAGCTTCTACGAGGTTTGTCATAATTATAAATATTTCAATTGTTATTTGAAAATTACAAACACCTCCTTTAAATTACAAATATCCTAACAATATCCCTTATGACAACTTATCCCAGGGACATTTGTTAGGGTATGTGTAATTGCAGGAGATTTTTGTAAATTTTTTAAATAACGAAAATATATATATATTAAAGGAAACTTCAGGGAGCCTTTTGTAATTCACTCTATTACTTATGGGAAATAATGATTGAAACTTGATGTTAAATTAGAAAAATTCTAGACTAGGTTTGGCTGAATCAACTGATAACAAAGCAAGTATATTGAACATGTCAAGTGATTATTAAAATTTGGCCAAATAAGATCCGGACTAGAATTTCCGGTCGAGTTATTAGTTTAAAATGAGAAACTATTGAAAATATAATTTCTAATTCAGCGAAACGACCTACTTCCAGATTTTGAGACAAGCAACTGCCATTTTCGAAGGTGGACTTGCTCTGTTCTCAGTTAACAGACAAAAACACTAATTTCAACTGTATTTCTAGCGGAAATTTTAGTTTGGGCCTGGCTCGATTGAATATGAATCAATCATATAGTAAATGCAAAACACTTGTCATGTGATTGATATACATTTTAAAAAAAATATTTGCTTAGTAATTAGTTTGCTTCGACCAAACTTGATTTAGACAAGTATTTCTAAATCAAACACACTGACAGCCCGATGACAAAACTGAAACAAATCAGCAAGAAATAGAGCATTCGCCATTCAGAACTTGGATACCATAAATGAACATCAAGACGCAGTATTGTAAGGGTTACATGATCAAATCATATGTATACCATCGCATACATACAAGCATGTTTCAAAGATTAAGCAGAAATTATTCATTTTAGTACGTAGCACAGAGACAACGTGAAAAAGTACAAATTATCAACACATTACATGCCTGAAACACAGACAAGAGCTGTTACGACAAAGGCCAAAGTGGAGTAAACACACAGACACATACGGGACGAACCGTCGACATCCAAGGAAGCAAATTTTAGGCATGCATGCATGTCATCATGAGTTCAGTTCCCAAGGAGACGACGGACGCAACAGACGATAGCATGCTTTATCATGCGGAAGAGAGCGCTGAAAATTCGGCGCTTGATGGCTCCTCGGACGGGGTACGCTGATTTCTGATTAATGTTGTCTGAAAATGGTGGCTTCTGGTTGAGGGTTTTGTGGGTTTGGGGCATTGAGCCTGATCGAAGGGTTCTTTTCTTGTAGAAGGGAAGGATGGATGTATGGAGTTGAGGTAGCTCCTCCTCTTTATGCAGGCTTGGGCGAATTGCTTGAAGATTTTAGGTCATCGACAACATCGCCCACCAAAAATAAATCTAAAATGCAATGAAAACTAAAATAATTTGGTTAGGAAGGGTCAATAAGCGACCTGATTGAAGAGGAGTGATGTAGACGTTACTTTTTTGTGGCAACTGACTGACGTGTAAACTTGTGATTTTCTGCCGCATGGGATTTTCTGCCCTACGATGGATGCAATTGGCTGACGTGTAAACAAACCTTATTATCGTACGGCTCATATTCAATATAATCTTATAATTCTAATAAATTCAACTAATTTAAACAAGGATGTAAGTTGCATTCCTACGTATATAATTTTCTACACATTCAAGAATGTCATGATGTTTTGGTTTCACTATTTCTAGTCAACAACTGAACGCGTTTGCCTGTTCCATGTCCACATCTTTAAGCACCAAAGCCTATTTCTTGGGTGACATGTATTTATGTTTCGGTGGGGTTTGGGTTAGTAATAAACTAATAGAAATAATGAAAGATTAGTTTAGTAAGTGTAAGTCATTGATATATTATTACTTAATAGACTCTTATAAATAGTAGATATACAATGTTGTTTAAAAATATGAAAAACAAGGTAAAAGTTTACGATATTCACATGTTATGATTATTCTATACCATGTTATCAGTATGAGTTGCTTCTACTTTTTCATAAGGTATGTATTATTATATTAATTATAATTGTTATAATTTAAGAATATCATCGAATAATTTGAAAAACTTGAATTTCTTACTCTGGACATTACAGTTAATAATTATTTATTATGGATCATCGATATCTAAATTCACGAAAGCTGTGAATATGGGTGATACAATTAAATAAGAAAATCAGGCATCAACAGGATTGCGCAAAAGCAATGATTTTTCCTATGGTTCCACATTATTGAAGGATTAAAAACAGAATATTAAATGTAAAAGATCCTCTTATCCTTTGGAATAATTTAAAGGAGATATGCACAGCAAAAGTCCATAATTCTCCCTAGAGCTCGTTATAAATGGATGCACCTGAGGTTGCAAGATTTCAAATCTATGGCAGATTACAACTCTGCACACTTTAATATAACCTCACAGCTGAAATTATGTGGTGAACATTCATGGATGCTGATATGCTACAGAATATTGGAATGGGTTAACAAAAAATAATTTGATTGTTTGTCATTCGTCAATCTTTATCCAATATATTGAATTGCTGAATACGATAATAATTTATCAAGTTGACAATGTTTTGTTGTGCTTATAGTTGGAACAGGTGACCAAAAAGTGAATTGGATTGACGTTTCAAAAATAATTCAAGCGATCTTTATTCAAGTAATATTATCTCGATGAGTATGGTAAGTATTCATCTTTAGTATATGTATCTGTTGTGCTTACCATTACGTTAAGCATCACTTTAACTTCACAACAAATGCCCATAGACCATTTAAATAACCTATGTAGTTGGGTTGCACTTGGATGATGGCTATGAAACCAACTTTTGATGGTTCTTTTAAAATGTTCCAAGTCGAGGACCTCGAGATTGGGCATTGTGAGTCCTATTGAGACTTACACTGTGCCGTGTTTCATCGACGACAGATGTTGGACGTCTATGCAATTTCAGTGTAGACTAAACCGACTCACGGGGATCGTCATATAGAAGCCTTGGAGGCTTGGTTGTTATGACTTGAATCCTTAGCTCCAATAGTACGGGAGTAGACATCAGTCTTCAGGAACCATGAAAGTCACGTGCACACAATAGCTGTAACTTGGATCCATATGAGAGGTGATCGTATCACAAACATGATCATTATAAGCCTTGTCCAGTGCAGTCGGAATGTGTAGTAAGGACGGCAGGTTCCAAGAAGTGGATCTGTCCCATGTCAACATATAAAAAAAGCGTCTCCTATGCACTTGGAGACACATTCATGCCTTATAAACCTATAGCCACAATGGTTGATCAAATAGGAAAAAGAGGTTCATATGTCGAGCAATTAAATGTAACGCGGTCTCAAGTATTAAAGCATAGATGCCTAATTTAGGATGGGAACGGACCTAATTCCATGCCCTAAACTAAGGTCAAGAGATGGTAGACGGAAGGACCATACCTTTATGAAATTGGGAGCCTAAAAATATTCACACATTTATTCACCTAGTCTCTAGTGTCATGGACCATTGCTAGACAGCCACCCGTGGTAGAGAGCTTTCTTGATCAATAGTTGATCAAAGATGATTTTTATTAAATTAGAGTTAATTAATCATATGTGTTGGACACTAGCCCAAGTCTACCTGAAGGTGAACCTAAAGAGTCACACACAAATCATCGAGGAAAAACAAGGAATTAATTTGGAATTAATTCTATAAGGTGTAAGTAATTGGATTACTTACACATGGGGTGATCCATTGGATGGATAACCCAAGATTAAATTAATTAATTAATTGAGTTTATCTTGATTAATTATTAAATTGGATTTATTAATTAAAAATATATTTGGGCTTACGTATTTAATATGATTAAATGACATTGGGCTAAATTTAATTTAATTAAAATTCAATGGGCCTTGAATTATTTTATAAATTTGGTCCACTAGCCAATTGATGGAAAGAGAGTTGATCAAAAATTGTTGGCCAAAATTAGATACATCAATATTGCATGATTGGATCATACCATATAAAGGGAAGAGTTGTCTTGTAGATAAGTGGACTGTATCTAGACATATTTTCACTTATCTATACATGGTATATATATTTGTATTATGTATAATTATTAAGATAATAATTACATAATACACCCTGATGCGTTGAAAAAATGGACAGGTCGAATGGATCTAGAATATGGTTCCAAGCTTGGGCCGAAGCATATGCAAATCCTTAAGGGGGATCTGTGAAAAAGACATTTATACTCCAACACCAAGTTAGTATTGGATATTAAAAAATATGAAGAAAGAAAAATAGATAAATGCAATATAAATCTAAATATGGTGAATAATATGCGTGAAGAAGTACAAGAATACGTGATAATGTGCTTGTGGAGTGCTTAGAGAATATTTAGAGAATGCTTAGAGAGTTGTTAAAGGTGTCAGGAAGGTGACAAGAAGGTGTGAGAGACGTTATGGGGTCTCCCCCACGTGGAGGAGTAAACCTGTATTTATAGGGGGTGTCCCCTTTGTACGAAGTTCTGCACGTTTTTCATTCGAGGAGAAATGGATAAGGATCATTTGGATAAGCCATGATATGTTCTTATCTTTTGTTAATCTTGTTATTGAATGCTTATCTCTGAATTTGGGGGACTCTTCATCAACGAGAACTCCTAACTGCTAGGGAGTCCAAGCTACCAAGGAATCCAAGACTTAAAGGGTACCTCCCTTGTCTGCAAGGAGTCTCAACCGTTAGGGATGTCCTCCTTGCTAGGATTGATGTGGTTCCAAGGTGGCTGTTGACCTCTGAGCTGATGAGGTGCCACGTGGTAGAGTAGGCTGCCACGTGGATATTTTGGGCCGAATGTTTTGTTGGGCTTTGATCATGGTCCGAGTAGGTAGATGCTCTGGGTCTCCTCCCTTTGCCAATCTGTTATTCGAACCCGTCAAAGGTGTCTGCTATGCTCTTTTGGGCCTTCTAGGATGTTATAAGCCTCTCATTTCTTTCTTCTTTATGGATCTCTTGGGCCTCTTTGGGGCAGTTTATTTTTATACACATCAACAACCCCCACTCTAATCTAGAGATTTCAACACTTATTAAAGTAGTCGTCTTTAGAGTTGAGGTTCGAAGAAGGAACTTTTTTTTTTTTTTTTGAATTCCTGCAAAGAATGTTAGTAGCATAGGCATGTTTAGAAAATAAAAGAGATCTTACTTCTTAACTAAGGGACCTCGCTGGAGGAATAATAAGGTGTCCGCAAAAAATAGGGCTTAGATGCCTCCGTGGAGGAATTTAGGTGTCTCCACGGGATAGGCTTACAAGTCCCCTAAAGAAAGACCTAAATACTTGCCCAAAGAAGAACTGGGGTACCTCCACGGACGAGGCATTTATGCTTGTGTAGAAGAGAAAGCTTTTATTTGAGAAGTTTGAAAAGGATGTCTCCCTCGTGAAACTCCTACAAGAAGGCACATGTTAATACATAGAATGTGATAAAATAAACCTCCAAGATTATTAAATTAAAATATGAAAGATACTCCCTAAAGGAAACTTGTATGTGGAAATTTATTCGTTGAGGGGGACGTCTGCCTAAGGGCAAGCTTATTCCGTGAAGGATGTTTGCCTGGAGAATGACTTATTTTTTTAGGGAGATGCCCGCCTAGGGGCATAATTTTCTGAAGAGGGTGCCTACTTGGGGCAAGGCTTATTTTTTTAGGATGATGCCCTCCTGATTTTCCAAGGGACCACCTCCACAATAAATCAAATTAGTAAGAACATTAGAATTAAGTAATGCTAATGGTGGTACCGCTAAAGTTTGGCCTTGAATGGACATAGTAATCATTAGATCAATGCTCCCATAGACGATGGCAATGATGTGTTCAAAAAAAGCATAGGTCCAATGGATCTGGACTACTGTTTCCAAGTTTGGCCGAAGCGTATGTAGATTTTTAAGGAGAGATCTGCAAAAAAGACGTTAGCAGTCCGATGCCTAAGTTAGTATTGGATATTCAAAAATATGAAGATGAAAAAGTAGTTAAATGCAATATAAATCGAGATATGGTGAATAATATGCGTGAAGCAGTATAAGAAAACATGATAATGTTCTTGTGGAGTTCTTAGAGAATTTAGAGGATGCTTAGAGAGTGAGAGAGATTATTTGGAGAGTAAAGAAGCTGTGAGGGACATGTTGAAGGTGTCAGGAAGGTGACAAGGAGGTGTGAGAGACGTTAGAGGGTCTCCCGTGGAGGAGTAAACCTGTATTTATAGGGATTGTCACCTTGCGACGGAGTTCTGCACATTTCTTTCATTCTTGGGGATGACAAGGATCGTTTAGATAAGCTCTAATATGTTCTTATCTTCTGTTAATCTTGTTGTTGAATGCTTATCTCTGAGTTGGGGGACTCTTCATCAGCGAGGACTCCCAATCGCTAGAGAGTCCAAGCTGCCAAGGAATCTAGGGCTTAAAGGGGACCTCCCTCGCCTGCAAGGTGTCTCAGCCGTCAGGGATGTCCTCCTTGCTGGGGCTGATGTGGTTCCAAAGTGGTTGTTGACCTTTGAGCTGGTGAGGTGCCACGTGGGCCTTTTAGGCCGAATGTTTTGTTGGGCTTTGATCATGGTTCGAGTAGTGGGATGCCCTAGATCTCCTCCCTTTGCAAATCTGTTCTTTGGGGGGGGGGGGGCACCGCCAGGGTTTCGTGCCAAATCCTTTTGGGCCTCCCAATATTTTATGAGTCACTTGTTTCTTTCTTTTTTTTTGATCACTTGGGTTTCTTTCGGCCAGCTTATTTTTATGGACATTACACATAAAACTAAAAACTCTACCCTCTCTTCTCGAATTCAGCCGCCCCCTCTCTCTCACTTGGTGAGATTTTGATCTTAGTCTCTTCTAGCAAAGGGATTAAGGTCTTGTTCGTTCCAGTGTGGTGTGGATCTTTTTTGGAGGATTCCTACGTGAGAATCTTGAGTTAACAATTCAAGGCAATTAGCCGGTTGGAAACTTGAATCGAAAGAGGTATTCTCATTTTCTGAGTTTTTGCATCTCATTTCATTTCTTATACCATAGCCTTGTATGAATGTTTTATTTTTTTTATTTCATACTACATCAAACTATAGTAGGAGTCTTTCTTCAGTCTAGGAAGATCCTTCATCTGCAAGGAGTCCCAGCCGCCACAGATGTTCTCCTTGTTAGGACTGATGTGGTATAATGTGGCTGTTGATAGTTGGGTTGATGAGGTGCCACGTGGGAGTGTAAGTTGCCACGTATGTAGGCCTTTTGGGCTGAATGTTTTGTGGGCTTTAACTATACTCCGAGTCAGGGGATGTCCTAGGCCTTGAGTCCAGGGATGTCTTAGACCTCGAGTTCGGGGATGTCCCAAGCCTCGAGTCCGAGGATGTCCAAGTCTCATTTTTCCTAGGCTTCTTAGGCTTGTCCGAGCCTGCCTAATTAAATTGTGGGGTAGGACATCCTTGGCCTCCTAGTGGCGTTATTGGCATAGGATGTCCTACGCCTCCCGGAGGGTACCATAAACCTTTCCTTTCTTTCTTCTTTTTGGACCGCTTGGGCTTCTTTGGGCCAACTAATTTTTATGTACATCAATAATTGTAAAATTTAAAAAATAGAACTGGAGCTTGTAATACACTTATGACATAGAGGGGTGTTTTGCTACATTTTTTTAAATTACAAGGAGGGTTTTTTGTTGTTTATTTATTACAATGGGGTATTTTACACATTTCTGAAGAAACAAGGGGCTAAATTGCTTTTATCCTTTGATTTAATAAGCATTAATAGTGTTGCTCAGGCACTTAGAATTGAAGAAGAAAGAGTAGTCTCTTACATCATAAAGTTAAAAAAGCATTTCAAGTGCATTGATTGTACTTGCCAAATAAGTAAATTGGCCCCAAGCAGGAGTCTCAAGATGGTTTGAGATCCATTGGTTCAATCCAACCTAATTAATTTTGAATTGGGTTGGGTTACTTATATTTTTAAAACCTAAAGTAAACTGACACTATTCTCTTCTTAACTCGGTGCACTCACAACTCCCTTTCTTCATATACACACACACACTCACAACTCTCTTTCCCCATATATTTTTTGTTTTGGGTAAATTACAATAACCTCTCTTGAGATTTGATATAATTAAGAATACTTTCTCATTGTTTGAAATACTTTTAATACCCTCCTAATTTTAATGGTCGTCTAACAGTTATCCCATTCCGTTAGTCTCCATTAGTTTTTCATCTATTTTTTTGTGGTGAACAAACTAAAATGCCCTTATGGACTAACAATTAATTTTATTTATTTTTTACAAACTTGATTTTTTATTAACTAAGTGAATAAATTTTTTATTATTTTTCAAATTTTTCGTCCATTCCAATTTTTAATTTTTCTTTTTAAAAAAAATACATTAAGGGCATAGTTTATATCATACTGTATCCATGGATTACATAATTTCATTAAATATTAGGGGGTATTCGTAATTATATCAAACCTCAAGGGAGGTCATTGTAATTTATCCTTCAATTTTTATGTGATTTTTTTTTATTTCATATTACAGCTTATAATTCTAAAGGTGATGAAAATGAAAATTGCCTCTCAACAAGTAGAATTTGGTTGCACGACTTGGTGCTCATTGAAGATGAACATCCAATTTTATGGATTATTTTGATAAAACTTAGTATTTTGTTAAATATTTAGTAGATTTTTTACTTTATGATTTTGCAAATAAATCTTAATTTACATGTCAATAGTCCGAAATGACGTGTGATACAAATTTAATCGTATTATATTACAAGTAGTAGTTCTCTTTTTTAGTAGTCCAATATGATCCTTCATTCTTTTCATTGTATAAAATTTTGAAATATTTAAATTCAAATTAATAGAATGGTTTATACTAGCTCAATCTAATCCGTTCACAACCCAATCCGTTTTCGGACCCAACCCATTTCAAACCCAATTTGGATCCGACCCAACTCATTCGAAACCCGACCCATTTTGAATCCAATCTATTGCAAGTCCGATCTATTTGGACCCGACCCAAACTCAACCCAACCCGTCCATTTACCAACACTAGTCCAAAATAAGGGCTAAAAAAGACATTTGGAGGGACATCTCCAGAACAAAATTGGAAAGATGAAAAATGCCCAATATCTATCTGCCTCAATGTAATGTAATTAGTCCCCCAAAGAGGTGATTACAAGAACCCCAAATTTTGGTATTATAGAGCAAACATAGTCACGGGCTGGTCTCAAAACTAGTAAACAAGTTATTGCTCTGGACTAGTCTGGATATGACCTAAGATTATTGTATCTACTGCTTATTTGTCAATTTGCTTCACAAGAAACAAAAAAGAAATGTGCTTGAATTTTATAAGGTATTGTCCCATGTGTTAAAAATTGATATGCAAAGTCAAATCAGCCTAAAACATCTAAGAATTACAATCATTATTTTTAGGATAATTAATATGAGGGTGTAATTATACGTATTCTTCCCGTGATTTAGAATATATCATTTACCATTCTTAAAGTTTGTTTTCATCTAATAAATATGTTCTTTCATTACTCAAAATTCACCAAAATTGTTGATATTAAAAAAAAAAAAAAGCAGAATGAAAATTGATATCAAATTAAAATTATTTGGTGTGTTACTTCAAATAAATTTGTTTGCACTAGAAGAACAAGAAGGAAGCGGAATATTAATACATAACAAACCATGATAATATTCAATAAATTTTAGGGATAATTATCTTGACCTCCCATATTATTATGAAAATATACAAATTCTCCTCTTTTACTATGAAAAATACAAACACACCCTCTGACTAAGAATGACTAACAAAATTTAAGGAATTTACACTTTTGCACTCATTAAAATTTCTTTTTCAAAAAATATATTCGGGCAAAATAAAAAATAATTAAAAAGGCAAAAATGTCCTTATGCTTTTCTCGCGTGGCAAAAGACCCCTCACCTTCCTTCTCCTTCGAATTTTCCTTTCATACAACAAGAACCATTGCCCCTTCCCAAGAGTCACGGTGAGAATTCCATCGGTGGTCGTGACTGATTTTCAGACTTTGAATGCTTACAAACAAATTCACCCTCAAGGCTATTTTTGTCAACAAAATTTATAAAATCCTATCCAAGGGCAAAATAGGAAGGTTACATAAATATTTGGATTAAAATCAGCATTGACCGTTAGTTTGACTAATAAAATGGCTAATTTGTAATGGTAATAAGCTAACAAGGTAAGTTTATGTAATTTTCATAGTAAGACGGGGGATTTGTATATTCTCATAGTAATAAGGGAGGTTAAGGTAATTATCCCTAAATTTTACATGCATAAAAAATTGTCTGCGTGATTGCCGAGAAAGATTCAATTCTCAAAAAAAACTGCACTATGTTTGTTTTTATTTTCAAGTTATCTCCGGGAAGAGGTAAAACATACTCAATATTTGCCACCATACAAAAACACCTTATCTAGGTGTTTTTTACTATTATAGTATAAATATATACATATATATACACACATATATACATAAATATATATAAAAAAGACATAATTTGACAATGAATTAACAATGAATAGTAATTTTTGTCTCCTAAAACACAATATTAAACACATAACCGTTATATATATACATATATATATATATAAATATATAAAAAAAGATATGATTTGACAATGAACAGTAATTTTTGTCTTTCAAAATATAACATCAAACATACAAAACTTATTTTAAATTATCTTCAAAAATAAATTCAAACATACACACATCTCTAAGCCATACTTATTTATCTTTATTTTTCTCTTTTTGCCTCCATAAAACAAACACTTAAAAAATGAATCCAAACACTATGTTGATTTCTCTCATCACGGACCTAACTTGTTGTCAGAACCGCTGCCTCAGGTGCTTGACCACTTTATAATTAAAAGGAAAAAAAAAGAGTAAGAACCTCACATAGTGTTTGGATATGTGTTTTGGGTGTTTTGGTTTTGTATTTTAGAGATAGAGAGTGAAAATTAGAGATAAATAAGTATGTGTTGGAGATAAATTGTATGTTTGGATTTGTATTTTGAGGTAATGTAAAATAGTTTAAAATAAGTGGTGTATGTTTCATGTTGGGATTTGGGAGATAAAAATCACTGTTGATTGTCAAATCATGTCCTTTTTATATATATTTATATATTAAGTATGTATATATATAAAGTTGTAGGTCTAATGTTGTTTTTTTGTTAACAAAAAATACTGTTCATTGTCAAATCATGTCTTTTTTTAATTATATTTATATGTATGTGTGTGTATATATATTATATATATAAATATTCAAAAATAAAAAAACACCCAGATAAGGTGTAAAAATAGAAAAACAAACATTGATTGTGTTTTGTTTTGTCTCGAAAAATGTCCAAGATAAAATAAAACAGAAAAACAAACAAAGCCTCAGGTTCTGTCTAGATTTGTAAAAATTTTAAGATCACACTATTTTGATAACTTTTTATTTTTTCTGCATTATTAAAATAAGGGTAAATTACATCTACCTCCCCTGAGATTTGGCATAATTAAAATACACCCTCGTTGTTTGAAATTACAAATAACCCTGATTTTAATAGTCGTCTAACAATTAACCCAATCTATCTATTTTTTATGATGAACCGACCAAAATACCCTTGTGAATTAAAAATTATAATTTTATTTAGTTTTTAAAAAATATTTTTTTTATGGACTAAGTGGATGAATTTTTTTTATAATTTTTAAAAAAAAATCATCCATCCCGTTCAATATTCTGATAAGATTTTAATTTTAAAAAAGAATACAGTAAGGACAAAGTTGATATTTTTATACCTCCATTCAAGGATTATATAATCTCATCAAACAATTGGGGGAGGTATTTATAATTTTTCAAACAATGAGGGGTATTTGTAATTACGCCAAACCTCAGGGGAGGTGGTTGTAATTCACCCTTAAGATAATTTTCCTCCAAATTTTGTTTTCAAATGAAATAACTTATTACAGATTGCACTTTTTAAACAAATAGAAATCCTCTCATATCACACGATGATATATGACAATATCTTTTAAAATCATGTATTTTAATATTAATATTTTTATTTTACTAAAACACATAAATTAAATAAGAAAATATATATTGTATTTAAAATTTATTAAAAAAAATACCAAAAAACATGATATTGTTTAATGGTTATTTACAAAATATTGTTCAGTAAAAAACTTAGTAAATAGTTCAATATTGAATTTTATATAAATTTACATTAGTAATATAGGAAGACTGTCGTTAAAATATCACTATTTAATTTTCAAAGTATTATAGAATTTATAAGTTTTCGTGCAAAATGCAATACTAAATTAATTTTCACTATATTTGCCCCCGATGATGAAAAATGGGTGTATATGGACTTCTGAGACATGTTTTTGGAATCAATAAATATAGAACTAATATATCCAAGAAATTATACAAATTTGCAACTACAACTTGCGTGCATTATAGGAAAAAAAAAAAGAAAAAAAAAAAAAATAAAAGAAAACACTTATTAGCGATGCTTGTTTGACGATCACAATTCTATATTAGTGACGGGGGTTGTAACAGTTAGGATGACGCCTCACCAAACTCGTCACAATATAAAATTCATCGCAAGGCTTTGCGACTGTTGTTCATCGCTGGTTTTGGATACTTACTTTCCGTCATTTTTTGACAAATTTTACGACACCAAAGCGTCCGATAAAATGAAATCCGTCGCAAGGCTTTGCAACGGATTTATTTCTAAACCTCCCATATGAAACTGCAATGAGAACACAATTCTAGAAAGGAGGAGGTATGTAAATGATATGTTGTGAACTGTGAAGGCTGAAAGTTGGACGGTCAGATTTGCTCTATTTGAATACATGCACCGTATGACCTCTATGAATTGTTAGAAAACAGCCCATTAAGATTTCCAAGTGATATAACAGCTAGACAAATTCATGAATTTCTACCTCTGAAAAACTTTTGCTCGAATTAGATTTGATCGAATCGAACCAACCACAAAGCTATGTGATTGATCACTTTATCTGAATTGTTTATCAATCACACAGCAAGTGTATTGCATTTGTTGCATAATTAGTCCAGTTTTGGCCGAACCAAATACGAGCTAGAATCCCTTCTACCTTTTATTTTGTATTGCGTTTGTTGTGTAATTAGTTCAGTTTTGGCCGAACCAAATACGAGCTAGAATCCCTTCTACCTTTTACTTTCAAAACTACTGGGAACATTCTAAGTTAAAGAATCAATTAGCATCCCAAAGTGCGTTAGTTCTACCATGCGGAGGGAAGCCGTTTCCTACATCAACTACATGAAGATCGACATTAAAGTTCTTAATCAAACAAATATCAGCTTATAGAACACACAACCACCAGATATGGTTAAGGTACACTCTTGTTATGGAAAAGGACACAGTAAAGAAACCAAAGACCACACAACTCTCCCTAAACTTCTAGCACATAAGAAAGCACTTGATTGTTTAACACTGACTTCGATCATTGTTGCATTGCGCGGCTTCTTCTCCTCCCTCAAGAGAGCCAATGTTCACCGTTTCTAACTGGGCCGACGTTCTTCCGCTCTTCTTGTTTAGAAACCATCTTAAGCAAAGCTGGTTCTTCAGCCTCTCCTGCACTGCAATAAGGAGTGCGTCGTCGGTCAAATGAATTTGGCATCAACGAAATTATATTGTTGTAAAATTTAGTCATGATATGTGATTTTAAGAATTTACCTGCAAATGATCATATCAGTTGCATGCCTGAATTGGTCTCGCATTGTCAAATGCTGAAGTACACCTTGCGTGGAGATCGCATTTGGTTATCGGCATGACTTTCTCGAATGCTTCAACAAGCAGCGCGACTTTTCTCTTGCGAGCTGGAGCGAGTTTTGTGACTGCTTGTCTGAGTGCATAGTCTACCATCCATTCCTCTGCGTTTTTCCTTCCGTCCAGCTCTTGATGCCTAAGATCAACCTTCTCCGCCTCTGGATCAGGCTCCAGAGGCAAGAAATTTGGTTCTCGTGGATTGAAAGCTCCCAGTTCCTCCCCATCCAGGATCTGCTTCTTGCATTTGGTTGTCGCTCGAGCCAGGCCACTTTCTTCAGTTTCTTGATTTGCTGCATTCCCTGCTTCAACTTTATGAACCACTTGGCGTTCGCCTCCAGTCGATTTCAGTTGAGCAAACTCTGAGTCAGTTTCTCTTGCTGTATCTTCAGGGGTCGAAGTCATGATATTCTCAGCGCAATCGTCCCTATTTTTCAGTATCGCTGCTCAGATCTTCATCAGATAACTCGGTCTGAACCTGACAGCCTTCAGACACTTCATGTCCTGTTAGTGCAATCGCATCCTCAGTCAGAACTCAGAAGAGACTTACATTTTAGGTAATCAAATGAAGTTAGCTGTTCAGATACAGAGTAATTAGTAATTTATACCTTGATGAAAACCGATTCTTGGGGTCTGATTGCATTCAGACAAGATATGATTCTTATCATCAGACTCTGGTTCTGGTTCTTCAGGTGGGACTTCACCAGTTGCTGAAGTCTCCATATTGTTCAAGCCCTGCAGATACTCATATGAACCGGTGGATTCGCTGTCACTGCTGCTTGAAAACGCATCCGTGTTCAAACTCTCTTCATCAAAGGACTCTTGTGGCACATCATCAGCAGAAAATTCATCAAAGCAGCCACCTTTGATGTCTGGCTCGACCATGAAATCGTCGTGGGTGACGTGATTTTCAACTTCGCCTGCTTCAGGATCAGGTTCTAACTCCATTTCAGGTGAGTATTCATAATCATAATCAACATACAGAGCAGATTGATGCCCTGTCTCCCATTCCATATCAGAGGCTTCAGAATCTAGCTCATAAAATTGAACCCTCAGCGTGCTTTCTCCTGAAACCGAAGGTGGTGGAGAGACTCCATCATCAACTTCCGCCTCTGCCGAACCAGCAAATCCATTTCCGTCAGCATATCCATTTTCATCAACAGTTTCGTCAGCATCAACATCGTACCAAATCGCTGCATCTGAAAGTCCCTCCAGAGCCCGTTCTTCTTGATCCTCTGCCGCTGTTTCATCGCTCCCATCAATCCCAGTATAATCAGCAGTATCTCCCTGTTCCTTACTGAATATCTCAACAAAGAAATCTGTCTCCTCCTCGTCCTCGTCTCTCAGCAGACTAGTCCCTGAGCTCTTCAAAGCGTCCTGCATCACGAGCTTCTCATCAAACTTTAGACCGTCTGCAACACACTTTACTCGCCTTGGCGATAGACATCCCAACTTCAAGCCCCTCTGATTCTTGATCATCCGCCTCCTTGCCGACAAGAAGCACTTCAACGGCGGCAACGGAGCATGCTTATGGCCATTAAGAGAACAGTATGTATATGGGCAGACCTTAACAGCAGAAGTACCCTCTGCTTCTGTTCCCCCAGGATTAAGACTAAGGTAATCAGGAAACTTACAATCTTTCAAAGTTGATGAGCAAGTTGCCCTCTGGGCATCCAAATTTTCACACAAAACAACAGGGGAGCATTTCCTCACAGAAGCCCGCGCCGGTTTAAAGCTAGGATTCTTCGTCAAAGTCCTCATCGTTTTCAAACTACCTGTCCTAGAAAACGTCTTCGTTGCTTTGTTACCAGACGCCAAGCCAAGTTTCGAATTCTTTGAACCCTTTCTCTGCAAACTTGAACTCACAGGACTAGTTTGAGGACTTCTGGTACTCACCTCCTTTCTTGCATCAGAACTTGTTGTGGGCTTCATGTAATTCGGCGTGACGGCCAAGGAACCGCTAGGCGACGCCTTCTGCGGCGTCACGGTACCTGTCTGCCAAGCAAGGCCCGGCGGCGACTTTTCCGGGCTGTTCATGTAATTCAGAGTTCTGGCCATTGAACTGACAGGCGACGGCTTCCGAGGAGTCACGAAATCCGTCGGCGGCGGCTTTCCGGGCTGCTTGAATGATCCCGATTTCTTCATTTTCTTCGTCAAGTCCGCTGCGCCCCTGGGCTTCAAATCCTGGTGGTGGAGCAGGTTTTTCTCGGGTTTAACATGATCGGCCTTGATGGGCAGCTTTCTTTGCACCATCTCAACACGTTTGGGTGTTCCGTAGTGCTGGGGAAATCCAGCACCGGAAGGAAAGAGGCTTGAAGTTCGAAGGAAATGGAAATTGGGAGTTATGGTTTTGGAATTGCTTTTGGTTGAAGTGGAAGGAGTGGGGTGTTGTCTTCTTGCGTTGGATTTCCGATTGGCGTATGGAATTTGAATAAGGCTGAGTGAAGTATTGGATGCTGACCTGCATTACCCAACCCCTTCGGCCCTACTCCATATATATATATATATACTATTTATTATGACAAGATCCCTGAAATAACTACATCACTTGGTAAAATATTTATTGATAAGATTGAGTAAATTAAATTATTATTTTCTAAAATTAGATTTAATTATATAAATATTTTTTTTTATAAAATTATAGCTACATCCCATCAGAAATTATTAGTGTAATGTCACTTAAAAGAAAAGCGTAAGGTTTTCGTCGCGGAAAAAATAGTGTATTAATAATTACAATTACAATCTCAACGGGCGTACTTGTAATTTTACAAATGACATGGTGTATTTGTCTAATTAGACCTAATTTTAGGACATTAATATAATTTTACCCTACATTTAACATATTTGGTTATGAACATATACGATACTAATTTATTTTGTTAATTTAATCTTCAAATTTTTATTTGATTATATATATAATAACATTTCACATTATACAAGCATCGAGTGCATTTCAAACGCTAGATGCATATTTATTTATCTATCAATGTATATATTTATCAAGTGAAGACCCATAGACTGATTGCCTTGATAAGCAGGAAGTGTATGGACTAAAATGCCTCAAATACGATTATTTCTTTCATAAAGTCACCATTACCTCATAGCAGAGTGTGTCTCGACTGCTACTACTGTTAGTTAACTGGAAGGGACATATAGTAACTGTCATTTGGCGAACAAGTGTGTGGACTATAATACCCTCAAGTATACATATTATTTCTTTATCTTTCTCAAGTCGAAATTTCCAGTCATGTACATTTAACGTGTTAATCCATTTTATCAATTTCGACCAGCTATTTGTTTTATTTTTATTCTCGTTCATTTAATTAAATAAATATAACATAATTTTAAATTATGCACTAACATCGAGTGTGCTTCAATCGATAGTTATTTATTTATGTATATATGATGTGAGCACAACGTGTGTAAATGGTATGTACTTAATTTTGAATTATGAATCATTAATTTTTTTATATATTAATTACATAAATTCATCAATATCTCAATAGATCGAATTATATATTAATTCAATTCAATCAATGCATTATTTAACTAAGAATAATGAAATAAATTTATAATAAATTCACACAAATTTTATGAGAATCAAATTTATAGGCTTGAACCTATTTATAAAATCTTAATTTAATCACATGGCTAAGATATTATTGAAATATTGAACTAATTCTTGTATGACTCATCTGGTCATTGAAAGCATCCCACATGTGGAAAATTATATGATTTAGGTGAGAATATGCAAACTATTCCATGGCCTCACGTCAATATTCTATTTGTTTGCTTTTATACATAGTAGTTCTCGTCGTAAGTAGTTTTTGCGAGTATAAAAAAAATATGACGTGAGATTAAGAGAATTTTTGTTGTAAAAATAATAATCATGACTTGAGAGTGAGGAAAAAAAAGTCTGATAGAGGAAAGAAACGTGAGGTAATAGAGAAAAATATATTATAATTATCAATTTAATAAAAATAAAAAAAATTTATAAGAAAAGGAAATATGGAGAAGTTGGATGTGAGAGAAATAATGGAGTAGTGGGTGAGACAAAAAAATATAATCATAAAATTATTATTCTATCCAATTTCTTCTTTTAAAGAAAAAAGTGAATCAATGATAAATTTAAGCATTCTAAAGTTGGTACGACAAATAAATTTTTTTTTATGATAGTATAGATATATTAATTATAAAATTATATTCAATGCATGTGTGTATACTTTTTTTGTATATGAAATATAGTAAAAATAAAATTTAAAACTAACCAGAACTAATAATTTTTTAAATATTTTTAATTAATTATATATATATATATGAATAGAATATTACTTATAGAAAAAATAAAAAATGATCGCAAATTTTTGTAAGAATAAGTATGATTGGGTATTTCAGTCAATACATATTTTTCTTATTAAAATATATTTACTCAGATTAAATAATAAATAGTATAGATAAATATCCTATAAATTTGAATTATATATCTAAAATACCCTTACCAATATTTTTTTCCTTCCACGAATATCATATTTTTGTAAATTAATTTAATTAATAATTTTCTGTTTCATACATATTTAAAGTTAATTTATTTATTAATTTCGATTGATTATAAATTTATCTTTTTTATTCAATTAAATAAGTATAACAACAACTAAATTATACACACGAATTGAATTGAGTGTGATTTACTAATATGATTGATGAATTCAATCAAAGAAAACAAATAATAATATTAATAATTGGGAGTTTCATTATCTTGGAATTCCTTTTGAATATCATATCAGGAGTGTGCTTTGACCTTGAGAAAAATAAACAACATTGTTTGTTAGTTATAGTTTATCTCCTCATGAGACAGCTAGAGCTTTTTCTCACTTGCCAAACACACATTATTAATGAAATGGAACTACATATATTCATCTTTCGGTAATTCTCGAGACAAAACAAAACACTCTTAATGTTTGCTTACTTTGTTTTACACCTTATGTGTGTTTTTTTTATTTTTGGACTTTTTGTGTATAAGATATATATACACACACTTATATATATAAATGTAATATGAAAGAAACATGATTTGACAATTAACAGTAATTTTTTTTTCAAATAATACGATATTAAAAATACAATATTTATATATATATATATATTTTTATATAAATATATATAAGAGATATGATTTGACAATAAATAGTGACTTTTGCCTCCCAAATCCCAACATCAAACCTACATAACTTATTTTAAATTACCTCTAGAAATAAATCCAAACATACATTGTATTTCTAACACATACTTATTTGTCTCTCTCTATCTCAAAAACACAAAACAAAATACTTAGAAAAAAAACCAAACATAATATTATATTTACACCCAAATTTATAATTTGTTTATATAAACATTTTAAATTTTTGTATAATTTATAAATCATTCGTAAGTCATAACAGTAAAAAAGTAGAGATACTATATATTTGACATTTTTAGGGGTATATGTGTAATTTTTTTAAAAAGTATGATGGTTTGTGTAACATTCTGTATGTGTAACTATCCAAGAGAAATGGGTAATTTATTTGAACAGGCCATAAGTAAAGATGTGGTCACAATTCAATATTTACAACGGAAGTGATAGCCAAAATGACATCTCACCGATCTCATCACAAAATAAAATTCATCGCAAGGCTTTATGACTATTTGGTCGTTCCTGGTTTCGGGCACTTTTCATCACACATTTTCGGGCGAATTTGACAGCCACTTTCATGAGTTCGGACTCCACTGAATTATGGGATGTTATTCTACGTTAATAGTAGCTGTTGATCAAATATAATTATTTAATATTAATAATTAGTATATAATTATTATAATTATTAATAATGAGTTAAATATAATATTTCATATTAATAATTATAACCGAATTATTCAAAAGAATAACAACTCATCGTCTCTCAGTAAATTGAAATCGTCGCAAGGGATTAATCTAAAACCTCTCATACGAAATCGGAATGAGAACAGAGTTCTAGAAAGGAGGAAGTATGTAGTAATGGTGTGTTGCGAAATGTGAGCGGTGAAAGTTGGACGGTCAGATTTGCTTTATTTGAAAAAAGAGAGAGCAGAATGGTCGGCAGGAAAGGGGCCGCCCTGTGGCTGTGGGTGGGTCCCAAAGGAGCGTCACCAAAACCCGCTCTTCTCATTTCCTTACTTTTCAATGTTTTCATAATATAATCAATACTTTATACTTTTAATACCAAAATATAAAAACAAAAATACCTCCAATTCGGATATATGTGTTCTTTTTTTCTATTTTTTTTTCCTGGAACTGTCGTGTGCATTCGAGAGAATCATTTTATTTTTGGATAATTATGCTCTTATTCTCTGAAATTTGGTATGATTATATATAAATTTTTATTATTTGAAAAATTATAACCATCACTCATGAGATTTACTTTTATTTAATAAATAAGTCATTTCGTTGGTCAAAATACATTGAATTTGTTGATATTAACAACAATATTTGAATGAAAATTGATCTCGGTTGATTGATTACTGCTTTATTGCAGATCAAATAATTTTTTTCAAACTAAACTACTTTTATAACGGTAAAAATATACTTCCTCACATGCTTTAAACTTGAAGAGTACGCGAGTAACTTGGTAATGTTAATATGGATTGTTTTCTTATTTTTTTAATATCAGTAAATTCGGTGAATTATGATTAACAGATGAACTTATTTGTCAGACGACAAACTTCATGGGTATTAGATATAGTTTTTCAAACTACAAAAAGGTTTATATGTAATTACACCAAATCTCAGGGAGGAGAGTTAATTATCCCTTATTTTTTTTAAATTAAGTTACTAATACCATATCACTGTGCATAAGAGGGTCTTTGGCTCAGCCTATAAACTCCTCAAAATATTCTAAAATTAGTATTAATTTTTAAAAAAATTATATAATTTCAAAACAAGATACTTTTAATCTTATAAGATCGTTAGAAAAAAAAATTAACTTCTCCCAACTTTCTTTAAAACAACTTATAAGCTCTTTAATTTTAATAACGAATGGACATAAGCAGGCGTAAGTTTGTTAGTATTTCACTTTTACCTTTCATATAATTGATATTTTTCCTTCCTAGAGAAAACATATTTGGTTATATGATTTTAAGTTCTAATAGTTTGATGACTTTTTCGGTCGTTATTACAGTACAAAGAGCTTATTATGCCAAATATTCTAACATTTTATAACTCTGATATTTTTATCAAAAACTTTAAGAGTTTTTTTTAAAACAAGTATCAACGTCATTAATTATTACTGATTGAATGTGTGTGTGTGTATATATATATATATATATATCAAATTAGGCTTAATTACATAAATTTCTATGCTTTTTGTAAAATTAGAAGTACATCCTTGATGTTATACAGTATAATTACAAGTATACCTTCTGCTCAATGGTGAAACTTTACACAAACTCTCCTGTGTAATTGCGTCTGTACGCCCCCTCGGGACGTGTTCTTATAATTCTATTAGCCGTTGTGGCACGTCATCCCGGCGTGCCTATAATAAATGATTATTTACACTTATAAAATATATTATAAATAAAAATAAAATTAAACCAACACATCACATTTAAAACAAATAAATAAATAAAATAAAACTAATTTAGGGATAAAATTGATATAAAGAAAAAAAGTCGCGTGGGTGAAACTTTCATATTAATATAGGTAGATTGTATAAATCACATGGATGAGAAGAAGAATTTGAGTAAGGGTGGTTGGAAATACATAAGGATATTTTTGGTAATTTAAAAATTTGGTGTTGCGGTGTAAGTAACCGCCATTTGTGAGTGAAAATGGGATTTTCTTTTTTATATAGTATAGATAAAAAAATATTTGTGTAATTAAAATAACTGTCAATATAATTTACACAAAAAATAATAATAAAGATTGTGTAAAATGAGAGTATATATATTATTAATTTTTTTTTCATGGGGATCATTTGATTGGTTATATTCTTTGAATGTGCAATGTTGAACAAATAATATTTCTAAATTTTTCTATCAAATTATTATGTTGTTTTTGGAAGCACTTTTGCCTTTAAAATAATGAATATATATACTTTTATTTATTTTTAATCTTTTATTTTTAGAAATTAAAAATACAAGAATATTTTTTCAAATATTTGTCTCTTCAGTTCGAATTCAAAATTCCACTGCAGGAAGTAGGGGCAGTGTCGGCAGTTGATACCCCACCCCCATAGTTTGCTCCATTATTTATTAGATGCCTATATATAATATATACTAGTAATTTATGGCATACTCTTTCTGTGTGCAGTTAAAATTTAAATAATATAATTATTATTTTTTAAATATATATATATATATATTAATTAAATAAATAAAAATAATAAAATAATAAAGGTTATGAGAAGTTATTGAGTGTATAGTAGGGAAAGAGGAAAAGAGAGTTGGAGGTTGAGAAAAGGAAAAAAAATTGAAATAATTGAAAAAAAATAAAAATGACAGATCAAAAAGGAAAAGACACCAATTAGATGCTCTCTCTTAATATAAAGGTGTAGATATATATATATATATATATATATATATATATTAATAAAAATAGTAGTTACATAATTATATAAATATTTCATTTTATAAAATATGATTATTGTTCTACATTCCAATGAGAATCGAACTTATTTGTGTGACATCGATCCTAACCACTATGATAAGATATGGGAAAAATGCAAACGATCTTTCTGTGATATTATAAACAAGCAAATTAACTTCTTATTGGGAAAAAAAAAAAAAAAAAGTAGCAATTTACCTCCCCGTGTGTTTTACAACACAACAATTTACCTTCCTATATTTTTTAAAATAAAACAATTTCCCTCTTTAAATAGAAAGGTAAATTACTTCATTTTAAAAAATGCATGAGAGTAAATTGTTTCTTTTTTTATTTTTATAGGGTGTAATTTGCTCATTTACAATATCACAAGAATGTAAATTGCTATTCACCCAATAAGATATTATTGGTATACATAACATATTTTTCTGTTTGTCAATGAAGCTTAGCTCAATTGAAAAAAATTGAAGTCTCGTCACTCTTTAATTATGATTTCGAATTACAACAATGTGTGAAATACTCTACTTTAGTAGTAGGTATAGTATACTTTAAATAGTAGGAGTTGATTAGACATAATTATATGCTATTGATGGATAGTATATAATTGTTATTATTGTCGGTATTCGTTAGATATTAATACTTGATATTAATGATTATAATAATAATTTATTGATTTTTTACTAAAAATCTATATATATATATATATATATATATATGTATATATATTTCTATCTTCTCAATTAATAGTTTTTTATGTCAGAATCGAATCGAAATTTCAATGGTAAATCTGATATGCCAAGATACTGTACCAAATATTTGGATAATTTTTTTGTTAAAAAAATAAAAATATTAAAATAACAACTGTACCTTTTGTTTTTAGTTTTTGATAAGTAAAATAAAAAAAATGACAAATAAAATTAATAGATATAAGTAGATAGAAATTAAATATAATATATATATATATATATATATATATATATAATTCAATATTTAGTATGTGTTGTTAATTTGAACCGACACTAAAAATAAAATTTTAGCTACATACCCAAGTCGTGGTAAATAATTATTATTAATTATTATTAAACAAAAATTGATGTAAATTTTTAGTTTATCCATAATGAAAATTACTTTTGCCATGACTCTTAGACATGAAAATATTTTAGCTACACTCGTCAAAACTCTGGCTAACAATCATTGTGCGGTCGCAATCAATAAAAATTTATTACAGTTATTTATTTATAATCATAATAATTAAGCATAATTAAATATTATATTTCTTCTCGTGCGAATTTTGAATTTCCAAGTCGGAACTCGTCTCAATACATACCAATTTTTTTTAAAACAATTTCAGTTCAATTCGATAAATTTATGGAACTTGGAACAATATTTTTTATTCAATACACACACATACACACATAGTCTCTCGTTGTGTGTGTGTGTAAGAAAAGGAAAAAGCGGTGATTTGTTTATTTAATTTTAGGGTAAATTACAACGACCTCCTCTAATGTTTGATATTATTACAAATAGTCTCTAGTTGTTTGAAAAATTACAAACACACTCTAATATTTGATAAAATTATGTAATCCTTGAACGGTGGCATAAAATTGTCTACTTTGCCCTTATTATATTTTTATATTTTTATTTTTTAAAAATTTAAATCTCATAAAAAATCGAACGGGATAGAAGAAAAAATTTTAAAAATCATAAAAAAAATATCCACTTAGTCCATAAAAAAATAATTTTTTTAAAAATAAAAATTATAATTTTTAATTCCTAATGTTATTTTGGTCATTTCATCATAAAAATGGATTAAAACCTAATAAATTGGACTAATTGTTAGACGACCGTTAAAATCATGGGGTATTGGTGATTTTTCCAACAAAAAGGTATTCGTAATTATGCCAAACTTCATAAGAGGTGGTTGTAATATAGCCTTAATCTTATTTATTGCTGAGAGGAAAAAGGCACTGATTTGAATGGCACTTTTAGGTTTGTAATTTGCGGAGAAGTGATGTGAAAAAAGTAGGGCAGAATATGTTAAAACTTTGTAGAGCACTACCAATTGTCACGTCCCTCTTTGTTGTATAATATGCATCCAATTTTTTGTGAATTGATAATTCAATAACTACGTAACTTTTTCCATAAAAGCTGCATTCTTTTACTGGTTTTGTCACTCACACACACACAGAGTTGTGAATATTGAATTATGGACTTTATGAGTACGAAATATTTAATTATTAGCTACATATATGATTCTTGATTAATATAATGTTTACTCGATTTTTATTGTTAAGGTGTTCTTAATTTGGATGTTTGATTTTTTGAAAAAATGCAAGTCATTTGAATAAAATTTTCTAAATTTTGTTGTGCTCTTTCATGGCGAGTTGGAGAAAAGACAAAGATGGTGGCAACAGTTCTGTTTTTCTAAACATGTGGCGTCTGAGCTAAAAAATTTGGACATCATAGAGTACAACAAATCAACAACATTCTAATACGTTGTTTTTCTAAGCATGTGGCGTTTGAGTTAAAAAATTTGTGACGAGATAACTCAACAATATTTCATCACGTTTTCACTGACTCAGCATGTACTTGTCTACCTAATATATGACTCAGCTATCAGTACTGACTCGGGTGATGATTTAGCTTCACTATTGATGTCACTAGCTAACCTAACTTCTGCTATTAACGTGGATAAATGACTTATAATGTGAATCCGATGTTTATTATAACTATGTAGGTGCTTTTGACGTGGCAGATGACTCAACAATTTCGTATACCGAGGCTAGCACGCTAGCTCTACGACAATGGTTGACATGTTGGTTGTTGACTTGGCAGATGACTGAGCTGTGCATGGTGCTGACCTGCTTGACTAACGTAGCTCATGTTTATGTGGATGAATGACTCAAATTTATAGAGCTGACGTGCTCAATGACTTGAGACAAGTTTGACGTGGCGGCATACCCAGTTGACTCAACAACTCCATATGATTTGGTGAGCTGACTCGACTACTTGGCTAAGTTATTATTGACTCGGCATCAGTCGTTGTCCATGTAATTCACTCAGAAGTCAAAAGTTGTAAATTTCTCCCACACCAACTATTGCAAGGGAAAATTCTTATTTGAATCAACTTTGGTCGAATCAAACCAATACATAGTTAGTGCATCACACTTGCTATGTGATTGATCACTTTTTCTAAACTATACACCAATCACATACACTTGCCATAATAATTAGTTCAAGTTTGACCGAATCAGGTTCAAACTAAAATTTCCCCTATTGCAAGCTTATTCATAAAATAGTACATACTGAAGTTTTTTTTTTTTTTTTCTCTTTCGAATACTCAAATTCAATATTTTCTGACTTTTCACTTTTAATTTCAAAGCACTCACAATTTTTACTACGATTGCACTTATAACCTTTTTTACAATTTATAATTACTAAAAAAGCAGAAGCTATTGCAAACTCCTCGATGTCCGCTTTAGTGGTATTTGACTATATTAATATGAGCTCTTAAACATTTATAACAAAGTAATATCCAATAAGTGATAGTGTGATATAAAATATTTTATTTCATAACTAAAAGAAGTTATGTATTATATAAAATTATTTAATTTTTTATTTTAAATTTATAATATTTTCATTCAAATGTAGCACAAGAATCATGTATGAGGTCACATATCCAAGGGTTGCGCTTATGTGAGAGTTTGCAAATCTTGGGACATAGTAAACATTATCCGGGATGACCATCAAGGGCAACTCACGACCGACCATAAATTTTGGTCCAACCTAAATATGGATATGAACAAATTGGCGGCTTAATCAATTCACCTTTTTGTCTAATTTAACGCGTGTCCATTATGCCCCTCTTTTTTCAATGAGATTTGATGTAATTTCATGAAAAAAATTTATAATTTAAAAAATTATATTTAATATCTTTTAGGTTTTGTTACGTTTAATAAATAAATATGTTCATTAGTTAAAAATTATCAAATTTTCTAATATTAAAAAAAAGAACCAGATAAAAATTCATATTTATTTTCAATTAACTTATTACTAATTTATTGCAAGTAAAATAAGTCTTCTTATGACCAAATTAGCTTTATACATCTTCACGCATTAATGTATGTGAGAAGGTATATCTTTTTACCGTTATAAGGGTAGTTTAGCCAGAAAAAATTTGTTTGACTTGCAATAAATTAGTAATAAGTCAATTAAGGGTAAATATCAATTTTCACTCAGTTTTTTCATTAATATCACAAAACCAGTAAATTTTAACTAACGGAATACCTATTTGTTAGACGAAAGCAAACCCAGGGTTGCTACATGTAATTTTTCAAACTACATGAGGTATATGTGTAATTACACCAAGTTTCAGTAGATGGGGTGAAATTATCCCTAATTATATTTTTAGTAAATTTTAATCAAGTCCGCCAATAAAATTAGTAATTCGCGAAGTTGTAACCACGTGATTATGAAATGATTGTTCAAATCTCATCGATGTGTATGCATTATTCTATTTTAATTTACTAGTTTGTTGCCTACAATAATTGTTTCATCAACCTAAAAGACAAATCTAGCTCATTTGGAGAAGTGAGTTACGGATACACAAATTCTAGCAAGTGCAATTCTTGTTGAACAAGTGACAAGTCAATCAGCCCATATATTTTCAAGTGCAGTTAACATGTTGAAAAAGTGACAAGCCAACCAACGCATATCTTGCCACCCTACCAATGGGGCAACACTCAAATCTAGTACGAGCATGCCCAATGCTATCCACTTCAGCTACCACGTCGGTTACATTCTACACATTTTGGGCCACCTCACCCCAAAAAGAGAGCTGAAAAGGAAGCAGGAGCTAGTTAGATCTAGTTGGTTAAAGATGCAGGTAACTAATATTCCTAGATTTTCGATTAACTTGTAATATCACTTCTTAGTGGTATATTTCGTAGTTGACATGTCCAACAGCGGGATAACACCATTTCTAAAAAATAGATATATCAAGAATTTCAGAGATTTCTCAACCTCTCACAATCGACTCCTAAGTCTCGCATAACTTGTTCCTATAAATAGGAATTCAGATAAATCAACAGGTAACTAAACTCACATAGCAAGTCCACTCGATTTTCTCTCATTTTCTGTGCTTTCTATACCTAAGTTTTTTGACAAATAATTTAGAATTTCAGCAATTATAGAATTTATCATTTAATTCAAGTTTCAATCAAACCAAATCGAATTAAGAAATTCAACTCAATATTTGATGTGTCATTTTAACATATCAAAATTTTAGTTAACTGAACTGTCTTTTCGACTCGACCTAACCAAACCCCCCACCCCCAGGATTTGTGTGGTTGACTTATTGAATTTATAAAGTATAATGTGACAATGGGGAAAATTACAGTTTTGGTCCTCCTACATTTAGCGTTTTTCATTTTTAGTCCTCCAACTTTTTGTTTTTCCAGTTTAGTCCTTCATCTTTTCAAAACTGTTCAATTTTGGTCCTTCAACTTATTTAGTGACCGTTTTGCCCTTCTATAGGAAAACATAAAATAGCCCATAAACATGCTCTAGTTTGGCCCAACATGCTTCCGTATTATTATCAAGCTTCCGTAAAGTCATACCTTGGTTCGACCGCCTTGCTTCCGGGTATCCCAAGTCCTCGTTTTACGGACTTCCTCCAACCACACAACCGCAGCTGATGGTTCGCAGGCACTTGGTTCCTTCAGTAACAAAACAGCACAGCCCTATTTCGTTTCTACCTTAGGGCGTAGAAGATACTTCCGAACAGAAACTTAATAAACTTTGGGTGAGCAAATCGGACAGAAGCCCTTTTTTATTGAAGAAATATATGAAATATTACATAAATACTATTTCCTCCCTTGGAGGAGACAACTGTTTAGCCTCTCATGGTATTGAGGGCCAGACTCTTTGGGGAAACCCCCATAAACTAAGAACTGAAAATATTACAAGGATAGACACTTGGAATTTTATGCTTTGAAGAGTAGGGGAAAATATTTGATGATCCCATTCTGCTTCTCGGCTTCCTTATTTATAGCCATCCGCGGACTTCAAATGCGGACTTCAACTTGTTTTGATGACGTCATTGCGTTCGTCATCTGGATGACGTCATTGCTTCCGTCATCGTCCTTTCCAGCTGTATTCCATAATGGCTTGTCGGCCATTTAATTGCTAGCTGGCTCTGACTGTTGGCTTTTGACGGTTTCTGCCGACAGTCTCCTTTTTGAATTTTTACATCTTTCGTTTTTTACTTGTTCTTGTAAAAATTCTTCCTTTTACCTTTGTCCGGGTTTGGTTCGGGTTTCTTTTGGTCACCCGTATCTTTGTGCCGAACATTGGTTTTTCCTGTTTCTCACAGCAAGGGCAAACATGGTTATGCCATGCCCAACATGCAACATGTTGCATGCCTTCATTCTTGTTGACTCGGTTGCAGGCAGCTTGTTCTCCCATATAAGCATTCTTTTCTTTTCGAACATGCTTTCTGCAAACTCAGTGCTCTTTCCTGTCATGGAGTTTAACAGGAACGATCCATTCACCTTGTTGGAGAAGATTTTGAATGGATACTTGACCTTGTCCATCTCGGTGAGACAGACCCATAGACCCCAAGCTCTTCTGGTGGAAATATCGTCTTCGCTAATCGCTGACACCAGTGGAGCTTCTTCTGAGGTAGCTTTGATTCTGTTGAAAGCCACCATGTCTGGTCTCTGCAGCTTGATGAAATGAAACGCTGGATGAGACCCTTTTCCTGCCATCTCTGGAGCTGCTGAAATGAATTTTAGCTCCAAAATATCTCTCCTCTTTAAGTGGGGATTGTTCTGCCATGAATCGTATACCGCCCCACTAATCCATTCCGGTAATTTAGAAATTTTCGGAAAACTTGGTGACATAGTATGAACTGAAGCCAGAGCTCCGAACATACCATCTCTCGAACTTCTTCGGGCTTTGATCCTTCCATCATCCAGACCCTTGTATTTTCCAGTGGTCTCGATAATGGTCTTGCTTGGTTGACACCTTTGCGAGAAATTAATTTTTCCCACATCCTTTGATATACCTGCCAAGCAGAAGAAAATGAAGAAGATAATTCATTAGTATTAGTCTTAGAAGTGTCTGTCATTGGCCTAAGACTAATCTCTCCCTCTTTAACCCCAGAGGTGCTGGGTTGACTCGAATCATCAGAGGTTTTCACTCCCTGTGACTCGTCCGTCGCCGTTTCACCAGAATCTGATGATGGCCTTGTGCAAGCAGTACTTGAATCTGCCGCTACAGGTTTAGAGACCTGTACTCTAAGCGCAGGTTTAGAGCCTTGCTCTCTCAACTCGCGAGTCATCACCGAGGGCGATGCCTTTCGAATTGGTTCTAGTAGAGCGTTCCATAGCGCCGTTGAAGCTACCAAGGAACTCCTGATATTTGTCTGGACTTTATCCAGATCAGCTCGTTGGACTTGTCGGCTACTTGGGCGTTAACCGCTAGCCGTCTAAATTCTCGGTCAAGCTCCTCGAGGTTCTCTCTGAGGTGCCTCAGTCTTAGCATAACGGAGTTTGCTTCAGCTCCCTCCATCTTTTGTCAAGAAATCTGCAAGAACATTTTCATGAGATTTAATAACGACAATATTATAACAATAATATTGCCATTTAGCTTGCCATCTGATAATACGTGCTTTCTCAATTTTAGATTCCAGCTTGTTTTTCAGGAAAGCTTTAACATTAGTATTATCAACTTTCAATGTAAATTCTTTAGCAAGTAAGAACAAAGGCCATTTCTTAAAAGCCTTTCCAGACTGCAAAGAATTCCTTCTCATTGATGTGCCACACTTGGGCTTGTTGTTCAGTGACAACCCTCCTGTATATCTACAAGGTTCTTCCCCTGTAGTAGTCTTTTTCATGAGCACTGCTGCCCATCTGTAATCATTGGCATCTGTGTAGACTACCAATTCATCCTCGTCCTGCGGTATTGCAAACTTTGGCAGATTATTGCAAACCTGCTTTAGCTCACGAATCCTTTGTGTATGGATTTCCTCCCATTTCCACTTTGTACTTTCTGTTTCTTTCAAAAGTGGCCGGAAATCCTTTCTGTATTTTGCAAGATCCTTTATGAAGATACCTGCAAAATTCACAACTCCCAAGAAGCTTTGTAATTGCTTCTTATCTTTGAGTACATCTGGAAAATTGCAGATTTTTTCCACAATATGTTCCTGCAACTCAATACCTGCCTCGTCAATAAGAATTCCTAAAAATTCAATTTTATTGACTGCTATAGTAGCTTTCTTTTCAGAAAGTACTAAACCCTCTTTATGACATGCATCAGAAAATATTTCTAAATGTTTAATATGATCTTTCATATTTTTGGATGCAATCAGGATGTCGTCAATGTAGACAAACATGAACTCAAAATAATCTTTAAAGAGATTATCCATTTTCCTCTGAAATATCTGGGGTGCATTAGCTAAACCCATTGGCAAACATTCCAGATATATTGACCTTGTGGTGTGGAGAATGCAGTAAACTTCTTTGATTCACTCTCCATTTTAATCTGATAAAAAACAGATTTGCAATCAAATTTAGAAAACACTTTTGCACCTTTAATGCAATCAATTAAGTGCTCTCTACTTGGGATGTAATAACCATCAAATTCAAGTATTTTATTAATACCTTGATAGTTAATTACCAACCTGGGTTTACCTCGCTTTATCTCACCATGGTTTCTTACCAGAAATCCAGGGCTACTGTAGGCAGAGATTCCAGGCTCAATGAGTCCAAGGCTGATATGCTCCTTGATAATGATCTGCATATCCTTCTTGTCCTCCATATTCATCTGAATAGGCTTGTATCGAACATACTCGTATTTGCACTCATCTTTAATCTTTAGAGTAGCTTCGATCTTGTTCCTATCCCACCACGCCAGAGGATTCTCACTGAAATTTCTCTGGATGATTCGCTTGACATTTTCGAGAGAAAGTAAACTTTCCTCGCTTATGTCCAAGGTCTTTAACTCCTGTATTGCTTCCTTGAGGTTCTTAAGTTCTTCCTCAGATTCCTCGTGGAAACTATCAGTCTCGATGAGTCCCTGTTGCCTGAAAGACAAAGAACTTTTCCAAATTTCCTTTTATCCTGCATTTTTGGATTAGTCAATTTGGCATCGAAATCACCACGCTTGCTGCGAAAATTTATAGGCATTATTCTGTTAAATGCCTTTTCTCTTCGCAGAACCTGTATCTCATTACCACAGTTAGTAGTAAAGATTAACAGATTTCTCTGATTATCCTGCATGTATCTTGCAAATGTTTGAATAAAGTTATTTCCTAGCAAGATATCAGCACCTGTATCATGAAAGTAAATGGGAGGTGTTTTTACCCTGAACCAGGGCGTTCCAAATGCTCCCCCTATCATGATTTTTGCTTCTCGAATTCCTGTATTGAGTATCAGGATTTTCTGTGAAAAATCCCTTCCTGCAATAACAGGTAAGGTTTCCCTTGCTTCCTTAGGGAAAACTCCAGGCTTTGCTGTGCAAATTTCCTGATCCTGAGTCAATATAAGCTGCAAAATATTCTGTCTTATATTGATCATATAACATACCAACAGATATGTATATAGAAAAGGGGCTTGTCATTCAATCCTTATGGTCACACCATCAAGACTGAACTCCATACCATTACCTTTTCTTCCCCATGGTTTATGATCTTCGAGGAAACTTAACCCCAAAGTCATACACCCATTTTCTCGTCCTGCAACACCTGCAACTAGAAATTCATGGCCTGCTATTTCTAACATGCCTTCATATCTACCAACAACAGGTTGCTGCAAATGATACAAGTCATCACAAGGAAAAAGTTTTCATTTTTAGTGATGTCAATATAACTTGTATCTCTTTCCATCCTTCAGGGCATTTAAGTTTTACGTTATCTACCCTAATCTCTTGAGGAGTTAAGACTCTAGCTAAGTCTTTCTCTTTTCCTTTGTAACCTGTTATCCTATCTTCTGAAAAGGACATTCTGCTACCATACTCAATCCTAGAACTCATTGTTCGATCTAAGACTGGGTGATCTTTTATAACGATATCGACACCACCTATTCTAGGTATCCTAATTGGATCTGGTGCCATTACCTTAGCAAATTCCTTAAAAATTCTAGGAATCTCAATATACTCTTTCCTAAGGAATAAATCCGAATGATGAGTGTTGGAAAGGGCATAAGCAATTCTATAAGTTATAGAATATGGTCTACCTTCTTTCATAAGATCTTTTCTTTTAAAATCCTGATGAAGGGTTAAGACTCTACTGAAATCTTGGTCTGCTAGGTTGTATGCAATCCTAGGATGAATATCAAACATCAGTTTTCCTGCATACAAGTTACCTATCATTGTCCCAAGACAACCATCTCTTTAGTTATTGATTCTTCTATCCATTATTGACAAATGTATTTCTGAATCAATTCCTTCTTTAAAAGTTGCTTTTATTACTACTTCAATAGTTCCTATGTGGATCCATTTCATAGTAACAACAATCTCTTCTCTAAGCCTACTTAATTCTTCAAGAATTTCTTCTTTAGGAATTAACTGCATTTCCATCACATTACCAGTAAATTCCATGGGAATAGCAAACTCACCTGAACTTACTTTGTAGATTATGTGATGTTTCCTCTGTTTAGTCCTATCTGATTGAGGACTTTACCAATTCCTCCAATTCTGAATCCATCATATGGACTGAGGTTGGAGTCTTGACACATGATTATTTCCATGGTCTTGTTTGACACCGTCATTCTGGAAAAGAATCCTGACAGGCTTTCAGAGGTCTGAAGCCTATCTCCTCATCGTGACTATTCTGACTCGGTTGAAGATCCATCCGACTCAGTCACCATTTCCTCCTCATAAACACTTTCGTCTGAAGGAAGATCTTCAAATTGGTATATTGGTACCAATTCACCATAGTAGACAGCGTCTAATATGTCATCCGTGGCTTCAAATTTTCTGATTTCACCACGTTTCTGCGGGCAGTCTGGAGCGATATGTCCTCTTGCTCCGCATGTCCAGCAGTTGCAATCTTTGAAACTCTCATTCGTTCGGGTATGGGCCCGTCTGAAAGTTCTCTTCGTAGGGGTTCGTCCTGTGGATCTTGTGTTTGTTCGTCTAGATCCTTGGGATGAAGCCCTTGTTGGTCCACTCCGTTGCCAGATTTGTATGTTCTGGCTTTGGTTTTGGACCACCATGATCTGCGCCTGAAAGGAGTTCTTCTAGAGTTCCTGGAGTATAGATCACTCCTATGTTTCCTCCTTTTCCTCGGCTCACCTGATTCTCCTATAATAGTAGGAAAATCATTATTATCACAACAGAGAGGAGTTCGTTTGATCGTACCTCTCAATCTTTTCATGTTTTTCTGGATGGATGCCTGATAACACCAATCCTTCAACTTGTCTTTGAGGAAAGACATTCTCCTTGCTACTGAATCCATCTGTCCCTCTGGTACTTTGTATGATTGTATCAACATTTCCCTCCATGGACTACAGATTTTAGCAAAGAACATTGGAGCTGCCACATCCACTGCTACTCCACTCTGAAAGAAATATTTACGAACCAATAGATATATTCATCTACTGCGCAAATACTCCTTAGTTCAAGGCTGAAAAGAGCTTGTGCATTTTCTCGAGCCTTTTCTGTTCTACTTTCTTCGAAGTACCCGTCTCCGATGAAGTGTATCTTGATAAGCCTTCCTAGCCGATCCGCAATTGCACTTTTGGAATCTCCGGCAAGGATACTGGCTTTAGTATCAGCTGGGGTATTATCCCATCCGATCTTCACAGAACCCTCTAAGCTCAACTCCACTAATTTGATGAAGTTTTCTTTGTCGAGTTCTAAGGTAGTTGCCGCGATCTTTATGGCTGCTACCCATTCGTCTATCAGCTTCTCCATGTTTCGGAAGTCGATAACATCCAGGTTTAGTACAGCACCATATGGATGCAAGGGCTGAAGCATCGTTCTTGCCCAAGGTGTATTCTCCGGTGCTCTTCTAGGATTTCTCCCTGGATTCTCTCGAAGTCTGGTTCCACAAAACGTTGGTGTTGTGTTTGTGTGGAAATCTGCACTTTCTCTCATCGGTGGTCTGGTGGAGCTTCGTTTGAACATGTGCTCCCCTCCGGTGGTGGTAGTGCTGGAGTAACTTCATTGGTTTGGATTGACTAAATCCACAATCCCTAGTTGGGAAAATGACTCAGCCAATTCTTGTAGATCCGATAGATTCGCTCTGGTTACCTCCATTATTTTATGGAGTTGAGGATCTCCTGGATCTGCTCATCCCGAGTCTTTGGTTTCGGGATCTCCTTCGCTTTCCCCTTCTGATGTAGAAGAGGACCGTTCCAAGGGCGTCCCTGATCCGTTCTTGTCTGGATATAGATGATTCAGGTTTGTCCCTTTGATTTCTTCTCAGATCTGCAACGTCGGTCTTCAGATCTGTAAGATTCTTGTGTAGATCTGGGAGGATCTTAAGAATCTCGTCCATCTTGTGGCACAAGGAGTCTACTTTCATAGGTACGTTGGATAACCTATGTCCATAGTCTTGGACCGTCTTCTGGATTTCCCTCAGATCTTGAGAGATTTTCGAGGTATCGACCTCGATTTCCTTCCAATTAACACCTCTAATCATAATTTTTAGAGAGATATTGGTGTAGGTATTGACCTTTTCCGTTCCTCCGGGTTGGAATTGGTCCGTTGATCTCAGTGGTCTGCAAACGCTTCACCACCTATCCTGGTAAATGATGGCTAATTTCCCAGGTTCTCCATCTTTCTTCAACTTCTTCTTTGGAAAGAAGCTCCCAATTGATCCTTTTAAGACCATTATCACATTTTTCAGAACTCCCTGAAGGACGTTCTCTCTTTGTTTTTCCAGAATCTGGAAATATTCCCTGTTGTCATTGTAACTCGAACTTTCGTTCGGTTCCATTGTCTCTTAAAAGAGTCTCCTCCGTTAGTGGGAAATAATTATATGCAATATAATCATATATTCTTCAATAAACCTAGGCTCTGATACCATTCTGGCGAGCATGCACAAAAACCTATTTTCACACATAAACGGTACGTGAGATGCAGGACTCAGTCGTTCCAATAACTATTCAGTTATCTTAAGGGAACAGTCGAGTGGATTCTCGATATACTGTGTTTATGGCGAAAATACAAAATTTTGCAATAAAACTGAAAATGGACTAAAATTAATGCTTTAAACTAATAGAGGGGTAAAATTGTCCATAAATCCATCTTGAGGACCGAAATGGAGCGATTTTGAGAAGTTAGAGGACTAAAATAGAATTGTTAAAAGTTAAGGGACTACAATTGAAAAATAACCAAAGTTAGGGGACTATTTCTGCTTTTATCCCTGTGACAATGTGGTTAGTTATAACTTATATGATTTCATGCCATAAAATAATATAGGAAAAATATTTTCGTATGCTTTGTTTTAATGATTTTCAAAGAATAAAGTATATCCTATAATAATATTGTATTAAATAGTGATAACTTGTCGGTTTCATTAATTACTTTTTTTTTATATCACATTGACTAATTAAACAATGTTGCAAAGATAAATTATTGCTTTATTTATTGTGATACCATTATATCATGATATCGACCGTTCCAATTATTTAACATTAATGAGATTTTCTTTTAAAAAAATTATTTACTAAAAATAAAATAATAGAAACAGAAATAAAGACAATTATCATTTTTGTTTATACTTAATAAAACAGATATATGTATTTCGGGAGTTCAACTTCTAGAAAATACCAACCAATAATTTACTTATTATTACCTTTTTTTGTTTTAAAAAAAATGGCTTTAATTATTTGTTGCATCACGAAGTTTTCTATTTAAAACTATCTTATTCAGCATTCAACCACTCATTTAATAAATAACTAGCGATCGAAGCATCTTTAATTTTTTTTTATTATTTAATATGAAAAAATGAATTAACTTTCTATATTATAACAATAACAGCTTAAAAGTTATGATAAATTAATATTATTTATCACAATCAAATAAAATCAAAATAAATAAATAAATAAATTTTGACCATGATTAATGAACATTTATATAATTTTAATTATAACCAAAATATTGGCAAAAATGCAATTTACCTCCCTGTGATAATACAAATATGCAAATTACCCCTTATGAAAAAAATAATTAGCAATTTATCCTCCAGTGTTTTTAAAATACAGTAATTTAGCCCCCTGTGTTTTTACCTCCTTAGACAGGGGGATAAATTGCTTCATTTTTTAAAATACAGGAGTAAATTGCTATTTTTTTCATAGGGGGATAATTTACTCATTTGTAATATCACAAAGGGGTAAATTGCGTTAACCCCCCAAAATATTTGCTATATTTTAGCGTCGCTTACAAAAGCAATGACTAATTAATAGTTGTTGCGCAGTCATAATTAATTAATGTTTATCAAATTTTTTTACTTTTAACCATAATGTAGTGGATATTTCATGTATTTTTATATAAAACACACCATGTAAACAAATCTTTTTAAATAAAATAAATTATGTAATTTCTATATACGTTGCGTGGATACATGGCCTCCAGGTCATGTGTTTGAGATCCACTTAATACAAAAGATATTAATTTGTCTCAATTTTTATGAATTTATTGTAATGTATTTTTATTAAAATATTAATATAAGCTTGTAATCATCACTTTCATTAAAAAAATAAAATAAAATAACAATCCCAAAAAGTTAGATTGGTATTTTGATGGAGGCAATGATGGAAAAGTGTTGCAGTCTCGTGCACATTCTTCTTCATACAAAATGATATGAACTTCCACCCCAAGCAAAGCTGTGCAAATTTGCACCACGCCATATATTATAAAGTAGCAAATGATTAATAAGTGGATATTATAAAGTTATCAAGAAAAAATAATATTTTAATTTTTCACGGTCCTTTCTTATAATTTAAAAAATTATTTTTAATACTCTGATTTTTGTTTCTGTTTGACAAATTGATCTCTTTATTGATCATAATTTACCAAATTTGTTGATATTAATAAAAAAATTGAATAAAAATTAATCCAAATTATTTTTTGCTAATATTAGGAAATGCGGTGAAATATTGACCAATGGATAGATGTATTTGTTAGACAGAAACAAACATTGAATGTATTAAATACAATTATCCAAACTACGTAAATTTATATATAATTACACCAAATGTAAATAAAGGAATTAATAATACCTAAAGTTTATGGACGAAAATATAATTTTCACTCAACATACAATATACGAAAAAATATGCAACTTGGGAGGATTGACACATTGAGACTTAATTTCTTCAATAAATTACTTTAAAAATATTTAAGTTATTTCAAATTGGGAGAGAATCGACTTCTCATCCTTTTAGATCTATCGAATTTGTTTTTGTCGGAAATCTGGTTTGGCAGTTATGGCAATAATTGCATAAATTAATCATCTGAATAGGTGGGCAGATGAGGATATTAGATTCTCAATTACAAATACTGTTACGTCTTTTATTTTATGTAATATATGTATATTATGTGTACAAAAATATTTTATTAAACAAAATAAATAAATATAATCTTCATAAACATGATGTGTATATATATATATATTAAAGAATTAAATTACAATAAATTTTCTTGACATTTGATATAATTATAAATTCCCTCTATTCCTCTAACGACCGTCTAACGATTAGCTCAATCCGTTAGTCTTCGTTAGATTTTTAATTTTTTTTTTTTAGTGAACTGGTCAAATGCCTTATAGACTACAAGTTATAATTTTACTTTATTTTTAAAATTTTCTGAAATTATTTATGAACTAAGTGGATAATTTTTTATTACAAATTCTAAATTTTTTCATATACCTCATTTGATTTTCTCATTATTTTTTTTAAAATAAAAAATATAATAAGGACAACGTTGACAATTTCAAACCTTCACCGAAGAATTATATAATTCTATAAACAAATTTAGGAGAATTTCTAATTCTTCAAATAATAAAGGGTATTAGTAATTATGCTAAATTCTGGATAATCTTATTTTTAATTTATCCTATATTAAATAGAATAAAAGATGGAATCGATTTTAAAATTAAAAAAAAAAAATACAATCCTAGAAATGGGTCAAAATCGAGCGTGAGAATAAACTAAAATGAGATTGAATTCGATAAGTTTTCCTTTACAAAAGAAAAAAGAAAACCTTGACCTCGACTTGTGAATCATAAGAAAATATATAATAAGAGCAAGATTTGTAATAAGTTGCTAGTAGCTTAGCTAGAGTATCTCTATCTTAGGTAGGTTCCAGCCCCTCGGACACATTCTTCCTAATTAAATTTTAGTTGTAAAAAATAAATTATTAGGCAATATATACTTATATTAATACAATAAAAAAAATTAAAAATAAAGAAAAGGTTGAGTATAAATACATCTTATGTCCTTAGAAATATATTATAAAAGTATCTACAACATTGTAAATTAGTAGTTTATTATATGTTAATAAATATAATACTATAAAATTATGTAAATTAATAGAGCTAATACTATATAAATTTGGGCTCGAGCTTGATTCTTCAAACAAGTTGAGCGAGATCGAGTTGTACAAAGCTTCAGACGGCTTGAAATAATTTGAGTTCAGTCCAAATTTACATAAGTCGACACAAAAGGCTCACAAGTAAGTTCGACTAATTCTACATCTTAATATGGGTTACCTTAAAGTTTTGAAATTTTACCCAAATGCTCCCCGCTATTCTCTTAATCAAAAAATATGTCAAGATTTGTGTTGTTTTTATGGCCCGGCCTGACTTAAGTTCGTCTACCTATGGGTTCATAATAACCACTCAATTATTTTTAAATTTGTGGTTCATGTGAAATCGTGCAACTAAAAGAATCTAAAATTACTAACGCTTTATACCCTAGATATAACTTTTGCAGGGTAATTTCCATTTTCATCCTTGTGCTTTTAAACCAACATCTACCAAGAGATATTGCATTTACAATCAGCAATATTCTGTTTTGTTATTCGATTTTTCAACATGTTTCTTCTTCAGCAAGAGCATCAAAATAAAGAATGACATTAATTTGATCTTTCACTTTTTATCTATATTCTATTATTTCTTTCTTTACATGTTCGGGGTATTTTTTACAAACTATTTCATTTTGAAATCCTCCAGTAATATGTTGTTTGAATTTAATAATTCCTCCTTTTATTATCCTCCACAAAAATTGCAATGAACATTGTTGGAATTTTTTGGTTCCGCCAAAAACTCATAAGTCTAACCCGAATTCTTTCGACTTGTAAATATTATTTCTAGTTAGAAATAGTTATTTAGATAGTGTATTTATCTGAAAAAATAGAAAAAAAATAAGTTCTAAGTTGTAAAATAAAATAACACAAGAAAGAGTAATAAATATAAGGTTAATGTGAAAAATGGTTTCTGCCACTACCGCCGCCTTTGTCGCCCGAGTTTGGTGGTGAGCTGTCACATGTGCACCTTGCACCATGGCGCACACTATTAATAACTACGGTCATGTATAATAGAGATTTGAGGAGGTATGACGATTGTGATACTATTGATCCAAAATTCTCTTAAATGAGATCGATGAATGCAATGAATGGATGTTAGGAAGATTGAATTTGGATAGGAATAATGATGAAGAGAATGCTCTTGTGTTTGAATACTAGAGGAAGAAGAAGAAATTAATTTCATTGATACTAATGAAGATCTTGATTGTTACATATCAAATAGTGACAGGAAGATAAGAAGGATGATGATAATGACTTTAGGGATGAATTGGTGTCGGAGAAATGGATGTTATATGTTTGTTTTCGTTTTTATAATGACTATATCGATTAATTAATGATTTTGTAAATTTTGAACTCGAGTTATTTTGTATATTTTTTTTATGGTATGATGATTAAAATAATTTTTAGTGTTTATATTTAATTATTTGTGAATTTTTTATGTGAAAATATATTAATAAATGAAATATATAATTTATTTCCATATATGTACATCATGCTTTAAAAAGGCGTGCACTGCACTTTTTCCATGGGCCATGACTTTAGGGGACTCTTATGCCATAGCGCCCCGTGTGCTATTAACAACTATGCCTTTAAATTCCTCACATAAGTATGAATTTCTTTTATATTTTTAATCTTAAAAGTGACCCCTTCACATATGAGGATGCAATTAATCTCCAAGTACAATCCTCACTGTTCTTGCATACAGTCGTGACTCTTACTTTGTTATTTTCTATTTTTTGCCAAGTTGATTCTTTCTTAAACAGGGTATTTAGTTAAAAAAATCATCCTGAAAGTACGAAATATTGTTAAAGACAAACTCTTCATGAAATACTATTATCTGGTTCAAACAATCATCACATTTGAATTTCTATGTTCTCACTTTAAACTAGATCTCCGTATTCTCACTTTAAACTAGATCTCCGTTCTCAATTTCATGAATGGATAGATCTTCGTTTGAGTTTTAGTCACTTGGATTATCTCTGAGTTATATTGCAAACTATCATTCATATCTTTTATCTCATTTTCAAAGTCGCTCCATTTATTAATTTCCTCTATAAAATCCCATCTTCATCATCTAAGTTTTTAATAGTTTACCCCATTATTGTTGCTAAAATTGAATTGTCATCTTCATATTGTATAACTTGTGAGGTATAGTGTTTAATGTAGATGCAGCCACATGCAAATTTATTGAAAGTTATATGCAATCAAACTTCCAATATCTTCATCTAAGCGTATAATGATAGTATCAGACAATACCCCTCAATATGACATCACTCAGCTACCTTATTTCGTTGCCATTTGCAGCCCCACATATATGACTCAATAATGAGATATATTGTAAGATTCACAAAATTTTTAATACATAATTGTGGAATTAATTAGTAATTATTATAATAAATTAATTAATTCGAATATATTAAAATTAGAATGAAGTAAATTGGAGCTTTATAAAATATTTGAGCGTAAATTATATAAATTAAAAAAATTAGGGAACATAATGAAATTATTAAAAAGTTTAAATAAATAAAAAAAAATAGAAACGCCTCGCCCACAAGTTACATACATATATATTACTTAACTAAGCAATTAAACTCAAACATGAACATCCAATTTTCACACATTTGCACACACTCAAGGTGTAAGTTTCAGGTACGAAAATCTTTTATTTTAAATTATTATTAATTTATATAATTATATTATTTAATTAATCCATTTACTAAATGTAATTTATATTCACCGATGTATTGTTTAATCAAAACAATTTCTGAGTTTGGCTATTTAAATTAGTGTCAAATTGAATATTACATTTGATATAAAAATATTATAATTGATTAATTAAAGTACTAGATTTGTTAGATTTAGTCAATACTATAGTTAATTTACTCAATTTCATTGGGTCTATTGGCCCAATGCTTAATTAAAACTCGGGCAAGTCGAATCCCCAATATTGAGTCGCCAAGCCAAGGGAAAGCTTGAATTGAAAGGGCTAAATTAAATTATATAATAGCGAGAAATTGATAGGAAATTATATTTGAGAAATATTATGGTTATTTCAAAAAAATAAGATTCTCGTGATAATTCAATTTAGAGATGTTATTAAGAACGATAGTTATAAAAATATAAGGGGTTTGATTAAATGAATTTTTATGAGTTAGTCGATAAATTAAATATATACCAGGAAAGTTTAAAATGTATAGTTAGTTAGAAAATAACAAAAATTTCTATAAATATAAAATATTAAAAAATTATTGTAAATTGTACGAATAATATTTAATATTCTATTTAGAAATTACGTTATTATCAATATATTGGTTATATACTATATAACTTATTTGTTCACTAAGTTGCAAGCTCAGTCCTTTGCTAACAATTTTCAGGTATAGATCTTTACCCACTAAGGACTAGATCCAAACCTTGCATTTCAGTCAGGTCGAGTCAGTATGCAGTTCTTTTCTCACCCGCTAATAAAATAGAAATCAACTTTTGGGGTTGTGCAAATACGAATGAGGATGGTACGTGAACTAATTATAACAGTTATTTTTTTATGGTATTTGGTAGACATATGTATATCTCGTGATTGAAATGATAAATTCGCTAGTTGTGATGATGAGACCACGTGTACATATATTCCACGGGGACTGTATTATATTGATATTTATATGTATAAATAGGGTTTACTTTAAGTGAAATATTTAAGAACGATACAATCATAGTACCGTTAAAGGGTGGTACATATACTAATAATTACATGATTCCAAAAGTTATCCCAAGAAAGTCAATGTCCAAATAAAACCTAATTTTCCTAAACAATGAAATTAAAACCCATAGTAAAAAATATGCATACATTAAACAGAAATTGAAAAAACAAGTTTGCAACATAATCATGAGAAAACAAGTTGTTTTTTTTAATTTCGGTGGCTTCAACTTGTTCAGTATTTACATCATCACATTGAATTCCAATATGAAACAAAAATTGCAAGTTTTAATTAATGTTCTCTGTGGGGCGAACTCTAACCATATTTTTCAAAAGAAAAATAAAAATACATAAAGTTTATTTACCTCAATACTAAGAAATCCATCACAGTTGCACCAAGAAAGGAGGAGATTTTCTTCTTAGTTTCTCAACTTTTCTTCTCATTCCCTAGGGCAAAATCGCACTCACAGCGTGCGCTATACACTGTCTACGTGAAGGGTGTATTTTTCATCTTTTTTAAATACTGAGGGGGTAAATTACTATTTTATTTTTTACAAGTGGGTTAATTACCTATTTTTGTATCACATGTAGGTAAATTGCAATTTGTCCCATTTCCCACCCTAAGGAAATCCCAAAGTGCCAATTTTACATCGATTAAATGGTGGGATCCACGCCGTAAGTATTGAAATCAGACAATATAAGTCATTTCTTGAGAATTTTCTCAAGATTTTGAGCAAAATCAATCGGCTAGTTGAAGGAAAAAATTTGGGATGAAACTCAGTTAGGGTTTTGCTTTTGCAAGTGTACCTTTCACCCCCTTCTACCTTCCTTTCTATCCATCTAACTGTTGAGATTACATGTTAATAATTAACGGCCATGATTTGTTGTTTTATAAATTGAATAATTATTAATGAGTTCGTAAATGCCGTAAATTTGGAGGGAAATGTGGCCGGGAAGTCACCACCGAGAAAAATGACATTGCAAAAATGGAAAATGTGAAGGATGACGTTGTAATTAGTTTAAAAATATGGGGATCGAAATGAAAAGAGAAAATTATTTTTTTCGTCCTTTAACTTTACTCCCTATTAATTTTAATCCTGTAAGTATGTCTTTTTATTTATTTAGTCCTGTAAGTTATGAAAATAATGAAAAATAGTTCTTCGATCATTGAAATTTTAATTTTTGACAGGAAAGATGACATAGCAGCTGAGTTGGACAATTTTTGGAGGATTTTAATCCTATTCGGCTTTGGAGCTGAGTTGAACATGTTTTTAAGGGGTAAAAATTAATAAATTTTAAATTATATTATATGTATAATTATAATATATACAAATTATATTATTATTTTTTAAAAAATAAAATTAATTCTCACCCACCCCTCGCCGTCCTTCCTCCCAATCCCCGGCCAGGCATTCACACACAGGGGACGTGCAATGATGCCCCCGATCTGGGCGACGACGTCACCGAAAGGTGGAGGGCGACGCAGGTCGCCGCGCTCCGTTGCAGTGGCGGGCGACGCCATCGCCCGAGGTGAGGAGGGCGGCAGCAATTAATCGTCGTCGCCGCAAATTTAATATATATATATATATATATATATAAGTTAATTAAATGTTATTAAATTTTTTTAAAAAAAAGTTAAGTTTTTAAAAGAAATTTACATTTTTTTAAAAAGTTAAAAAAATATTTATTTTTAATTTATAAATATAGTTAATATTATTTATAATAAATAATATAATTATTAAAATATATTAGGTTTTTATAATTATAATTATAATTTATTTTTTAATTTAAATTATAAAAAAATTAAATTGTATATAATTTTTTTTGGAATTTTGGTATTTAAATAATGCCCATTCAGCATTAATAGCTATGTGTCATCACACGTGGCTGTACACATGTCTAAATTGCCGAAAATTCGAAAAATGGCCTACCCCGTGTGGCAATTTCCAGCTGATTTTCAAAATCTGCCAGAAAATTATATAAAAAACCCTAATTCGGACTTTTTATCATCATTTTTGTAACTTACAGGACTAAATAACAAAAGGCATATTTATAGGACTAAAACGAATAGGGGGTAAAGTTAAAGGATGAAAAAATAATTTTCCCAAATGAAAATTACCCTAACTTTTGCTACTTGTTATTTTCACACATCATTCGTTGTTCTTCCTTTTCGAGCCTACTAACTTAACATCAAAGGACTATAACTATGGCCTTCTCGATGTGGTTCTTATTATTTCTTGTCTTAAAGGTCATGTTTCTTACATTCCAAACTTACCTAAGCACATTTGGCTCTTTCCTTATCTAAAGTTTACCTTAACAAACTTTCTTGATTCAGAAAACTGCTACTCGTGCCAAAACTCTAACGCTACAACATCCATTGCTAGGAATTGGAAACTAACGCTACAATATCTATTGCTAGGAATTGGAAACTAAGTATACCTACCATTTGTAATTGACTTGTGCTCTTTCTTTTAGGATTCATCAAAGAGCTCCAACTTTTCCTACAATGCATTCTTGACGAAAGAGTCGAAAAGTATTTGCAAAAAAATTGAACTAATAGTAACATGCAATCTCTAGCAAGAAGAGAGTCCCATGTTGGCTTAAGTGGAAAGCCTGCAATGTATTGTGACACTAATATCCCATCTAAGTGAAACCAACCATTCTCAAAACTGAGTGCAGTGTCGTTCGAGATCCTTCTATCAAATTTAATTCCTAAATATTCAAGAATTGAGAATTGTTGATGGGGGAAAGAAGAACTTATTAGGGTAAAATAGATTTTTCTCAATCAAGAAGGATCAAAAGAAGGCCACACAATTTTTTATCTATTGTCCGTCAATACAAAACAACATTCATATGTTCTTAATTAATTGGAGGACACGATTGTACTTTCATTTTAATCATTATAGATGCACTTGTATATAGAGGTGGCAATAGGGTAGGTCTGGAGTGGATTTGTCAAAATTTGGGACAACCCTCCCCCAAGAAAATTCTAGACCTGGACGATCTCGAAGCCAAGACCTGTTGGGTTGAACACGGTAGACTCAATTAATATTTTTAAAATATTTTAAAATAATACTATCATAATTTTATAAATAAAAGACAATAATATCATTGAAAGTTTTTTTTTTTTTTTTTTGTAAATTTATATGTGATTGTTTTAGGATTTAAAATATTAAAAAATTTAGAAATATGTGTTACTTATATAAATATTAAAATGTTCATAAATTATTTATATCGGCGGACTATGACCCATTGTCATCCCTATTTGTATAGTCTATAATGTATGGACACAGACACGGCAATATGAGAATTTCAAAAAAGAGTGACATAACACGGAATTAACACGATTATAGATATTATATTTTTATTATATATACATATATATTCTCCACTTCTCATAAGATTAAAATATGTAATATGAAAAATATTAAAGTAAAATATAAAATAAGCTTGTGTTACATCAAAATTTTTAACCAAAATACATGACATAAAAAATATACATTAAAAAACCAATGAGGTCTAACTCAATTGGCGAAACTGAAGCCTCATGATCTTAGAGGTCATGGGTTCGAACCCTACTAAGTGCGTGGGATATTGTCTGTTGTATAGTAGGAATTGGTCTACTACATAGTAGGAGTTTGTCTATATAATAGTAGGTGTTATTGAGCACAATATGGTTAAGCAAAATATGATTATTGTAGTTATAGTTTTTGTTAGATATTAATGTCGACAGGAACGATCGTACTTGTACTCGATTTATTTCAATTAATACAAATTTATTGCTCTTACCTCAAAAAACTACGTATACATTAAAAAACTCTAAACATGTTATACACACCAAAAGGTGTGTTCAACACCTTTTTTTATATTATATTATATTATATTTTCAAACATGTGGATGTTGTGTCGACACATGTTTGAGTCATATTCATGTCTGATATTGCACCAAGTGATTTTTTTTTTTTAGTTTTCATGCATTACAGTGTGTATATATAAATACCGTCTCACCTTAAAAAAAGAGGAGGGGGAAAAAAGAAAAAAAGAAAAAAAGAAAAAAAAAACGAAGAAGATTTTATGTTCAAGTGTGTCTTGATTGATTTCCAAAAAATATAAATACTATTACAAAAATGCCCTTCTCACTTACCCCCTGTACTTTTTATTTTACTCCCTAAAATATATTTTACTAAAAAACCTCCCCCAAAACTACTTATAGTATTTAAAATTTTACTCAAATTTTATTTAAAAATAATATTTAAAGTTTATAACTTTTTATGAATTATGCGATACAAAAAAAAAAACAAAAACAAAAATAGTTCAATATATACAAATATATTTTACAAATTATATAATTTATGATAAAAAAAAAGTAGATATAAATATGTGTAAATACATCATGCATATAATATTGTAAAAAAAAAAAAAAAAGTATGTGATATAAATTATAAAGATGAAAAGGAAGGAGAGATGTAATTAGCATCTAGGAATATGCTAAAGAATGAAATAAAAAGATGATTTGGTTGCAATAAAAGGGATTCGTATTCCCCAAAAGATGAAGAAAAAATAAAAGAAAGATTGTATGGTGGGTAGCTTTTTATAAGGTCAATCAATAAAGATGAAAAAGGATTAGGGTGTTTGGCTAAACTTAAAAATTTCTCAAAATATCTTATAAAATATTTAAGAATTTAACATGTTAAAAATTAGGATTAATTATATTTTATCGTTCGAATTATGATTATTTTTATATTTTGGCATCTAATTTTATTTTATTTTTTTGTCTCAACTTACCATCTTAACTTTACAAAGTTTTGTAATTTGTCATTTGTAAAAATGATTCAATCAAGTATTTTGTCGAAAAAATATCACATCCTGTGCATATGTGATATTTAAGGGTTATGAATATTTTTTACATATGTTGAGCATGTGATATTTTTCCGAAAAATAAATTAATAAAAACACGGTCATATGTGGCAATGTACAAATTTCGCAAAGTTAATATGATAAGTTATCACAAAAAAGAAAATCAATGATAAAGTGTAAAAACAGGCATAGTTTGAATGACAAAAAGAGTTATTTGGCATTTTTTTATAAAAGTTATTTGGATCTTATAATTTTTTTTATAACATCTAATAAGCTCTATAATAGTAACAATTTATAAGACAAAATAATGATTCTCTTCATGGCTAGGTAATTTGATATAAGATCTCTTTCTCAGCTCTGTGTAATTATGGCATTAATTACATAATTAACACTTATGTAATTAATAACTGATTTCAATTATTATAGTTACACAAAAAATAAAATTATTATTGATAGTATATTTTACTAAGAAAAATATAGATTCAAAATTATATGACTAAAAATATAAATATATCAATTATATATTTATTATTAATATTAGACTAGTATGAATGTTAATATTATTTTATACAAAAACTTAGGCAGTTAATTTGTCAATTTTTTATTTTTATAAAAAGAATATCTATTAAATTTTTATTTGGAGTCAACTAATATGCACTACTTATTAAAACTATATTAAAAGGATTCAAATACAAAATATATCAAGAAGTAGCTATTTATTTAATTCTAATAGCATATATTATATCTTTTTTTGTTATTTTACTAATAAAAAAAACTTATTATGCCAAACAGCCAAATATTTTATAATATGTGAAAATATCTTATAAATGTTAACATCTATTATCCAAACGCTTTTACAAGCTTTTTTTTTAAATTATCCAACATTTTATGAGCTTCTAAAATATTTTATTAGACATAGGTTATTATATGATGTTTTAAAAAAGTTCAGCCGAACACCCTCTAAATATTAATTGGGCAATAATTTTTTATGTAATTTTGTTTTCTCATATTGTCCTTTAGAATTTAACTTCATAATTTCTTTTTTAGCAAATCGGTTATTATTATATAGAAATTAAAACAAATAATAAGACTTATATCATGAATTTCAATCGTCAACCATTAATTTTATATATTAAATATTTATAACTCATTAATAATTATTGTTACAATAACTGTTAACTAATATTAAGGTATATCAACATTCATATTGGTGGGGTTGAAGTTATTTTGGACACTGCAACTTGGAAATTTCACTCACTCAATTATCTATCCTATTATAAAAGAAAACCCTTTAAGCGTATTAATTTTTTATTGGTCCATTTTACCCTTTCATTTATTTTTATTTTTTCAAAAAAATGATTATCCATAATAGTAATTTAATATTTTCTAATAACCCGCACTTATAATTTTTTTCCCTCGCAATCCACTACTCAAATTTCTCTTAATTTGTTGCTCTATGATCTTTTTTTTTTTTTTTTTTGGGTAACTTCCCTCCTCACAAATTCTCTTCCACTCCCCTATGAATCTGCCATGAGATATTAAAAGTAATGAGCTATTAGTTCAAAAAATTAGTTAGAATTAAGAATATATGAATATGCAAATTGCGTGCACTTAAATTAAAATTGCATAATTTTATTTTCTTTATAAATAAAAAAACTATATTTATTTTTTTATTTACAATATAAAATATTACGCTCACTGAGACAGCGAGTCGATGGCTTTCTAATCTAACAAATGTCGAGGAAGTGATGCGTAGAATTCCGCATCTATATCAACAAAATTAGATGTCATTGCAATGTTATATGCCTTGAAAATAATCAGATTTAGATCGACGAACACTAATATTGAAGGGCAACTTAGAAAAGCAGCATAGAAAATAGGGTAAATTATGATATTTTTTTAAAATTTGATATAATTATAAATATTCTCACGATAGTTAAAAAACTATCAATATCTCCCTCATTTTAAAGGTCGTGTAACAGTCAGCCCAATCCGTTAGTTCCCATTAGGCTTTCGTCTAACTTTTGTGGTGAACGGATCAAAATGTCCTTGTAGACTATATATTCTAATTTTTCTTGTTTTTTGAATTTGTTTTTAAAAAAAATTATGAACTAAGTGGGTAATTTGTATGATTTTTCAAATTCTTTAATCTACCTCATCCAATTTTTTTACAATTTTTTTTTAAAAAATAAAAATTACAATAAAGACAAAATACACAATTCCAAACCTCCATTTAAGGATTAAATATATTTTATCAAACATCGAAGGGGTGTAAACCACAAACTTCATTCTCTCAAGCTAGTAAGGCGTTCATTTAAAAACAAATCTGTAAAATTTCGTTTCAAGAAAACAATACCTTATGCAATGATGTTTAATTGTGATGGGACCGTGCACGCTACATCATCGTGGATGAGGTGCGAAGGCATGTACGTAGGCGGCCTCGCCCACTCGCCCACCTGGAGGGATGCGGGTGAAGTGTGAAAAAGGAGAGATATTATCTATGGAGACTTGGAAAATGTGCATATGCCTTTATAATTAAATAATAAAAAGGATAAGGGTAAATTGCATAAAATTCCCCTGTAGTTTTTAAATTTAGCTAAAAATTCTCCGTGTTAAAAAAATAGGCAAATAACCCTCTTTATTTTTCAAAATGTTGCATACTCTCCCCTTTTGTTAGGTAAGCCCTAACGACGTTAATATTTTGTTGAATTATCCGTTATACCCTAAAGTCATAGATGATCAGTTTGTATCCGGATAATACACTTGCCAACACTCTGATTATGAGATTCACATGTTTAAATGTTGTGCTACAACACATTGTGTATATGAAGGATATTGCAACTCTGACTAAAATCTCTTAATATGTGTGACTCTTTTTCTGTGCATTATATTTTAAATACCTTACCACCTCGATATACTTCTTTCAAAATCTCTTACAACACACATAAGATAAACATGTATATATGTATACCATATTGTAGTCTTTTAACCAATGAATTTTTTTAATATGAAGTGTGACATTCTTGAGTTAAGATCTGATAATTATAAAGTGTGGAAGGAAAGAATTCATCTTCATTTTTGGCTAGATGAACATTGATTATGCTATAAGGAAAGATGAACCGAGTACTATTACACAAATTAACCAGCTGGATGAGGTTGATCCTTATAGAAGAGGGGGTGTCACAACGATTGCTTCATCACCCAAAATCTCATATATAACGTTGACTTGTGTGTACAGAACATTTGGGTTCAACTGTTGAACTGTTTCTTTGGGGACTGTCAGCTCTTAACCCAGAATGGAATTTGCTTAAGGCAATACAGATGCATAAAAATTACAAAAAGCTGTTGGAGACAATTCATTCTCCTTTTTTACAAGTTACAACATGGACAATAGGTAGTATCTTCAACATGGACAATAGATAGTATCTTCATCGGAATACCCGGAGGGAGTGGTTTGAACTTCCGAAGCCACCATCGACCATGAGATTGTCGCCGCTTATGTACCTAGCCTCGTCACTGGCCAAGAAGAGCACTGCATTGGCGACATCCTCTGTCGTCAATTCAATGCCCTGCAGGTTAGCATTAGCTTCGGCGAAACAACGAAATCCAGTCAATACATCCTCAGTTCTCTCCTCCTCAGGCAAGTAGGCTAGAGCCATGGGCGTCGCGATGGCATAAGGCGACACGCAGTTGACGCGTATCCCATGTTTTCCTAGCTCAGCTGCAACGCTCTTCGTCAGACCTACAACCGCATGCTTGGAGCCCGTGTATGCGTGTGTGCCAACGCCGGCTACGGCGCTTGTGACGCTGGCAAGAGATATTATAGAGCCCTTTTTGGCAGGGATCATTATACGAGCTGCATGTTTCATACCAATGAAAACACCTTTCACATTGACATCAAAGATCTGCTCAAATAATGAGAGTTCAACCTCACGGATGTCTGGGCGAGGTGGGCCTGCAATCCCGGCATTGTTCACCATTATGTCGAGGGTACCAAACCTATCTACGGTGACGTCTACTGCATTCTTGACATCGTCTTCGATGGTTACATCACAATGGCAAAAGGAAATATCAGGGCCTCCACCAAGGCTTTCACAAATGCGTTGGCCAAGGTCATCTTGAATGTCAGCTATACAAACTTTTGCACCGTGTTTGTGAAAGAGACGCACGATGCTCTCTCCGATGCCAGCGGCACCTCCCGTGACCAGAGCAACTCTTCCTAATAACCTGAAACCACGCAATTCATTGCAATAAATACTGTGAAATTTCATCAATTACAACAGATTTAAAGTTATATGACTTCTACCTCTCCAAATCCCTCCGCACAAGCATCTAGACAGCTTAAAAACTGCAAATATGACCACTTTTGGATAGTGAACAATAGCAGATTGTTTTTTTTTACTTTATGCATTACTGAGGTTTTGGTTTTTCCGTTGCTTCTTTGTTTAATGCTCACATACTCAGTGTAACTTAACAAATTTAACTCTTAGATAAGAATTGTGCATCTGATAAACTTAACTCCCAGTGACACTGTATATCAAAAGTTGCGATGGTCACCGAAATGAGTTCTGAACTAAACATGCTATCAGCAAGCTATTTTTATATCATGGAATAAGAGATGCTGTATGTTTGGCCAAAATGCAGAGAAATGAAACAGCTAGAGCTACAGATCTTGAATTTGCTTCCTCTTATCCTCAGGATCATCAGACAAGAAAAAGTCAGAAAATTTTGATAAGAAAGCCGATGCTTGAACTCTCAAGAAATCAAGATATGCATTGACAATCTGAGGAAATGAATTAATAAAAGTAAACCTAGAACATGACAAATAACGTCTTGCCTTACTCATATACTAAAAGTTTATTAACCTAAGTGTATGGTGGGTGATAAGCTTCACTGAACTTGATATCCATTTCCACAGACCTCATTGATCAAAAAGGAATATAGAAGAATCTTTTCATATACAGAATAAACAACACTTTTTGGTAGTAGAAACTAAAACTACTGTGGTGTCAGAGGAAGTCAATCATGAATTGATCTATTGATCCAAATCAAATTGTGCAGCCAGCCAACTCATAAAGCCGATGGTTAGCATTTTATGGATTTCTGTTCTACCTCAGCTTCTCTCTGGCAACGGTGAAATAAGTCATTTTCTAATAACCATTGCACAAGATAGACTTAAGAAATGGATTGGCTACCCTGTCTAAGAAGCTTAGGATCAAAGACGTGCTCTTCTTCCGAAGGTTTTGAAGCCATTGTACACCAAAAAAAGGCGAAAAGTAGTTAGTCCCTTCTTAGTTTTACACTTGGAACTCTCTCAAAAAGGAATCACTCGAGGGGCTTATAACGCCAGTAATACATTCATCAGAATGGCTTCAATAGGTTTACTTCACCAGGCAAAGTTATCGACTCCCCGTGAAGAAACAAGTCATCAAGAACACAGCATCACATGCAAGAAAGCGTAGAATAAAGGCCGTATGTCTGTTTGGGTCTCTCTCCTCATTGATAGTTATAAGCCAATAATTTAACTATATACATGGCTCCCAAGTTCGTCAATTACACTTTTGTTTCCACAGAAATCTGTGCATAGTTTTCTTTAATTAGGGAGTGAACCTAAGCCTTCATCTAAATCTTTCACTACCAGAAACACAAAAACCCACTACACAGAGTACATAAAACTATCGACAATCAAACAGAATTATGATAGTGGGTGGAGATAAAACACAGAAATAACCAATCTGCAAAAGATATACTTGAAAGAACTCAAGCTATATGATTCTCAGGTCAATACAGAAATAGCAAAAAGGGCTGAATGTATATCTTTAGATTTCATCTGTAAAATCAAATGAAATTCAGAATTTTGCGGCCCATTCTTCAAATTCCACAGGTTAGGAGTCGGGGTTCCATCCTGAGTCAATAGCCTTACAAGAAAACAGCTCAAAACTCAACCAAAACAATCAGGATCATATCAACAGGTGTTGTTCCTACTTAGTCAACCATTCAAGACTTCAAGCAAATACTCAGTTAAATGTTTAGTAAAACGTGAAGAATCAATCAAGAACGCAGTAGAGCTGAAAAGGATCAACTTTTTTATCATTACCTTTGGGTGGGAAGAGAAGCGTGGGTGGGGGTTGTTGATGCCATGCCACAGAATCTGCTTTAAGACCCTTTTTCTCACACTCGTCTGCAACGTAATGTGTTCAGTTGTCGTCTACTATGTTTTTTGCTCGTTTTCTCTACTCATATATTACAGTGTCATGATGATGAATAAATAATATTGATAGGGGTGCAAACGAGCCGGGCTCGGCTCGTGCTCGGCCGAAAATCTGAGCTCGAGCTCACGAATGAGCTCGCTTAATTTAATCGAGCTCGAGCAGTGCAAATAAGTATATACTTCAAAAGATTAATACCGCTACTACACAAATTAGAAAGCACAACCAAATAAATCAACAAAAATTCAGTCAAGCATTTCATCAAACATCTTGAATGCCAAAATGGTTCAGATAATTTCTTTTCCAAACTATAAAAAATTTACAAAGAAGAAAATCGCAAGTTAATGGTGGAGTCGGAGCGAAGGATTTGTGTGCCAGTGGATTCGTGGACGTGAAGTAGAGTTCTGCGTAGTGTTTGGATTCGTTTACTGAGTGTTTTGTTCTGTTTTGTGGAGATAGAGAGAGAAAAACAAAGATAAATAAGTATGTGTTAGAGATAGTGTGTATGCTTGGATTTGTTTTTGGAGATAATTTAAAATAAGTATTGTATGTTTGATGTTGTGTTTTTTGAGACAAAAATTACTGTTTATTGTCAAATCATATATTTTTTTATAGAGTTGTATGTTTAATGTTGTGTTTTGGGAGTCAAAAATCACTGTTCATTATCAATTCATTGTTAAATTATGTATTTATATATATATATATATATATATATATGTGGGCGTATATATATATATATGTATTTATATTAAAACAGTTAAAAATACATAGATAAAATGTTTCTGTATAATGACAAACATTGAGTATGTTTTGACTTGTCTCGTAAATAACTAGAAAATGAAAACAAACATAGTGCTGGAGTTCTGCAATTTTCCTTCACGCCGCGCGAGACAGAGAGAGAAAGAGTTCTATGTTTGGTTTTATTTTTAATCAATCTTCGATATAAAACAAAACACACTCAATGTTTGCCTCATTATGTTTATACCTTATTTGTGTGTATTTTGCTTTTTTAGCTTTTTATATATAATATATATACACATTTATATATATAAATATAATATAAAAAAAATGATTTGACAATGAATTCGTAATTTTTTTCCTAAAAATACAACGTTAAACATACAATATTTATATATATACATATTTTATATATAAAAAATATATAAAAAAAATACATGATTTGATAATAAACATTGATTTTTGCCTCTTAAATTCCAACAATAAATATACATTATTTATTTTAAAATATTTTAAATTACCTCTAAAAACAAATCCAAACATACACTCTATATACAATACACACTTATTTATATCTATTTTCCCTCTTTATCTCCAAAACACAAAACAAAACACTCAAAAAACAAAACCAAACACAATGTTCACTTTCTCAATAGTGAATAGATAATTCTCACTTTACATATTTATACTTTTTCAGCTTTTTTTATTTTTATTTTATAAATTACTTGATTCATTTATTTATTTAATAAATATAGAAATAACTAATATATTTGTTTATTTACGTTAAATGAAGATAGGATTAAGATAACTAATAAGAAATGTATTTTATCATAGTAGATATTAAATATAATAGTAAAATTCATATATATTATATTAAATATTTATTATAAAAAAAATAATCAAAATGTACTAAATTATTAATTACATTTATTTTTAGATAATACGAACCAAAATCAATACTTAATATCATTTAAAATTAAAATATGATATATTGACTAATAATTCTAATTTATGGTGAATTTTAAACATAATATTTTGTTTTAGTGGATATTCAAATTAGAACAATAAAATTCACATGCATAATATTAAATATTTATTTATAAAAAAATAATCAAAATGTACTAAATTATTAATTACATTTATTTTTAGATAATACGAACCAAAATCAATACTTAATATCATTTAAAATTAAAATATGATATATTGACTAATAATTCTAATTTATGATGAATTTTAAACATAATATTTTGTTTTAGTGGATATTCAAATTAGAACAATAAAATTCACATGCATAATATTAAATATTTATTTTTTTAAAAAATCAAAATGTACTAAAGCCTTTTTTAGATAATATAAACTAAAATACATATTTTAATATCATCCAAAACTAAAAGATGAGGTACGGACTAATAATTCTAATATATAGTGAATAAATCATTTTTGTTGTAATCGATTAAAATTGTAATAATAAAGTTCATATGCATTACATTAACTATTTATTTACAAAAATATTATCAAAATATATTAAATTATTGCTTGAGTTAATTTTTAAATAATATAAATCAAAATACCATATTTTAATGTCATCTAATACTAAAATATGATATATTGATTTTTGACTAACAATTCTAATATATGGTAATTTTTGAAATACGTGCATTTGATTGTATTAGATATTAAAATTATAACGATAAGATTCATAGGCATTATATTAAATATTTAATCACAAAAAATTATCAAAATGTATTAAATTATTGAATAAGGTTGATTTTTAAATAATATATACCTAAATAACATATTTTAATGTCATCTAAATAAATATGATATATTGACTAACAATTCCAATCTATGGTGAATTTTTAAATAAATACATTTTATTGTAGTATATTGAAATTATAACAATAAAATTCATATGCATTATATTAAATGTTTATTTATAAACAAATTATAAAAATACTAAATTGTTACTAAGCTTGATTTCAAATAATATAAACTAAAATACCATATTTCATATAATCTAAAACTAAAATATAAGATATTAACTAATAATTCTTATTTATGGTGAATTTTAAATATTAAAAAAGTATCAAAACTTATTAAATTATCGCTTAAACATATTTTTAAACAATATGAATAAAAGTATTAAATTTTATTATTGTAAATTAAAATAAGTGATATATTGAGTACTAATTCAAATATATGGTGAATTTTAAGTCCAAAATTTGATATAATATTAAATATTCACTAAAATAATATTAATAAAACATTAAAAAGAAAAATAGGTGTGAACTTCGCGAGCTGACAAGCACTAGAAGAGCTCGAGCTGGAGCCAATTCGGCTCAAATTGCACCCATCTTTTGATGATTAGATATTTTAGGCTTTTTAGCCCACATGCAAAATGTCGAGTGGATTGAGACAGCCGCATGTGGGGCCAATTATTTTTTTATTATCAAAAAAAAGAAAAATTACGCAAAAAATATTTTTTTTTAATATATTAACGTTTTTATGACGAGTCGACAATTTTCTTTTTTTTTTTTAATTTTTAAGCTGAAAAAATAATTTTTTATTGGAGTCGCGGTTTCAAACCGCGACTCCGTGTCGTGGTTTGGAACCGCGACTCCGGGTCGCGGTTTGAGACCGCGACTCGGTCTTTTTTAAAAAAAAAAAAAAATTTATCCGCAAATCAATTTAAAATAACACAAATAATAATTAATAATAAATAAATGAAATATTATATATATTATTACAAATATTACAATAAAAAAGTAAATATTAAAAATGCCCCCCTGTCCCACAATTACGTCTGTGTCGTTGACGTCGAGGTCTTCTTATTTCTTCGCCCATATTTTGTATTGGCTCATTTTGTCTATCATTATCATCACCACCGGAATTAATATGCAACCCACTTGATGATGCTGCAGAACTGGACTCCACATTATCACGATATGCACTAAATGATGGAAATGGAACTGGTGAAATGTTATATTCTGGTGCATATGGTTGGTTAAAACCAAGGCCAAGGTCAAGATCTACATGTGAAGAATAAGCTTCTGCATGGCTTGGCATGTATGAAGTGGATTGAAACCAATCATCTTGTGACGGTTGAGGCACATAGTAATCCTGAGGCGGTTGAGGCACGTAGTAATCTTGAGGCGTATATGCTGTTGAAGGACCAGCTATATCCACCCCAATATCACCACGTTCAACTGAACCAATAGACATTTGGCTAGAACTTCTCCTTTGTCTGTGGGATGTGGTGGGAGCACTATCGGATGGTGTTGCAGTTTGTTGTGGCTGATGTTTTATGGCTTCAGCGATAATTTGTACTTCGTGTTCAAGTTGGGCCACTAATTGACGATACCCTTCAACGTCTACTGGTTTAGATTGAAAAAGTGTTTGAAGAGTTTACCTGTTGAGTCTGAAAAAATATAAAAATATAATGAATTTTAATAAAAATTATTGTTAAAAATGAAGTATATAAAATAAACATGTGATATTATGTAGCATACCACAATCTGCAACATTGGTGCATCTCCAGGTTGGTATCCGCTTTCCACACGTCTATCAGTAGACGACGAAACGAAATGACGTGTTATGTTGTTGTACCATTCCCAATATCCTCGATCTGTATCTCTTCTGTTGGAAATGGGTTGTCTTTGTATGACCGTGTCATATCGTCTTTGCCATCTAGTGATGTAGAGTATGTGCTGCAAAACCCAATCTGTGCCCGTACGATTGGAACGGGTGATCTTATGCAGGCTCATGTCCCGAGTATCTGGCTGATCTGGAATATTTTGCATCATCCCAAACTGGCGAAGGACCCGTTCGGGATGATGCATCTCCACTTGCATAAAAGATCAAAGGGACATATTGATCTCCACAGCTGGGGGTTAAAATCCCCTGCGTAAGCCATAATGACATTTGATTCCATGTCATACGGCTGCCAGATAAACTGTAATAAATAAAATAATGCAAGTTAATGTCATTTTATATGATCGAATATATGTAATTAAAGTTATGAATATAAAAATACCTGATCATATTGCATCTCATCTAATATATCTCTAATGACCCGGACAGTTGTTCGCACTGTCCGGGTGAAAGTGTGCTCACAGTTCCACATTGCACCATATGGTGCTCCTGGGAGCACACGGTTATTATCTATTTGGTGTGGGCCCATATGTACACGTGGAGCACCAAGTCCGGGACAAAGTGGAATGATGCGTGACCAGGCCCAAATCTGCAGAGATAACATAAACTCTAGTTATTACCTGGAAAAAAAATATTTCTCTATAAATTCAATAATTCAACTTACCTGTACCAACTGCAACGCGCCACCTATTACAGCTTTGCCTTTTTCGCTGGCATTACATAATTCACGGTATAAAAATGCCAGGACAGCACTGCCCCAACTGTAGTTCCGGGCTGCTACTATATACTCTAATTTTGCAAGATATAGTAGCGATACCAAGTTTCCTGATGAATCAGGACACATCGTTCCACCCAGCAGGAGCAATGCAACAGCACGCGCATACTGTACAACAGTAAGGTGTGGAGTGTCGGGAGTGATGTGGACATGTGATATATGTTCTATTATGGCCTTAACCTGCAACCGTGAACCCTTCAACGCTCCATCTTCAGGTGCGAAACCTATATACTGCATACAGTATTCTTGCCACTGAACACTGGTTCTTTCGAGGTCAGTCCCTGAGACTGGCTCGCCATCTATTTGGGAGCCCCATATTACCTGGACATCTTGTAAGGTAATTGTGGCTTCTCCGACACGAAAATGAAAATAGTGTGTCTCGGATCGCCACCTCTCCACCAATGCAGTGATTAAATGGCAATCATATTGAATTCGTCCGCACCTATAGACTCCATAAAAACCTATTTGGTGTAGTATTTGTTGCACACGAATGGGGAGGTCTTGTTCACGTAAATTCTCCCAAAATTTACCGTCGGCACGTTTTGCCTGCAGGACCTCATCAATGTCACCATCAAGGATCTCATCGGACCTGTGTTGTGATTGTTGCGATAATACAGTTCCATCTCGTGGACCATACACTGCTCTTCTATCCATTTTGGTGGTAACTACACAAGTGATGGATGGTGTTTTACATATGATCGACAGCCTGCAGCGGCGATGAGGATACCTCGTTCATTGACGTATGCTCAATTTTTGAAAAAGATTTATCAGAAGATTGGTGTTGATAGCAATGAATACTTATTGAAAGTATCTGCTAAACATTCATGCCAATATCTCGGTCGCATTAAAGAAACTCTTTTTCCAATAACAAATGATGACTCTCTGTCATTTTTGTTGGAGCCTGCGGCGGAAATCCCCATGTTGGAATTATACGTTGATGCAGAACAAATTCATGTTGAGCCTCCCCCACCGATGAGCCAACAATGGGGAGATATTAACCCACAAATGAGCAACCAGTGGGGAGAATACATGAATCTCTTAGCAACTCCAGGATTGCCTCCTTGTTCCAACACTGACTACTTGGCAGGTACTTCTAATCCCGATTTTGGTGCGGGTACTTCTAATCTTGATTTTGGTGCAGGTACATCTCATTCTGAGCCTGAATATTATACACCCAACTTGGTGACTGTTACTCAAGGCCTAGATAATATTGATTTCCATTATACAGAGCCTACCCAGTCACATACTCCATTGTCAGAAAATTTTATACCCAATGAAAATGATGGAGAAGACCCAACAGCAGACTCTTTTGTAAATGAATCAGATGAAGCTTCGGAACCAGATGAAGCGGAATATCCAATTCCACCTGAGGATGGCCCAGACCGTGTTGATATAAATGTAATGCAGAAACATTTGCACAACGTGGGGCAGAAACATCTTCTGAACCGACTTTGCCAGACTTGAATACTCAGCCGACATTTTACCGCTCTATACAATTTTTCAACAAACATGCCCGGAGATACCTGCAGATTCTGTTGATGTACCAAATTTGAGGTATGCAAAATTTTATAATAAATCTGAAGGCAGGCTTGATAAGGGAATGCTCTTCAAAAAAAGAAGAGCTAATGGAAGCGGTGCAAGATCACTCTATACGGCATGCACGTCGCGAGTATTATGTAACTGAGAGTTCAAGAACTAAGTGGAAAGTGCTCTGCAAGCACAGTACAGAAGGTATATAATTATAATATATATTTTATATATCGCGTCTTACAAGCATACATCATTACTTAATTTTGTGAATTTTTCGTTTTTTTTTTTTTTTTTACAGAGCAGTGGTGTAGATGGGAGGTTCGAGGTGGTTACAAACCAAAAATTAGACGTTGGGCAATAACCATGTATGGGGGGACACATACATGTGTTCTGAATAATATGTCCCTCTCACACGGTAATATAAACAGGGCTTATATTGCTAGTTTGCATTTAGGACACGTGAAATGCAACCCCTCCTATGGAATAAAACATGTCATTCAGAACGTGAAGGACCAAACAGGGTATGATGTACCATACCAAAAGGCATGGTACAGTTTGAAAATGGCACGTGAAATTGTTTATGGGCACGTGGGAGAGCTCTGTTCAAAAGCTACCTGCATATTTGGGAGCTATCCAAAAATATAATCCAGGAACTATTGTTGAATGGAAACACAAGGGCTTACAGGCGTCAACTGGTAAATATGTGATGGGATATGTCTTCTGGGCTTTCAAACCGTGTATTGATGGGTTCCAGTTATGTCGAAATGTTATTAGTGTAGATGGCACCCATTTATACACAAAATATAAGTACAAACTGTTAATTGCAGCTGCCATGGATGGGAATCAACAGGTACTGCCTCTCGCATTTGCAGTAGTCGATGAAGAAACTTATCCATCTTGGAAGTGGTTTCTTCAAACAATTGAGTCGACATGTTATAAGAGGGCGACGAGGGATGTGCCTTATTTCTGACCGTCATGCCGGACTCATTAAAGCAGTTCGTGAAGGTCCGGACTTTGTGTCACCACATGGAGTGCACCGGTATTGCTTACGCCATGTGTGTTCCAATTTTAACAATACTATTAAAAATGTGGTATTGAAGGATCTCTGTTGGCAAGCTGGCTCAGAATATCAATTAAGAAAGTTCAACCGCATTATGGACGAGATAAAGAAGCAGGATGTCAAAGCGTTTGCATACTTAGACGCGATTAATAAGGAAAAATGGACAGCTTCTCATGATGGTGGATGGCGATGCGGTATTTTGACGACCAACATGTCAGAATGCATTAATGGAGTTCTGAAGGGGGCTCGCCGCCTGCCTGTAAGTGCACTAGTTGAAATTACTTTAGAACGTACTGTCCATTATTTTCATGTGCGGGCGATGAAGGGTCAAAAAATGTTACAAAACAACCAACTGTGGACGGATTTCGCATGCAAGATGTTCATATCTTGGCAACAAAAAGCTGTTGAGCACACGGTCACGAAATACAGTCACGCTCAACAGTCCGCGTCGGTCGTTACCAGGCGCCAAGGTAGACATGGGATGAACACCCATGTTGTCAAAATTGCCAACCGAGAATGCTCATGCGGCAAGTGGAATCAATTTGGCATCCCTTGTTCTCACGCTCAAAAAGTATGCGGTGCATACAATATTAGTGCTGCATCAATGGTTAAGGATTATTATGATGTGATGGCTTACAACAACACATATTCTAAGCATTTTGAACCAGTGCAGTCGGAAGATTATTGGGATGATCCAAATTTCCAGTTGGTCCACGACCCTACTATCCGTACGGTCACACGTCCTGGTCGAAATCAAACAACACGCATTCATAATGAGATGGATTGGCGGCAAACGCGAGCAAGGCAAGAAGCTCAACAACAACAAGGAGATTCTTCAATACAAGAAAATGTGCCATAGGAGGATTGTTGATGATACTTGTATTTTTTATATAATACAATTTTTTAACATTATATTTTTTGTGATTATTTAAATTTGTAATATTGCAATTTATATAAATATAATTTATACGTAAAATATAAATTATAACATAAATTTATATAATTTAAATACGTTAAATTATTAAATTAAATAGATATAATATATAAATATAATTAATATATATAAATTTAAAAAAAAAAACGAGTCGCGGTTCGAAACCGCGACTCGATTAAAAAAAAAAAAAAATTTCGAGTCGCGGTTTGAAACCGCGACTCGTAATAAAAACGTTAATATATTAAAAAAAATATTTTTTCCGTAAATTTTCTTTTTTTTGATAATAAAAAAATAAATAAGCCGCCGCATGTGGGCATGTTGGATCCACGCCACGTGGTTTATAAGGAAATGACACCCTTTTATTTTTTTTTTGATAAATTAAAATTTTTATTTTAAAATATGAGTTAAAAATCTTCTTGTATTTTAATAAATATAGCAAAAAAAAAAAAGTTCGTTAAATACTAATAAAAAGTGGGGTGCACGCGTTGAAGCGGATTTATTTGATATTTTTGCATTTTTGATATTTTTTTTGTCTTTAATTGACTTAAACTAGTGTGTGCCTCGTGTTATGCACGGATTAAATTAATTAGTTAATAAATATATTTTATAAAAAACTTAATTGTGTAAAATTCAAATGAAAGAGATATTTTAAATTAATAATACAAATAAGTTTTTATCTTCAAATTACATTGCATCAATATCGAAAAAATAAAAATTCACAATACATACAAAGAGATATATCAATAAAAATAATTGAATAAGTATTACTTTGATAAACTAAAAAACGACCTTCTTCATATTGAAGAAAGTTACTAAGAATACATTAAAATACAATTTTAATAATATATTAACATCATATTCAAAATTTAGTTAATAAAATTCAGGGAATTTCCAAAGAAGAAACATTGCAAATTATACGATGGAAAATAATAATTAACTCGTTGAAGTTCAACTTATAATATATGAAATAAAATAGTAAATCAACCAAATGGTTAACTAATAAAATCCCAATTTTAACACAAAAATGATAATAATTAACACAAAAATGATAATAAACCACTCAAAAAACTTAATAAAATACACCATGAAATCAAAAAAGAGAAAAAATAACATATAAAAATGAAATCCTAATAATAATAAGATGAAGAAAACTTAAACAGGGAAAAAACAAAAAAAAAGAACATGTTTTTCTATTATATTACAAATAAAGAATATTCATCACAAAAATGAAGTCAACCTTCATTCATAAACTAACATTCCTGCCAAAATTAAACCAATCAATTTAATTTTTTCATGCAAAATGTTAGGAATTTAATCTACTAACTGAAATTTTTAAAAAAAAGGAATTAAAAATCCTACTAAAATTAAAACCAATCAGTTATATTTTTTGATGAAAAATTTTAGGGATTTAATTTGTCATTAATTGATTTTTTAAAAGAAATTAATTCTTGCTAAAATTAAATCAATCAATTAAATTTTTTTAGATAATTAAATAATTCAAAAATCTAGAAAATTAGATTTTTGGTCAAAATAATAGATAATATAGTAATAGAGTAGACAGATATAAGAAAAATTAGATTTTTTATATTTTAAAAATTAAAATTACTAATTTGATACCACTATATAAATAATGTAAAAATATAAAAAAATAAATATGTTAATCATTGTCATAAAATATGTACGGATTAATTTAATTATAATTTAAATTATATTTAAAAAATTAATTACATGAAAGTAATTTGATTCTATTAAAAATATATATGGTTACATATGGTGAATTATCAATGAAAAATAATTTTAACATGAAATTTATTTAAAAATAAAAGTAATTATTACCACAATTATTATGGTCGTGAAAATATATATATATCTATGTGTGTGTGTGTGTGTGTTAAAATCAATTAAGAAAACTATTTATATTGCTAATAATACTCAACATTAATATTTACCTACTAATTAAATATTTTTATAATTAAAAAAATTAAATTTTAAGAATTCACCATTTGGTGAAAATTGAAGAATTTAGGTCAACACACGCCCTTCAAATATATATATATATATATATATATATATATATATATAGTTAATAATAGATAGATAATAATATATAGATAGTAGATAATATATATGTTCAATTAAAAAATTATTCCAATTTTAAAAGTAGCATTGAGGTAGAATAAAAATGATTATACTGAAAATTATTAATTTCAAAATATTTCCAAAATATAATTTCTAATATTTTATTAATTTCTGAAATTTTATATTTTTCTCAAATTTATGAAAATAATATACATTTATGAAATTTCTGAAAAAGTAATTTCTGAAATTTTGCTTCTTTTTTTTTTTTGTAAATTTTTTAATTTTTGTGCATTTTGCTGTATTTTAAAATTTTTTTATGTAATTTCTATAATAATAGATATGTTTAATTAAAAAATTATTTCAATTTTAAAAATACACGTTGAAGTGGAATAAATATGATTATACTAAATATTTTGAATTTCAATATTTTGAAAAAGATAATTTCTAATAATTTTATCAATTTCTGCACTTTCTAAAAATTTATATTTCTCAAATTTTTAAAAATAAAATACATTTCTGTAGTTCCTGAAATTTTGCTTCTTTTTTTTGTAAACTTTTTAATTTTTGTGAATTTTGCTGTATTTTCAAAAAAAAATATGTAATTTCTATCACTTCAAAAAGTATATATTTATGTAATTTTTGAAAATAATAATTTCTGAAAAATTAATTTCAAAAGTATGAATGAAAAATAAATAATATATATCATATAATAATAAATATGGGATATAATTAACTTAAACATGTTAAATGCATTGAAAATATATGCCATTAATGCCTACTTACCAAATAGAAATTTTGGCAATTAAAACAAAACTCAAAATTCTAGAAAATTAGGATTTAGCTCAAAATTGAGGAATTGGGGTCAAAGGACCGCCTTTAAACATATATATTAATAGATACCTAAAAGGGTAAACATCATCTTTTTATCTCCCGACTATGTCACTTATCCAAATTTTGTCATTTAAGTTTCTCTCTCATCAGACTTAGTTATCAAATTTATAAATTTTATTATTTTTTATCACCATTAAAGCTAACATATTTATTGGGTTGGGAGGGTGGGGGGGAACTTTACTGCTGCCAAAAGGGTTTGAAACCAGAATCTTATGAAGGCACCCAATACCTTTACCACTCCACCAAATACATTACTTAATTATTTTGCTAAAAAAATATTACATACGTATTGTAAATTAAAAAATATATATTAAAAAACATCTCAAAATCATGCTGAAAAATCTCAAAATAAACCAACATCAATCATTGTCATCCAACATATCCTGATAATAAAAACTAAAAAATAACTAATTAAAATAATATAAGCACCAAACATTATCATAAATCACAACAATAAAAGTACATTTAAAAAATACATAAAAGTTATAAACAAATACATAAATGTGACGAGTGCTCAAATTTAGGTTGTAGAAATTTGCCTTTTAATTTGTGGTTGAATATTTGGGATTAATAAGGTAATCCTTAGTTATTCGTTTTAAGTAATACTTCATTTGAAAAAAATAACAAGTGGTACCCTTGGTAGAATGGTAAACGGATTGAATTCTTCCGCAAGGTCTCGATTTTGAGCTCTTTTGGCTATAGAAATAGTTTCTCCCCCCCCCCTCCCCTCCAACCACCATCAAATTCGTTAGTTTTAACAGTTAGATAATGGAGGGAACAAAAAAAGATGAAATCTATAAATTTTAGAGACTAAGTCTGATGAAAGGTAAACATGAGGAATCAAATTTAGATAAGTGGTATAATTGAAGGATTAAAAGTTACCCTATCTAAAATTACTATGATCAAATTAACTTCTTTATTTTTTTATTTTTATTTTTTTGCATTTTTATTAAATATCAAACTATAAAATAAAAAATAAAAAATTACACTACAAAGAATAATATGCTAAATTTTATTCTTCAAATTTAGATATCTACATGAATATAAATATTAAATAATTATAATAATTATAAGTTATAATAATAATTATTATAATTATCTAAAATTATTTTGAATTAACTAAAATATATATTTAAATTAATTTAAGTATAATATTAAAGTAATTACTAATATTAACACAAATATATATTTTATTGTTATAATTATTTAAATTATTCTTAATTAATTAACATAATTAAATTAATTAACAAAATTTAAAAAAAAAAAACTAAAAAATAAATACATGAGTACTACGACGACAACCCTCTTTTTTTATTTGGGAAATGTTGCCAGATTTGGGAGCGACGCTCTCTCCCCAATCTGCAAGGGTGGACGCAGCCCCCACTCCTTTGCCCCATCTGCTGGGGCAACGTCGTCGTTCCTCCATTTGCGGGAACGACAGGGATGGGGGTTGGCACGTGGGGGCGGCTATTGGAGAGGGGTAGGGGGAGTTAATTTTGTTTAATTCTTTTTAAATAATAATTTTTTTATAATATATATTTTTAATTAATAAAATATGAATTTTTAATTTTTTTTGTAAGTTTAGAAAATCCAACAATTAAGATTGATTGATTAGATCTAACGGTTTATGATATAATTAATAGTGATTCAATGATTTATTAAAATAAGAAATAATATATATTAAGTAAGAGGTGTAACAGTCATTTTAAAAAAAAAAGTCAACGTTGTTAGTTAGATTTATCGGAGAAGAGCGATTGAGCTACCTTTAAGAAAATAGAGAGGGGTTTTTTTGCCCATTGTTAAAATAAATGGGGGGTGTTTAGCATAATTTTAAACATGGAGGGGGGGGGGGGGGGGTTATGCATTTAAGCCTAAGGGAATTCATATTTCTTTTTATAGTGTTAATTACACGGATGTCTATGAAGTTTATATTCAAATGTACAATACATTTTGCCTTTTATGAAATTACAGATACATTTTGTTAGAAATTGTTAGTGCAATATACTTCAGGGACATTCGAGTAAACTTTTATTACTGAATAAGAGTGTACTTATAATTACAATAACCCAAAGGGTGTAATTAAATTTTATACAAAGTATGGGTGTTTGTGCATTTAGATATAATATCAAGGGATGTCAATGTAATATTTATATTTTATATTATACATTGGTGTCACATTCATGCTCGAAAATTATGCATTATAAAATGAGACACATGTCAAATTAAATGTGATGATACGGCATTAATATATGAATTCTAAAATATGATAGAAAATTCCTATTGGAGTTATATTTAGTGTGTTTGTGAAACACTGCAAATTATATTGACATTTCTTCTGAAATTAATTATGTTTAATTATACAAATACTTCTTATTATTTACAAATTTACAAGTATACTTTTTGAAATTATAGTTGTAATTACAAGTACACATTCTATTTAATATTTGTGTAATTAAACCTAGTTTCAGAAAGTATTGAAGTAATTTACACTTAATTTAAAATAAAATAAAATAAAATATTAATTATAAAATATACACGTGGAGAGGTAGTTTTCCTGGTTCATACTGAAGCACATCACGAGATAAAAAAATTGTTGCGAAAAAGTTCCACCATTTTTTTATGTTATTTCAATTTTTTTCAATTATTTATTCAGTAATTCAAATATTAACTTGTATATCGGAGTGTTAATTCTGATTTTTCAAGTTGTTACTCCTTTGATATTAGGATTTTGTAAAAACCTTTTGACCATAGTGGTGCTTTTAGACTTGGGCAAGCATCATATTATATAATTAGTATTATACTAGCTAATTCAATTAATTATACCAATTGAACTAAATAATTAATTTAGTTATCAGATATGACTAATAATAATTAAATTATTGAAGTAATACCTCAACCCCCCCCCCCCCAACCAAACACATAAGCATATTTATTAGTGTCTTTGAGTGTAAGAACTTTTTTAAATTTGACATAATTATAACTACTTTATTATTATTTAGAGAATTATTAACATTATCTGATTTTAATAACCGTCCAACAATTAGTTCGATATATTAGTCTCTGTTAAGTTCTTATATGGTTTTTGTGGTGAAGTAGTCAAAATGCCCTTATAAACTAAATAGACAAATATTTTAGTTTTTTTATGGACTAATCAGATAGTTTTTCCTACAATTTTACAAACTTTTCCAACCACCTCGACCACTTTGTTTACAATTTTTATTTTTATTTTTAAAAAAAGGCAACAAGGGCAAAATGGAATTTTTTAGCTCCCCGTCCAAGGATTGCAAAATTTCATTGGAGTTTAATCGAGATCCTCTGAAAGTTATGTAGTAACAAGGTGTAGATACGTCGCGGGATAATCTTTATCTTTGGCGATTATCCTCCTTTTTTCTCTTTGTATAAAAGAAATTTTGTGAAGTTTTTAATTCAGTCCTCTAACTTCCAAACCCATACAATTTGACCACAAAAACACTTTATAAAATTTTGTTTCATACTTTATCACTTGTATTGTTCTCCTTCAAGTTTCATATATCTTTTTCTTCACTCAAAATAACACAATACTTATTATGAATAATACTAACACAATAAATATATAAGCGATAATACTTGATAATATATCTTATAAATAGTTTAAAATGATTTAATATAGTATTACTTATTATTCATTACTCACAATTTTAGTTCGGTAATAAGATTTCTATTTAAATCTTTTAATTTTGCGCCACTTTTAATAAGAAAGAATATCAATTCATAACATATTTTATCAATTAATAGTGTTAATTTGTATTCCAATTACCTCTGCTCAGACTTTGTTTTTAGATAAGACTCGTCGATCAATCGATTTAAGCTAAAACCAATTAAGAATCCAATATGATTTTCACAAAAAAGTATCACGAATGAATTATGTACAATCGAGAAAAATCAGTAAACTTATCGACCCATTTGATCATGTTTGCATAAAAAAAAAAAAAAAAAAAAAACTAAAAGACAAACTAAAAAAACTCATATTACAAAATTCAACTCAATATTCAAATGGGAAAATTGCATAAGTCCCTAGGGTAGGGCCCGGTGTTATAGAAAAATTAGTAAAAATTTGCCTGTGTTAATTAAATAATAAAAAAACCCTCTATAAATATTAACTCTGTAAAAAACACTCTTTCAAATTAAAAAATAAAAAAGATGTCTATACGTGCCAGAATTAAATAATAATAAAAAAACCCTCTATAAATATTAACTTTGTAAAAAAAACTCTTTCAAATTAAAAAATAAAAAAGATGTCTATACGTGCCAGAATTAATAGTGGAATAATATTTTTGATATATTTTCAACCTTCAACTTCTTTAAATGGATAACATTACCTTTATCTTATACATTTATCCTCACTCTTTATTGTTTTTAATTAATTTGTTTATCCTTTTCAATTTTGCTATTTGCTAAAAAATATAATAAATACTAAATAGTTAATTCATCAATATTTATATAAAAAATATTATTTATTACACATATTATTCCATGAAATTAAATATTTTAAGTTTATTTTAATTTTGGATTGGATATATTTTAAAATTATATTATTTGACAGTAAATAAATTTTATTTTTTTAATATAAATATATTAAACATGAAAAATACATAATTAAATGTATTTAAAAAACGCATGGGTCCAATGAATTTGGACAGTCGTCCAAGGTTTGGGCAGAAACGAATGCAAATCCTAAAGGGGGGACTTGTAAAAAAGGGGTTAGCACTTCGACGTCCAAGTTAGTATTGGATTTTCGAAAATTTGAAGATAGAAAGGTAGATAAATGCAATATAAATTGAGATATGGTGAATAATATAGGTGTAGAAGTGTATGACCACGTGATAGTGTGTTGTGGAGTGCTTAGATAATATTTAGAGAGTGAGAGAGATGATTTAGGGAGTAAGAGATGTGTGAGAAAGGTTGGGGGACGTCTAGAGAGTGTAAGAGTGTCTGTAGAAGGTGTGTGAGGAGATCACCTGAAGGTGTCCACGTAGGAAGAAATGAACCTATATTTATAAGGGTATGCCCCCTTTTGGCTAGATTCTGCACATTCCCACTAAACTTGGGATGAGTGGATATGTGTTGTTAGGATAAGCCATAATCCAATTTTATCTTATGTTAGATGTGTTGTTGAATCTTATCTCCGAGTTGGGGAGGTCTTCATCAGTGATGACTCCTTAGCCAACTAGGAGCCCTTCTACTCCAGGAGTCTAGGGCTTTGAGGGGAGATTGTTAGAGTCTGTTAGGGTTTGGAGTCCTTCAGTATTGGGAGACTCCTCGTCTGCAGTGAGTCCCAACCGCCAGGGGGAGTCTTCCTAGGGCTGATGTGGTCTAAGGTGGACGCAGACACACGGGCTGACGTGTATGGGCCTAGGCACATAGGAGAATGGGCTGCCACGTGTGTGGGCATTTTGGGCCAAATATTTTGTTGGGCTTTAATCATGGTTCGAGTAGGGGGATGTCTTGTGCCTTTTGTCTTTGCCAATCTGTTTTATAGGGGACATCTCCTAGGTCCACTTACCCTTAGGCCTTATAGGATAGTACGGACCTCTCGTTTCTTTCTTCTTTTTGGATCGTTTGGGCCAACTTATTTATGCACATCAAAATTAATTCATTATATTAAAATTTACAAAAAGAAAAAAAAAATACAACAGTTAAAAATAAATAAATAGACAAAAAGAAGAAGAATTATCATCTTCCCCAAGTTGTCAGCCACCCTCCACCTCCGCTTCCAGCCCCTGGCCTTCGCCTCTCTAGTGCCCATTCCTTGCGCCACTTCCCCGTGCACTCGCCCGCCTTACTTGTCCAGGCCACATCCCTTTCTCTCGCTTCTTCGCGGTGATTGGGTGGGCGTTGGGCGTCGACATCGTGCCTTCGCTCATACCAGTGATGGTCGGTGGAAATGGAGCAGCTGTCATCCACCTGCGTATATTTATATACATATTTGTATATATAAATATTATGTATGTATGATAAAATATTAAAGTTTGAAATGCCCATTTTATCCTTACAAAAATTACTTTTTTAAAAAAAAGTAAAGTAATTTTTAAAATGCCAAAATCACTATTTGTCTAATTAATTTCACTTGTTCATTGAACTTTTTTTATTTTGTGATCCTAAAGTACTTGTGATATTTGATTTTAATTTTATTTATTTATCAAACCAAGTTAAAAATAAATTTATACATGCATAAAATTACCACATTGACATAATTATCATATATATAAAAATATATATGATAAATATATATTGATTTTATATTTTATTAGTTTATCAGCCCTTTTGATTTTATTAATTGTATATTTATTTAAGTAAATATATATATATATATATATATATATGTGTGTGTGTGTGTGTGTGTGTGTGTGTGTGTGCATATATTAAGGGTAAAATGACATTTCAAACTTTAAAAGCAAAGGCCAGGGTATTTTTGAAGGTTTTAATACTTCGAGGGGTAATCGATGTAGAGTAAATACTTCAGGGGTGGTAACTGTATTTAACCCTATATTTTTAAAATATATAAAATTTGGACCATCATTTTTAATTATTGAAGATATTGGGCTATTCAAAGTTGATTAGATTCTATGGTTCTGATATGACCATAGAAGATCCAATGATCATTATAATAACAAAATTTATAATATATAATAGTGATGCCCATAAAATAAGTTGGGCCAAAGAAGACTAAGTAGACCAAAAGGAAAAAAGATATTGCAAGAGTCTAAAAGAATGCAAAATCCAATGTGCCCTAGGAGGCCCAATTCGGGGAAGAGCCCAAAATTCAACAAGGAAACCCAATCTAGGTAGGTTCCCTAGGGATTCCGTAGGAGGTGTTATATAGGCCAAAAGAAGCCCAATTGGCCCAAATCTGAGAGGCTCCGATTCAAGAAAACCTCACAAATCCACAAGGAAGTTTAGAAATCTGAAATTACCCAACCAAAGTCAAAGCACATCTAACATGGCGTCCACGAGTGACCTAGGTAGCATCCACGCAGGATCTCTAAAAGTACACTTTATAGAGTCAGATAAGGACTAGCAACCCCCATGAGGAAACGCGGCGCCTCCAATCAGAAGTAACCTAAAATTTCGACTGGGAAAAGGTGTCTTCTCAACCACCTCCCTGAAAATTCGGGAAGGCATCCTATCCTTAGAAGGTACCTTCATCGAATCCAACTGCCTCACTAAAATCGCGGGTCTCCAATCGCCAAGAGATAACCGTCCATCAAATTCGGGGAGGATTCGCCAACCTCTGAGACCTTCCATCAAATTTGTATGGGGAATCAACCTTATCCAACCATTTTAAGATCAAGCTCCACTAAGTCCATGATCTTCTCTAACCAATTTATGATTGTCTATAAATAGAGAGCTCTCCCAGTGCGAGAAGGCAACTTCAGTCTACATACCATAACTTTTACGTTCATTCTACCACTTTAGCTAAAATGAACATTGTATTTCGTACTTAGAATTTTATCTCAATATCAATCTCTCATTTATATATGAAAAATGACGAACAATACTCTTAATTCACTCATTTATGCCCTCTTATTTTGTAGCATTTTTTTTGGCTAAAATGCATAAAACCCCCCTGAATTTTAAAAAGTCCGTTAAAAACCCCCATCTGTTTTAAAAATACGCTAACCCCCCCTGGTTTTGTAAATGTAGCTCAGTCACCCCTTTCCGTTAAATATAATTAAAGGCATTTACTTTTTTACAAAATAACCGTTATACCCTTATTTAACATATATTATTTCTTATTTTAGTAACCGTTGTATCTTCTTTGATCAAATAATGATCGTTAGATTTAATTAATTAATCTCAATCGTTAAATTTAAAAAAAATAAAAAGTTTAGATTCAACAAATTATTTAATCTATATTATTATACATAAATTAAAATTATAAAATAGTATTATTATATTATATAAAGTAAAAAAAAAAAAAAAAAAACTAACTACTCCACCCCCACCCCTGCTACCTACCCCATTCCCAATCACCCCACCCCCACCCGCCGCCTCCCTCCTCCCCCTCGCCAACCACGCCCCGCGCCACCCCTGACTCCGCCATCCCCAAAATAATGAAGAAGGGCGACGAAGGTCTGGGCGGGGATGCCGCCCCCAATTTTTTTAACTTTTTAAATTAATTTACTTATATATTAAATATTCAATTAATTAAGAATAATTTTAAATAATTAAGAATAATTTAAATTATACTTAAATTAATTTAAATATATAATTAATTAACAATAATTTTAAATCATTATTGTACTGAAATTTATTTAAATATATATTTTACTTAATTAAAAAGAATTTTAAACACATAATTAATTAAGGATAATTTTAAATAAAAATTTTAATTTCTAAATTTTGAATTTAAAAATAACTAAAAAATCATATTAATTATAAAAATAATTCATTTTAATATTTTTAAATATAATTAAGAAAAGTATTAAATTTTAGTTTTAATAATTATAAAAATTATTTTAAATTTAAGTAAAATTTATTTAAATATTTTTAACTAAAGAATAATTTAAATTATTAATATTATATCATTTTTATAATTATTAATATTTATATTAGTTAAGATCTTTCAAAATTTGAAAAATGAATTGTGAAGGAGGAAATGTATATATAATTGTTTTAATACTTTTAAGTAAATTATAAAATTTTAAAACTCTATATAATCTTTTTATATTTTTAAGTAAATAAATTTAAAAAATATTTTATTTTTTTATATAGATGAAAATGCAAAAAAAATACTCAAAACAAGTAAAAAAATATACATATAAAACATATAAATAGCATAAGGGTATTTTAGTTAAAACAATCAAAAACTAAGATCAAAAGCAGTTAAAAAACATCCACAAAAGCACAAGGGGCGTGTGTAATGCACCTTCCTTTAATTACTAACGGAAGGGGTGTTTTTTGCTGAGTTTTATAAAACACGCACGGGGGGGAGGGGGGGGGGTGGCCTATTTCTAAAACATAGGGGGGTTTTAGCGTTTTTAATAAAACACAGGGGGGTGAAATGCATTTTAGCCTTTTATTTTATTACTTCTCACTCCGACTGGACCCAACTCCACATTTGTTGCTTGCATTAGTGGCGCCGTCTATGGGAACACATAACTGAGATACGAGAACAACAAAAGCTACCAACATCAGAGCTAACACCTCCTCTGGAATGATGGTTCTCTCCCGCTGGAGGACCTCCACCAAATTATTACTATCTCCATTCAGGGCCCAATTTCAGCTGCACTCTCAAAGAAGGTAGGAGCACCAGCTCCCTAAAGAAGGTGTCCTTAGCAACTGGAGGGTGCATAGTGATAAACTTTAGCAAGAACTCTTAGACTTGTAGAAGTGTGTCTTAGGAGTCCCCCTAGCGGAGCAAGAGGGCACCCCCTTTAGCTAAGAAATCTGGCAGACGCACTCTCCCTCCAATGGAAGGAGCCCAATTTGCTGAAGTACAATGGAACCACGCTAATCCGCAAGAGCACCTATCCTGCTTCGAGAATGTTGCTATTCTCCATCATTATACCGCTAGAGTCAAGTGTCATGAAAATCATTCTAGTCCAAACCGAAAAATGTATTTATATGGAAGAGGCTAGAAAGTACAAATAGAAAATCCTTGGTGGAAAACACAAAGAATGGGGAGACGAGGCCCCACTCCACACAAACATAAAGGAATAAACCCTGCCTCCAATAAGACACACTAAGCTTCCTTCGTGTGGTGTTAAAAGGCCTTGTTTTCCACACAGATACTACATCCAAGCCTTTCTTCGGGCAAGTTTTAGATTTTTCTCTAAGGAGGCATGTAAGGTTTGTTCCCTACAACACCTAAGCTCTCCTCCGCGGAGGCACATAAGTCCTGTTCCAGACAAACAGCTTGTCGCTCCTTTGGTTAGGCCCCTAAGTCATGCTCTAAGAAAGTACCTTCAAATAAGCCATCTTTTGAGGAGGCACACAATTTAGCTGTGTGCAAGCACAAAAACCCTATTCATAATTAACACATCTCTATTGTTAACATTTCCTTGCAAAAAAATAAAAAATAAAAAATAATAAAGCCCTACAATTGAGTAGGCACAAAAGTCACCCATTACAGCCCTCATCTGTGGAGACACATAAGCTCTATTCCAAGCAAGCACATTTAAAAAAGTCTAGCTGCGTACATGCATGAAATATGTAAAAACAAACAACAAGGGAAATGTGTGCAAGATTTTTAAAGCATAGAGGTCTTTTGTCTATATTTTTAACATATGGAGTTTTTAGTCGAATTCCTATAACACAGTGGGTTTTATGCAATTTTCTCTGTTTACATTAATTTATAATTTAATTTGAATTTAAAGAATTAATATTTTATTAATTTAATTTTAATTTTGTGTTTTTTCAAATTGAAAATAATTAATTTAGACAATTAGTTTTTATTGGAAGAATGAATCTTAATATTATTATTTTTTAATAAAACTTGTTCTTTTGCATCATGTTTTGCAACATATCACTTAACCTTAACTTAATAGGTGATTGGTTAATATATATAGGGATAATTACACTCCTATTTTTTAAGTTTGGTGTAATATTAACACATAATTCTCTTGAAAATTATATTTAGTACTTTTGAGGTTTGCTTCCATCTAACAAATAGATCCATTTGTTAGTCAAAATTAATTGAATTTATTGATATAAACAAAATAATTGAATAGAAATTGATATTTAACATCAATTTAGCTATTATTAGCTTATTATATATCAAATATTTTTCTTGTGATTAAACTATCCTTATATCGATGAAAATTCACCTCCTCACATGAACATGTGAATATGTATAATGGTAATTTGATCATTAAAAGATTATTTGACCTGTAATAAATCAATAATAAATTATTTGAGGGCAAATACGAGTTTTTATCAATTTTTTTATTAACATCATTAAATTCGATTAATTTTGACTAATTGAGAGACTAATTTGATAGACATAAGCAAATCTTAATAGCACTAGACGTAATTTTTCACACACCAGAATATTTACGTATAATTACAGTATACCTAAAAAGAGGGATCGTACACAAAACAATATTAACTTCTATAAAGTATTTTGAAGTGAATTATTTAATTATATCGAATTTAAATGTTCATTTATATTTTATTTATCTTTTTAAGTTAATCAATTTATATAGTACATCGGCCAACAGTTAACTTTTTTTCTTTGGAACGACCAAACATTTTAACTTGTGAAACATCAATACCCCTTTCTAGTTCTCTCGCGGCAGGGTTTATCACAAACCAATCCCTAGAAAAACCCTAATTCCCCATTCTCCACATGCAAAATCCCTAAAATTTTTCTATTTCTTGCAAAAGATGACAAAAGTATACGGCACCGGAGTGTACGATTTCCGGCGGCACCGGGTAGCCGAGTACCCAGTGGGCACGGACGCGCTTCCGCTGCCGGATAAGCCGGCCGAGTCCAGACCGGTGTCCAATGTGCCTAGCTCCATTACCTTAAGCGAGATTCAAAGAGACCGCCTCACGAAAATTGCTACCGAAAATTGGGCGAAAACCGCAGATTCGGGTCCGAAGAAGCCCTTCAGCCCGGACCTCGTTAATGAAATTTACTACACCGAGTTAACTGTTAAAGGTAATTGCGAAGTTCTCAGCTATTCATGATGTTGTGTAATTGTTTACCTAATATTGTCTCTATCATCTCCAGTATACGTTTTTTTAGTTATTCTGTGTTTACATTTCACTGATATGACGTGTGTTTTCTAAGGTAAAAGATGCGTGGATGTCATGTTTTATGTTCTGCGAGCTTGCACCCTGCTGTGGCCGGCAAAATTCGTTTGCCTTTGTAGTAGATAGTTTTAAGAGGATTAACAAATGGGTGTTTTCTTGTACGTTGAAGATTGTTGTCCCTTGATGTTTAGAAGGAAAGAAAGAATTGGTGTATTTCTGTGATTTTCAATGTTGCCATGAGCTTTAATATAAGATTGCAGACCTTGCATAATTTTGCCTCTCTTTTGGTTCTAGTAAACTAATTTAGAAAATATGAGTTTCAAACCTGAATAATTGTGGATATCAAGTTATTGTGGGATAAGATTACAATATCTGATAAATATCTAAATGAATGTGAAATGTTGGTGCTTATATTTCGTAAATGAATGATCTCTAGCTATCTATGTGTTTTTGTGAATAAAATCAACCAGTAAAAAAAATATGCACCTTCACTGTTTTTTTTACTGCATTCTCAGAGATCAGAGCATGCAGACTGAGCGAGGTTTATTTGTTGTTGAACTCATACTAGTTACTTACGGTTATTGCTGAATATAGGGGGGAGAAAGCCTGTGCCATTGCAGAGGGTGATGATACTAGAAGTTAGCCAATACTTGGAGAATTACCTTTGGCCAAACTTTAGTCCGGAGGCTGCTCTTTTGAGCATGTGATGTCAATGATACTCATGGTCAATGAGAAGGTGCAGAGAAATTTTGCGTATAGTTTATTTATCCATGATCAGTTAGTTACGTCCTTGGTTACTTTTGATTGGCAAAAGCATGCGCAGAAGGGAATTTTTGTCTTTTTAGAAGGAAAATGTGCTGATGTTTAACCAATAGCTGCTGGGTCTTTATATGCTTTTGAGAGAGATTTTTGGAATATGGTTATTGCTTAAGAATGTTTGGCATGCTGTCGCCTGTCGAGGACACAAAAAGAAATGAACAACATTGAAATTGCATTTGAAACTATAATAAGGTAACAAAGGTGGTGTGGCAAGCCATCCACCTTTGGTTCCTGGAATGGAAAGTGATATTTGTTAATATCAGGTTCAGGAATGGTATTTTATATTTACTAGAAGTACCAATCTGTGCTGGTCATGTTTGCAAAAGAAGGATTTGCTTTTGATTTGTTAAATAAAGCTTAAGAAGCTTGAAATTTTGGAGCTGGTTGTTTTTTTTTTTTTTTTTTTTTTTTGACTATGCTGTAAATTTAGTGGTGTCATTATTATTTTATGTACCATGGAGAGTCTAGCCAAATGAAGTGCCTTGTGCACAAGACTTGCATGATACTTTGTTTGTAATGCTTGGTTATCAAAGGCTATATTATTTTGCATTTTATACTGCCGATGTTACAATTGTATAGGAGATACCAATTTTGGGTTTTAGCTGTAAAATGCATTGATGAAATGGATAATGAGTGAAGAAATTGTTTAATTATAATTTATCCTGATTGGGAGTGAAGAGGCAATATAAGTTTGAGACTGACAAGTGTAATTAAATTTTTGGGTAAATTACATTTTGATATCCGAACTGTGCCCGTTTTTACACTTTGGTATCTAAACGTTTTTTTGTGTCAATTTGCCATCTCAACTTTGCAAAATTTGCACTTTACCATATATGATCGTCTTTTTGATGATTTTTTTATAAAAAAAAAAACATGTTGTGCATATGTGAAAAATATCACATCAAATGACCTTTAAATATCACATGTGCATTGCATATGATATTTTTTTTAGACAAAAAACTTGGAGAAAAATAGTTATAAATGGTAAAGTGTAAAATTTCGTAAAGTTCAGATGGTAAGTTGACACAAAAAAAGTTCAGATGCCAAAGTGTAAAAATGGTCATAGTTCGGATGGCAACATATAATTTACCCTAAATTTTTTATCTTTCTCTTTATATAAAGATAATTACTGCGAAGATAATTTTGAACTTGCAGTTTCGGGAGAATGTGGCTGCATGGATATGCTTTTATGACAGAAAGGATATGTTTAAAGCATTTCTTGAAAGGGTACTTCGCCTCAAAGAGGTACTCTTTTCCACTTGTTGTTTTTGAATCCTCTTTCCCCTTATCTCTTTATTGAGTTATTTAATTATCAATTTGCATTAGGTCTGATGTCAATAAGAGTTTGTTCACTATATTTTCCACAATATTTGTTTTCTGTTTTCAGCTCAGAACTGCATAAAAAAAAAAAAAAGTACGAAAGGATGCTCATTTGTCTGTGGAAATTGTGCTTGTGTTCGATTTTGCATTAAGTAATCAATTATACTCGAGTGTAAAGTTTATGATGAATAGTAGGAACGTTAACAAAATTGTGTTGGCATGTTATTTGTAAGGCTACTGCTTCTGAGTTGCTCTTCTTCAGGAACTCCAGATATGGGATATCAAAAGTAGGTGAACTGTGTGGTCCCATTATAGACTTTTTGGTTTCAATATTAGCTTATAGGAAGGCAAAACAAAATTAAGTTGATCAGATGGGGCGGATCCGTATATTGCACCTCATCTTGATTGTCATTTCTATGGCCAACCTCTCCATGTTAGAGATAATTCGGCTCAATTGCGTATTTGGTCCAACACAGAAGGGTCGGTGCTCTTTTCGATCCCGTGATTTATGGGAATTCGTTTTTAGTCCCAAAAGGTTAAAAATTGTTGCAAAGTTGGTCCCATTTCCAATTTTCCGTCAATATTTAACGTAAAGTGAAGTGCCGTTAGTTGATTGGTCCTAGGTTTCAATACCTGGGACCGGCCCAGGACCGTCAATATTTCCCTTTTTCTTCTGTCATGTCAGTGACAGTTTCAGTTATACAAGAATTGTGTTTGTTCTTCATGTTGTTGTATTTCCTAATGATCAATAACGATTGGTAATGATTCTAGAGGCTTAAAATTTGAAGTACTCAAATGACATAAGCAAGATGCTAGCTTGTAAACTGTGCTAATGAACAATAAGTTGATAAAGTTTTTTAACTCATTTGCTATCAGAGAAAAAACAAGTTGGGTTTGTCTAATTAGGTTATCTATGGGAGTCTAGGTCAATAAAAGTGCACGAACGAATGTTACAGAAAATGGTAGGGAAAGATCCAAAAAAAAAAAAAAAAAAAAACAAGAAATGTTGAACACTGGCAAAGCCCTTAACACTCAACAGAGCAAAACACAGATCATCACTTGATAACAAGTTCCAGGAAAGCTTTAACAATATGTGGAGAACTCAATCATTGTATGATATTTAAATCTTGTACCTTTACATGCCTATTACAGGCATCCAGATAGTGGAAATTAAATATCTACCTCTTTTCTTTTATAAACTTTCATGAAGTTTGACAGCCACGAATACTGGAGCGCTTACTGTTGTATGCTTTTATTTGCTAATTCAAAGACACATTATTGCACAACCACATGCATTCCCAGATTTATATCTGGAGCTTGTGCTTCTGGTTGCTGGTTTTGTGGTTAAACAGACCAATATGTTTGTAAACATTTTCTTGCATATCGTTGCAGGGCAGAAGTCTAACTATTGCGGAGAAGACAAATTATCTGCTTTTCATGATCAATGCTTTTCAGGTAGTATGCTGTTCGATGTGTGCCTATGTTAAACTAGTAGATATTTTGAGACACTCATTTGTTTTCCCTCAATATGAGCAATGCCATTCCACTTCAGGACTTCCGTTCTTTTTTCCTCTCTAAAAGCTGGTATCTAAATTAGTGCATGAAGCTCTATTTGTGAATTTCATTATCCTCAGAATGTTTCCTATCAGATAACTTTTGTTAAATCATATGAAATATGTTTTCTTATAACTGATTTTATTTTATTATTGAATTTTTTATTTTTTACCAAATGTGACATCTGATCTGTTTTTTTGGCTTATCCTTCTTATTTCCTTGAGGTTTTGTTTAAATTTGAGTTTAGTTTTGTTCAGCATGATCCCTTTTCAGTTTTTTCTTTTCTTGTATGTCCACCTTATATGCTAAATTTCCACAACTGACGGAATCTAATCCACAGTAATTCCAGTTACTTGATCTTGTTTTAGATGGTCTGTATGACAATGATAACCTTAACACATGCCCAAGTTAAAATATCATTCAAGGCCACTTAAACCAATATGGAGTAGCTACAAGAGCTTTTAGATCACTTTGGAGCTCTCAACTTGTTACATGAAATGAGTCCTGGAAGAAGTTTCATCCTGGTGTCTCTCCTCTTTTTCCATTATTAATTTTGGGTTGTGCATGAAGGGGCTAGAACAGAATCAACAGATATCCTTTACTGTTGAACCTTGGCCACCAAGCCATCTTAGAGCAAAGAGCTCAATTAGTGTGTTTCTCTCCAACAACGTACAGTGATGGACAGTCAATCTTATTGTTCTTGCCTGTGCTTCTCCTTGCATGTTTTCTTGGGTTTCCCCTGCTTTTAAGGTTACCTGGAATAATGTTGGTCTCGATCTGTTGACTTTGCTAGAGCTTGGAAGATGAGATAGTAAGTGAAAGAATTATGAGATTAGCAAGTCTGGAGTGTTGGCATAGCCTCTCATATGGACGTTTTCAGGTATGCTTCATGATTTTACCAGTTTTGCTTGAAGAAATGGTTTCTTCATTTTTCTTTCCATGTCTTTAAAAACTGTTAACTGCTACACTATCTTTATCATATTAAAATCTTGCAATCTGGTGAATTTTTATCCCTTGGCTGCAGATGGAACTATGTCTCAATGAAAATCTGATTAAAAAATGGAGAAGAATTGCAAAGCGAGCAAAGGATGCTGCAAAACGAGGGGAAACTTTCGACCCCACAACCATGGTGGAAGCTAAATTCTTACGAAATATTATTGAGGAATTCCTGGATGTATGCTTTCCACAAACTCAGATCTTTTGCTGTATTCTCTTGACTAGTCGGGGCTGGAGCATCTAAAGTGTCCTTTTTCTCTGTATTACAGGTGCTTGACTCTGGGGTTTTTTCTCGTAAACCAAAAAATGATGAGGATACTGATCTTGGTTATGTTCATGGTTCTGAAGATGTGGATGATGCATGTGTTCTTTACTGTGAAAGGTTTATGGAGTTCCTTATTGATCTCTTGAGCCAACTGCCAACAAGGAGGTACTATTTAGTATTTTCATGTGGATTCACTTTTTACTTAAGCTTGGGTCAGATGAAGTTTGTCTTCTTGATTTCTACTATTGTAATCTCCTTTGCAATGAGGGGAATTAATGTGCAGCTAGCCTATCTTTTTAAGATTTGCTCTGGAGCATAAAGAGAGGCATCAAGGTCGACGTTGTGCTTTGTTTTCATTGAGCTTCTATTTTGAGCTCATTTATTAGAAGAATTTTATCAAATCATTAAATGATATAAAAACTTTTCATTGTTTTTGAGGATAATAATTTTATTTCAAAACCAGAAATATATATGTATATATGTTTTTAAATGGACACACCCAGGCATGAATTGAAAATTATTGGTAAAAGCACATAATAATTCTAATAATTATAATAATTATTATTATAAATTTGATATTACTTAATAAATTATACCGTACTTGACTAATGTAGAAAACATGTATTGATGATATATGCACCTTAACTTGGTATAATAGTTACTTATCAAGTTAAAAATATGAAAATTATTCACTATGAAGACGTAGATGTAGAAGATCAGCTCATGTGCAGTTCAGTTTGGATTCATATAGATATCCACCCATGTGTTACTTCATATTCTGTATGTGATATAGGATCCATCTGCAAAGAAGCTCCTACATTCTGGAAAGGGTTTGATTGATGAAAAAATTGAACCTCCTTCAACCTGATATCCTTAGTCACGACTGTAATAGCATGACCATACAGAACATAGAACTCCCGCTTGGTAAGGGTGAAAATTAAAAAAGAGAATATATAGTAGGAATTGAGGACTACCAAAACATATGTTCAGATGATTACAGTTTAAATTTTTTATATTTAATTTTAATGATTTGTTTCTGAAATAAAAGAGAATATTACAAGACAAGCATTAATTCTTCTTATTCTAGAAACATATATATTACAGAAGGTTAGTGCAAAGGTACATAAAATTGACTATTATTACCATTCTTGTTCCTAAACCTATATTGATTTATAGGCATTAATAATAACTGTAGATTTATAGAAATACATTTGCTTGTATCTACATATGTAAACATCTTGGTAAAATTATATATTTGCTAAATTAAAAAGTATTAGAGAAGCATAAAAAGCTATTATATTATTTTTTTTCTGAAGAAAGTTATTGTATTATTTTGTAGATCATATCGAATTTTCAATTTAGTTTTTGAGGAAAACAAGTACTTTGGAGTAATTTATATAAAGAATATTAATAATTGTATATGGAACTTAGTAATAGGCATTAATAATTGTGGCATTTTTTTTTTGGGTAGAAATATGTTCGTTTACATCTGCACATGTAAGCATCTGGGCAACATATATATTTGCTAAACTAAAAAGTATGAGAGAAATGTAAAAAGTTATTCTGATATTTCTTCTGCAGCCGATATGTCCTAACATATCTTCTGCTTTGCTTGGGGAAAAAAATACTCTGGATTAAGTTATGAAACAAATATTAATATACTGATATATGGAAATTAATGAGATAATTTATGGAAGTAAAATAGGAACGATTTGAGCGTTGATATTAAGATAATAAGAAACACATTATTCATATATGATGAAAGGAGTTGCAAAATATTGATTGATTGTTCTTATTTTTGAAATACTACATAATATCAATGGAAATATAGTGTTATTATGCTATTATCATTATTATGTATCAATTCTTTTGATCCATGAAAGGTTAATATTCATTGAGTTGTTGATCATTATTTTAACTATTATTTTCTTATAAAATATATAAAATATGAATTAAAAGTTTTAAGAAGCCCATGGTGCTTATCGAATGATGATTTCAGGTTGGCTCCTAAATAAAGTCTAGGTCAACAAGCTCAACTCTGATATATCCTTATTATGATGTCCTTGTAGTGCCTTATGCCTGTGCTGCTCCTATCATAATTTGTTATTATGGAACCTTTGGTTTTCTTCTTAGCAGTTTTAGTCGTTCCCCTTTCTTTGGTCTGTTTCATACAGATATTAAGCAAACAACTAATGTAGTTTAAATTGAAATAACTTAATGTTATTGTTCAGTAATTTAGTTCAATTTTGCTGATATCTTATAATCTTTCCACCACGTAACGGTGTTTCATTTTTGATTTTTTCAACTGGGGACTTGTATTATCATTTGCTTTTTTTTGTTACCGAGTCATTCGTATTTGTGTACAACATGTCTCTAGATTCTTTCCTTTGATTGATTTCAGGATGTTACTGTACTGATATTCCTGGTAGTATTCTATTGTTACACAGGCTGATTATCCTCACTGGTTCCTCCTATTTTCTGTGCAGGTTAGTTCGGCCTCTTGTAGCTGATGTAGCTGTAGTTTCCAAATGTCACTTGAGTGCTCTGTATAGGCACGAAAAGGGGAAACTTTTCGCACAGTTGGTTGACTTGCTTCAGTATTATGAAGGTTTTGAGATTGATGATCATCAAGGTAGACAAATGACTGATGATGAGGTGCTTCAATCTCATTATAAGCGCCTCCGGGCTTTTCAGCTTCTTGCATTTAAAAAGATTCCAAAGGTGTGTACAGCCTGCAGACGTGATGCCATGATTATTCATGCCAAGTAAAATACTTTATTCTACTTAGAATTGTGGAAAAATATATATATGAAGACCCTCTCTATTTTTTTTTTCCTTTGCAGTTGCGAGAACTTGCTTTGGCTAATATTGGGGCAATTAACAAGCGCGCTGACCTGGCAAAAAAACTTTCAATTCTTTCTCCTGAAGAGTTGAGAGATTTAGTATGTGGTAAGGTCAGTATTTTAGCCGAACATTCTCTTGAGGCATACATCACAAGAGGAAATATTTCTATTTAATTTACATGATATGCTCATATTTCAAACTACTAAAAACAATTAGTTTTGGTTTGGTGTTCCAGCATTATGAATTTCTTATGGTCCTGCTTATTCCTGCTGAGATACTTGTTAAAACCAATCACTTATATATATATGCCTCACTATGACTATGAGTGTCATATATCATTCCAATCGATAATACAGGATTGAGATGAATTATACATGCCAATTATTGGGATGGAGGTTGCTGGTTCTAGTGTTTAATTGATCTAATGTTTACCATTTAATGTAAGAGCATGTGGACCAGATATCATGTTTTCGTAAATGAATCAGTTCGGGTATGTTTGGTTGGCATGAAAAGTAGGTGTATAAAAGAAATGGAAGCAAAGATATATGTATACCAATAAGTTTGGTGTTTGGTTAGGGAGAACACATGGAGGAGAAGTAACTTGATCTTTAAATTGGACAAAAAGGTGAACGTATAAGGCCAAAAACGCAAAAAAGTATATATTTCATTTTTATTTACTGCTCTATTATTCATATACATAATGTTCATCCAATTTTTTTCTCATTCTTGCTGAAGATATTGGTACATAATTATTTAAAAGGATAACTAAATTACCAATAAAGGTGCTAAAGTGCTCATGTTTGAATTTAATTTCTTTATTTGAGGGCATTGGTAGTAATTTTTATTTTATGTAAATTGAATAGTTTAGAACAATACTCATTTTGATGAATAAACAATATTCTTCTTGGTGTTAGATGAATATTTTTATTAATAAGGTTTTTAAATTTTTTATATACTAAAAATTATTTTAGTATAATATTAATTTGTTTTATTTTCTAATACAAAATAAAGAAAAAGGGTTAATTATAAAAGTTATTCTTTTCTTTTCAATTTATTTCAGTATTTGAGAGTTACTCCCTTCCAGTCATACTAAACAACTTGAAGGAAAACTATTATTGATCCCCACCCTCCCCCTTTGGCTTCCTCTTTCCTCTTGTTGAACCAAATGAACCCCTTAGTAAGATGTAGAAGTTGTAAAGTCTTTTCTTGTTTTTGTTTTCTTCTCTATGATTGGTCTGATTGGTGCACTTCTAAAATCTAAGGGGTTTCTACCAAATTTGTTGCTTGTAATGTGTATGATAATTTCTGTACCTCTTTTGCTTCTTTCTGGTTTCTTAGGAGAAGTCCAGCTTGACTTGATTTCAACTTCAATTGTGAGGCAAGTCATTGACATTAGGATTGTATTTGTATTGCTGCTTTTTTGGAATTTAAAGCTTCGAATCTTTTTACTAAAGTTTTTGCTCGCAGCATGTACCAAAATTTTATCAATCAGTTTTAACCCTTTCTGATTACTTGGAAGGAATCCCACTCTTTCCCCTATGAGCTCAGCTTAATTTTAAGTTCCAGTGTTATTGTATGCTTTCGAGAAATTAAAATCAGTTGGCATTTAAGGGCCAGAGGTAACAGAAAAAGTATGATTTTGAGACTTATAATTTCTGAGTGTTCTAGTAAACTATTGAATTGAACTGTCATAGGAATTTTTTCCAACTGACAAAAGTTTGGCGTGAATTTGGCATGATATTGATTCTGAAGAATTTGCAAAACATTATTTTGGACAACTGATTGTTGTCAAAGTCAGTTTTGTGTTTTTATTCCAATTTAAGAATCAAGTTCAGAAAAAAATTGTTAATCAGATCATGTGTGACTGAAAATCATCTCTCTTTATATTTTTGCAAGTAAAAAATTAATACTGCCATGATTGGTAAGCTCATATCTCGAGTTTCGCATATTTTGCAAAATCTTGATTGCTCAGAATATGCTGTCTAAATGTTTTAGCAAACTGAAAATGCCTGTGGAGAGGCAAAACCAGTTCACTATGATTTTTTTGACTTCATTGGAAATATAACTACAATGAGTAATTAGTGGTTAGCTATTAACTTCTTGTTTATGTAGGTTCCTCAAATTTTGATTGAATATATGCGACAATGCAGTAATTGTAAAACAACATGTGCTTACTTTTAAGAGTGGCATTTAGTCAATGACCATAACTATCATATGCAATCAGATGTATCATGTAGGAGAAAGGAAGGCCAAAAGCTGCAACCTGAACTGAAATGACAGTTAGGTGAATAAAGAAATGAAGAATAAAAAATGAAAAAATGATTAAGTTAGATGTTTTCGTTCAATTATTGCTTGGAAATATGGCCTCCATCTAATGCTATCCAATGGAATAATAGGACCGAAGGCTTCTTATTGGCAGTGTGTTCTTTTAGGGTTTAGGTAGGGAGAATTATTGGATTAAATTATGCTCTGCCAATTAGTGGCACCCTTGTTTGCATTAGATTACTATTAAATAAGGTTGTACTAGCTTTGTTGGATTATTCAGCCAATCAGGTTTGATGGTAAAGACTCTTTCCTTCATAGATCTCCCTTACTGTCCACATGCTACAATACTACAATGTCTGCATCCCATGGTGGCCCCTCAAACAAATATAAGGACAAAAGGATTGGCGGATCGCCGGCTGCCACCACCAAAAATTGTAGTATAAGTATGAGAAGAGTATTAGAATATATATATCTATATATTTGCTACCATATTAAAGCTCATAAATTATGAAAAATTGTGCTTGAAACAATATCTGTTTGTCTCACATAAAGAAATCGAACCTGCAACATGTAAAACAGAGATTTTTTTGTCTCCTAGTACTTGTGGTTCTCTTGCTTGCTTAGACAGAATTGTATGTGATGCTAGCATCCCAGTCTAACCTAACTCAGCTTTGCTTAACAAGCCTTCTGGAATATAGTTCAGAGAAAAACAGCGGAAACTAAGAGAGAGAATTCACTAAACTCTGTTATTCTGGATGTTGCATCTCAAGTCTGTCAATGTGTACATATCATTAGTGTTTACTGATGCTGTCGAGGTGTTGTAAATGCCCCCTCTCTATTTTTTTTTTATTTCTGGAAACTTCAGCTCAAACTGGTGTCGAAGGATGATCCATGGTCTGAAAGAGTTGCCTTCCTAATAGAAGTCATGGTTTCATTCTTTGAGAAACAACAGTCTCAGAAAGAGGCTATCAATGCTCTTCCACTATATCCCAACGAACAAATAATGTGGGATGAAAGCCTTGTTCCAAGCATTAACTACTCTGGGGAAGGGTGTCTGGCACTTCCGAAGCTTAATTTACAGTTTTTAACACTTCATGATTACCTTCTGAGAAATTTCAACCTCTTCCGCCTCGAATCAACATATGAAATCCGTGAGGACATTCAAGAAGCTGTGCCGCATCTTCTTGCTTACGTTAATAATGAAGGAGAAACTGCTTTTCGTGGTTGGTCAAGAATGGCTGTACCGATTAAAGAATTCAAGATTAGAGAGGTTAAACAACCAAATATTGGGGAAGTAAAGCCGTCAGCAGTGACAGCTGAAGTTACATTTAGCATTTCCAGCTATAAAGCACAAATCAGATCTGAGTGGAATGCCTTGAAGGAGCATGATGTTCTATTTCTGCTGTCTATTCGCCCTTCATTTGAGCCACTAAGTGCAGAAGAAGCAGAAAAGGCAACTGTTCCCCAGAAGCTTGGTCTTCAATGCGTACGTGGGTGTGAGATTATTGAAATACGTGATGAGGAGGGAACTCTCATGAATGATTTTACAGGGAGAATCAAACGTGATGAATGGAAGCCTCCGAAAGGAGAACTGAGAACTGTGACTGTTGCATTGGATACAGCACAATATCATATGGATGTTTGTGATATTGCAGAGAAAGGTGCAGACGATGTGTACGGCACATTCAACATATTGATGAGACGGAAACCTAAAGAGAACAACTTCAAAGCAATTTTGGAATCCATAAGAGATCTAATGAACGAAACCTGTATTGTTCCCGATTGGTTACATGACATTTTTTTGGGTTATGGAAATCCTTCCGCAGCGCAATGGACCAATATGCCCGATCTCATTGAAAAGGTTGATTTCAAAGACACTTTCCTTGATGCTGCACATGTTAAAGAGAGCTTTCCGAATTATCAGGTTGGTGTCTTTTCTGGACATGATTTCTGGGATCTATTCGTACTATAATCATATTTTTTACAATTGAATTGCAGTACTCGTCTTTACTATGTCCCCTTCTTTGGTGTACCTGTTTTCAGGTTCGTTTTATAAATTCAGATGGCACGGAGAACTTGCAGCCATGTTCGCCATTCCGTATTAAGTTTCCGAAGAATCTTGAAGGCAAGGTCCATGCTCTTCCTGCCAATGTGACATCCACAAAATCTTCGGAAGACGCCAGCTGCATGGAAGATGATCATTCTGATAAACTGGAGCTTCTAGTTGAGGCCTATGTTCCTCCGGATCCCGGCCATATCCCCAAGATCAACCAAAGCAGAACACAGTTAGATTTACCCCTACACAGGTGCTTGAATACTTTCAATAGTTTCAGAATGTTGGTTGAGTGATCTTTCCTTGTTGCCGCTTTGATATTTAGTTTGCCTGGTAATTTTTTGTTCCGTGTTTCTGATTCGCCTTTTTGCCTGGTTCTTTTAGCACAGAATAATCCCAGTTTTTATTTCTTTTTCCCTGAATAAATATATCATTGGCTGCTGCTCCAGAATTTAGTAGCTTTTTTGGATAAGCATGCAGGATAAAATCTGCCATGAACATACTTTTACAAGTTTAGATTAATTGAACAATTGCCGTGTGTGAATCTGAATAATCTTTTTGCCAAGAACCTAAAATGGCCTTATAAAATCCTTTGTTTGATCTCTTTTTCCCCCTCCATTGGCAATGCTTGGTTTCGGTTTTCAACATATGCAGTCGTCTAGCAAATGCTGGTAAATTGTGTGTGCTATGACTGTGTCCGTACTTCAAACACCCCCCTTCAAAGATAACAAAAAGAGGAAGATTAATTAGAATTCAAAAAAGTAAATGTTCCTCTACTCCGATTCATTCCTTCTAATTATGGAGGAAATTACTCTGCTGTTGTTGTGGACTTCCTGGTTTCAAGAAAGTTATAGAGGTAGTTCTGTAAGGACGCTTTCCGTCTGGGTGAATTGTGAATGATCTAGTAATGACTGATGTCTTTCCCTTGATGTTTGTAGAACTATCATGATTCTTATGGTCAAAGGAGTGCATACTAAGGTTTTTCTCAGATTGGTTTATCATGTTCTAGGTGCAGCATGTGATATTTAGGATTCGGGCTTGCAATATTGATTTATTCTCAAGTTGGGAAAGTTAGAAATAGAATTTAACTCAGGGATTGGTTGTCAGTATGCATTACTAAAATGTAAATATTATGAATGTCACAATAGGATGTATTAAATTTTAATTTACATCTTAGATGTGGTAATTATGCATATAGTGGTGAATGGGATGATATGCTGCCAGAATAATTAGTTTCCTTGATGTTCTTATATTATTTTGATGTTTAAGTGCTAAGTTGTTTCCATGTTTCCAAGTATTAAAGGTAATTGTATGTGGTGTTTGTTGTAAAGTGTAATTCACTACTATCCTGATGCTTGATATAAGCTGCACAATTGTGATGTTTAAACTTTTATATCAATGCGCAGCTTTAGTTCCTCAGAGATCTGTTTCTTCTATTTACATCTCAGAAGAAAGGCTGTGCCTTTTGTGGATAGAGGACAAGTTTTTGTGTAAGATTGCAGTTTATCATAATTGCTATCGTCTCTTTTTGTGTTATTATGCAGGTTGAAGCTATCATTTCAGGTATTCAGCCTGGTTTAACTATGGTGGTTGGTCCACCTGGTACTGGAAAAACAGATACAGCTGTGCAAATCTTGAATGTTCTTTACCATAATTGCCCTTCTCAGAGAACTTTGATAATTACTCATTCAAATCAGGCTCTGAATGATCTTTTTGAAAAGATTATGGAGGTAAGAGAGTACTTATACAGCACTCCTTAGCAATTTTAGACTCCAGTTACAGAGACTTGTACTGGAAATGACTTTTGAAGATTTTATGATGTTTGAATGCCATTTTAACTACACAATGTTTTCATGATTTTAGAGGGATGTGCCAGCTCGATATCTTCTTCGGCTGGGTCAAGGTGAGCAAGAACTGGCAACTGACCTTGATTTCAGCCGCCAGGGCCGTGTGAATGCCATGCTTGTTCGGCGACTGGAACTGCTTAGTGAAGTGGAGCGCCTTGCAAGATCTCTACAATTGCCCGAGGATGTAGCATATACTTGTGAAACTGCTGGATACTTCTGGTTGCTTCATGTGTACTCACGTTGGGAGCTGTTTTTAGCTGCTTGTGCTGAGAATCAAGACAAACCAACTTTGTTCAGGACCGTTTTCCTTTTAAGGAGTTCTTTTCTAATACTCCCAAGCCAATTTTCACAGGCCAATCCTTCGAGAAAGACATGCGTGCAGCTGAAGGTTGCTTCCGGCACTTGAAAACTATGTTTCAGGAGCTTGAGGAATGTAGGGCATTTGAGTTGCTCAAGTCAACAGTTGATAGGTCAAACTACCTCATGACCAAGCAAGCAAAAATAGTAGCTATGACTTGCACCCATGCTGCTCTTAAGCGGAAAGATTTTCTGCATTTGGGCTTTAAATATGACAACTTGTTAATGGAAGAAAGTGCTCAAATTTTGGAAATTGAGACTTTCATTCCAATGTTGCTCCAAAGGCAGGAAGATGGTTATGCTCGGCTTAAACGTTGTATATTGATTGGTGACCATCACCAACTGCCTCCTGTTGTGAAAAATATGGCTTTTCAGAAGTACAGCCATATGGATCAGAGTCTGTTCACAAGATTTGTGCGTCTAGGAATTCCCTATATTGAGCTCAATGCCCAAGGTAGAGCTAGGCCTAGTTTAGCGAGACTTTACAATTGGAGATATAAAGACCTTGGCGATCTTCCATATGTGAGGGAGAATGATGTCTTCCACAGAGCAAATGCTGGATTTGCCTATGACTATCAGTTAGTGGATGTTCCTGATTACAATGGGAGAGGTGAGAGTGCTCCGTCCCCCTGGTTCTATCAAAATGAAGGAGAAGCTGAGTTTATTGTTAGTGTCTATATGTATATGCGTTTACTCGGGTATCCAGCGCACAAATATCTATACTGACGACATACAATGGTCAGAAACTTCTGATTCGTGATGTTATTAACAGACGATGTGTCCCTTATGACTTCATTGGTCCACCACACAAGGTAACTGATATCTTAGCTGTATACTGTAGTCTGCAATTTCTGAAATGGCTGTATTCTGCGAGGTGCCTTGATGCTTGTTTGTAGACCAACTTTATCATAATCTTGGATGTGCACCAGTGTTACAGTATCTGTATACTTGCCATCTGTTTGTTAATTTATAATGTGGTAAATGTTGGATCACAAATTAAAACAAAATGGATGAATTGCTTCTCCTGGGGTTAAATGCGGATGAGATAGCTTTCAATGCTAGCAGTGGCATTCGTTTAAGATAGCTGAGGTCTCATATGCTTCTTTATTGACAGTTCTTCATTTAGTCCTTTTTATATGTTTTTGCTTTTATTTCCACCTTTCTTGCCTTCCTTCCCCCACCCACATTTTTTAACCTCTCTTCCTTCCTTCTCCTTTTTGTTTATGATGTGCTTTTCTTAGTTCATTGATGACTATGCCTTTCTGTATGGGATAGCTTATGAAATGGCTGTATTTCAAAATTTATCAGTTATCATCATTTCGGTACCTATGCCGATTTCATTCCAGTAGTACCCGTTACTTCTTTTGTTGGGTTGGTTGGAGTGCTTTAATCAGACTTGAGCGAGTAGATCATGTTGGGATCTTCACCATGAATGATTCTCCGGGCGAAGGATCTCATGGCATACCATTGATCAATAAGACAGGAGAAATAGAATATAATGGGGGTCGATCCTTTTACCGCTGCACAACATTCACTGGTTCGGAGATTTGCGTATGTACATTGTCAAATTTTTAGGCCTGATTAAAGGGCTATAAGATGACAAAATTGGACCTATTCATTTCTCTAATGTTGGAAAAAAATCAGTTTTAGAAGACATCTGTGGTTAGATGATTTTCTTTCAATCATGCTAGTGTGATGAGTGGGTGTAACCTGTACGAAATTGTATGGAAAATTTGTCAGTTTGCAGACAAAATAGTGATACGAATGTCTGTGCTCTGTACTTCTTTTATTAGTCCTATAGGCTTACTTTTGTTGATCTCTTCTCTTTTTTTCACTGCTTACACTCAAGTTTCCAACTATAGGTAGCCACTGTCGACAAGTTTCAAGGACAACAAAATGATTTTATCTTGTTATCTCTGGTTCGTACCCGCTTCGTGGGGCACCTTCGTGATGTAAGAAGATTGGTGGTTGCAATGTCTCGTGCTCGATTGGGGCTTTATGTTTTCTGTCGGCGTTCTCTGTTTGAACAATGCTACGAACTGCAACCCACATTTCAACTTCTGCTTCAGAGGCTGATCGTCTTGCTCTAAATCTAAATGAGTTCACAGCATTTACAGATCGTCATGTTGAAGACACAGGACCAATTCAACTTGTTAGTGGACTTGAGGAATGGCCAGCATTGTAAATTACAAAATGCATCAGGTTTACCAGGTATCTCATCGTCAACTTGTTTCTTATAACACTGCCTGATGCTTTTCCCTGTTGTATGCAAGTGTTGCCAACCAAAGGTGTGGTTTTAATTTCCAAGTGCTATGAGCAAATTTTATTTGAAGTTGGATAATAGGATATCACATTGGCAAGAATTCTGTTGTAATACGCCGCCACACTTAAGGTTGCCCTGGAAATGAAAAACTCCATTGTGCCTTTTCCATTTGTGGCCTCTGGAAAAGGTTGGAAACTTGAATTGTCTCCTTATTGACGAATACCAAATCCTGCTTTGGAATTCTTTAATCATCTTTAGCCTAATGCCATCCCATGCTTTTATCTATCAGTGGTTTTGCAGTGTTATGCTAGAAGAAAGTGCATTTTATTCCCTTCGTTGTTCTGATTGAGAACCTTTCTCTAATTATTTTTTTATCTGCTCTCAGATGGCTCAAATTTTCTCCTCTTAATCAGTTTCAGTAATCTGTTGTCATTTAACTTTGAAGTTCACTTATCCGTTTGGTTACTGGTTGCATTTTAGCACAAGAAACCCATGAGGTCAATATCTTAGCTGGAACTTTTTCTAGGCTCCATATGAGACTCCATACCTGGTGCACTGATATTTTAGGACTGGTATAGTTCAAGCTCTTTAGTGCTGCAGGGAAGTGCTTGTTTGATTTTTAGGCTGTCTTAAAAGTTAATTGAACTCCATTGATTGTATTCTTTCCATGTTTGTTAGCCCCTCTCTTTCTGCTTGTATCAGCTGAATCTAGAAAATTTAGATATTGATCATCCTTTTATTTTTTTCTTTACCAGGCACGGGTACATCAGTTCAATCAATTTTCAGCTTATCCAGCAGATGTCTCAACAAAGATTGATACTTCTGAAGAAAATGGCATTGAGAATGGAGAGACCTCTCTCTATGCCATGGATATTGATACGCGCGACTCAGCAAATGGTGGTGATAAGGATATCTTACTTGATGGCAAGTCGAATGATTCAGCAGAGCCAGAGCCTTCTGCAGAAGAGGATGGAGACGTGTAATCCTGGATGATACATAGAGACTTGCGTTCTATGATTACTAGGTGCAGCAGCTATTGAAACCAATTGTGTTAAGAGGAAGATGAAACGGGCAATCAAGGATTGCAGCCTTTCTCACCTGGAATTCGTGTTGTATTTTGGTTCCAGGTCCTACCTGGACTCTGGAGTTATGGTTGCGTTGTGACGCCCAATACTTGTACCAGCAGTTAAGGTACAAGAGCGGATAAGTGTGCTACCCGATTTCCAAACAGAGGCTGTAGCTATTGTCAGTTGTTATCCTTTTGTAGTTGGATATGTACAATCTATTTCCTATGGACTTGGCTCGTCTGTCTTTTGATGCTATTGTTTTTCTTCAACATGTTAGGACCTGTAAGTCTTTAAGTTAATTTGATGGATGGCATAAATGCTTTGCTAGGTTCATGTCATTTTCCATCCAATCTTGTGTTGTGATGACATAGATCAGGTACTTGTCTCCCAAGTTGCTTGATATGGCATGGGGGACACTGAACATTAATACTTCTTTGTTAACTGGAGAAAAGGAAAAAGGCAAATATCCCAATTTCATACTTCTTCTGATCAACCCTTGTAAAAATGTCCCATGGGACCTTTTCCAACCGTTGTTTCCTCTTCTCATTTCTTAAAATTTCCACTCTCGACATGTTTTGACCATTAGCTCCCAATATATTTTCCAACTGAACTGCTCAAGTTCCTTTTCTACAGGTGGGAAATACTCAGAAGTGATAGACCTTTGCATGCCAATCACATTCACTATATCGACGTTTCTTGAATCATACAAGACTGGTTTATTTTCAATTGGTACAGGAAGCTCCTCATAAAGGAAATTAATAGGCCCTAGGCCCACCGCCTACCCCCGTCCCACCCCCGCCGTCGGAAAGAGGCTTTCGCCCAAAAAAAGGAAAGAGGGCGATGATAAAAAAAAAAAGAAAGAAAGAGTCATCGTTGCCTAGATCTCTGCGTGAGCGACGTGGCCCATAGGGAAGAAAGAGGGCGACGGTCCTGTGCGGCCCCCCTGATTTACAGTATATTATTCTTTTAATATAATTTTAAATTTTTTTTGTGTTTCATATTTAATATAAATATATTTTTAAAAAATTTGAAATGAAAAGTAATAATGTATATAAATATGTAAAAATATTTTTTAATTTTTTGGTATTGTTAAAAAATAATAAAATAAATTTAATATAATTAATTTAATATTTAAATTATATAATTAAATTTTTAATTGTATAATTCTAGAATTAATTAATATCCATATTTGTTGAGAAATTTAAATTTTGTATTATGATTTTAATTTAATTTTTTAATTTAAATAACAAAATATTAAAAATTTTATACAAATTTTTTTTGTATATTTGAACAAAATATATTTAAAAGAATTTCTTAATTTTTAGAGAGTTGAGAATAAACAATCAGATACTCAAAATAAGTTAAAAATGCCCAAAAACTATTATATAGTCATATATGGGCACTTTACTCGTAATGACACAAAAAAATATGCTAGAACGCCAAAACTGTCCCCCAGTCGCACCACTCACGCGTGCAGTGCACGCTTCATCAAATAATGGCAATGGGATTTTTTGCAGGGGTTTACAAAATATGAGGGTTTTTTTTTTTTGTCTATTTTCAAATCACAAGGATCTTTTTGTCAATTAAAAAAAACATAAGGGGGTAAAATTGAATTTAGCCAAAAAAAAAAAAAAAAAAAAAAACCCAGCTCTCATTGAAGATCTAAGCACATATTAAGACAATACGACTTGATTCAAAAAACATTGGTAGAGAAGACGCCAAAGTGGAATGTGTGGCCTTTGAGTTAAAAAGTATTGAATGGCATCTTGGCAAAAAGCTCAATTATAAGACCTTCGGAAAATTCTAACATAATTTAGGGATCATCAATTGCTCCTTATAAAGCAATGATGTGACAGTGTTAGTATTTGGTAGATCTCGTTATTGACGTGACATGATCCTCATTGTTTGGAAGAAATACACATTGTATAAATAAGAACTCTGGAGTTGCATGTGAAGAAACAACTTTTTATTTTTTTACTTTTTGCGCTTCTTTTTATATCAAGGAATTTGTAGCACTTGAAGAGATGTTTGTAATAAGTTTCTATTTTATGGTGGAAATAAGTTACAGAGAAAGTTGTAAGTTTAACTATTATGAAAGTGGATAGTGTTTGAAGAAAAAAATGAAAAGCGGAAAAACCTGTAGTTGGAATGTTTGGAGAAAAAAGTTAACGTATACCGTTTACCAATAAGCTGCAAAATTGGGGAGTTGGTCATAGCATTTGGCTTCCATGAGTTTCAGAGCAATTAGAAAACATAAGATGTATTAATAACATATGCTTTAATTTATTTTTAATAAAAAGTTGATAATCACTTAAATGAAGTTATTGCAAACACACTTAAAACGGGGCTTGAGCAAAAGATTCGATACATTTAAAGTAAGCAAATTAAATTCAAACAACTGAAATTTTTTGTATAAATGAGCATAATTTATGTAGTTCAAAAACATCAATTGTAAATGAAAAACTCTCTTTTCAACTTATTTTAACAAAAAAAAAATTGATAATCACTTCGATTTAGGGTGTTTGCGTGAGCTTATAAGCTTTTTGAAACAACTTATAAGATGTTTGAAACTTATAAGATGCGACAGTGTGATAAAATTTTTACAATATATTATAAGCTCTAAAAACAAGATGTTAGGCTTATAAGCTCTTTTTTAAAAAATGGTTATATACAAATTACCCATGTATTATTCGAAATATTTTAAAAATCCCACATGAATTTTTTTTTTTTTTTTTTTTTATTTACTTACCTCCTTGTGATTTTAAAATAGAGCACATTGCCTCCTTGGTGCCTTTGATCGTGAGTCTTAAGGTGCAATGACAAAATACCCTTTCTAAATCATCCATCTATATTTAATCTGATGTAAATATGTCGCTTAAACTTAATTATTTTTTTGTACAAATACATATTTATAAATAAGCAGATAGGATTTAATATAATCCATGGTCCAGATTTAGACATATATATATATATATATATATATATATAGTATATATAATATTATGTATAAGAGTTAATTATATTTAAACCCTCTTTGAAAATACAAAATTACACTTTCCTTCAAAAAAGTTTTAAAATTACACTTTCACCCCTCCAGTTTTATTTTTTTGGGTTTCTTATTATATGTAAAATGAATTTTATACTTTTACATTATATTTTAAAATACATATAAATTAAAAGATATGTAAATTTATATCTAACTATATAAACATATTATAATTGGGGTAGAAAAGGACCCAGTCAGAGTTATTGGAAACACCCCTCTAAAGTCTAAAACAATTGAAGAGAGTCAATTACATTCAAAGTAAGCAATCTATATTGAAACAAGTGAAATTGTCCAGAAAACAATGTACATATGAATGCTATGGACAGTATAACATATGCTTTTCTGTTGACTTCATTTTCCCCTTCAGTGTTAATCAGAAACATATGATCAAAGAATGAAAGAAAAAGAAATGAAAATCAACATATCTTTAAAACCTCAAAAGTAACTAGACTGATCTTGCAAGAGTTCCAGCTGTGCCAATAACTTTGCCACTGAAGGTGCCAGCATTGGATCACCATTCTGTGCAAGATCAATGAGCAAAACTTGTGCAGATTCACCATACTGTTCTCTATGAGCCTCGACTCTAAATACTCTTTCCAATATCCAAAGGGCTTTCTCTCGAGACTTCAAGCTCCCGTGCGTTAAAACTCTAATGACCGCATGAACCGCAGACGTTCTTGCAAGAAAGTTGCATCCGTTCTCCCAAATTTCGTCTTGTAAGAGAGTTGAAAGGCAACTTAGAACTGCTTCATCTGCTCCCCTTTCTGTACCTTCAAGAATTCGGATTAACGGGATAACAGCTCCGGCCTTAACTAAGCAAAACGTGTTTTTAACGGAGCAGTAGCCATCATGGACGCTGCAGAAAGCGTCTACTGAAGGGGGCATGCAAAACCACTTCAGTTTCCGGGACTTACTCAAACTCAGTGAATTCTGCGACAATTGAGTCAAACACAAAGCCGAGTAACGTTTAGCAGTTTCCGAGCTGCGTGACAACAGCTTGAGAAGAACAGGGATTACTCCGTTCTCTACTGAGTAATGCTGTAGTCTTTTATCAGTAGGAACCGTGAACCGGACTAGTATAGCAGCAATGCTCTCAGCCAGCCACACGGTTGTAGGAGTTGAATTCGAGTTTTCTGTGCTTAAATTGAGAATAGAAATCATCAAGGGCAGTAAGTTTGCATTCTTGAGTATGTACGTGACTTTCCCGTCACTCACTGGCAAGTTGCTGAGTATTCCAAGGGCTGCCACCTTTTCACATTCTGATGATGTCAATGATGAGACAACATTTGCAACAAATGTACGTGTTCATAACCAATCTGTTCCATGAGCTCTTCTGTAAATCTTTGGTGAGTGTGTAAACCAGCCTAAGGGCGCCGGTTCTGATTTGAGTGTCCCTTTCTGTAAAGAATGGTAAAAGGAGCTGGATTGCTCCATTTTCCTTCATTTTCTTCCTTACTTTAGATGCACTTACATGCGTGACAATGTTATTTAATGCTTCCAAGAGATGGTTTTGAATCACCGGGCTAGATAGGTTCAGAAGCGAGAGCATCTGATGAGCAACGTCCTGTTTAACGAATATGCTTTCTGATTGTGCTACCTTTGCTAGAATCGCAGATGCTGGTTCGCGCAAAGTCATAAGAACTGATGTGACGGAGAATAGGAGCTGCAACAATGCTACCACAATACCTGAATCTATCAAACGTTGGATATTCTGCTTCAAAGTGGATAAGCTCTGAAGTGCATTTAAAGCAGAGAGCTTGGCCTCAAGATTCCCTGTGTTGAACATCTTAACAAGGGGTCCGATCGCCCCGTCTTCTCCAAGGGAAGCTTTGTTTTGGTCAGTCAGTTCCAACCTTGATAGTGCAGTTGCCATCAGAACCTTACTCATTTCTGAACCTGATAAAAGGACAATATGCATCTGATAAGTTGTTACATCTCTTGGAGCATGTAGCCCCAACCCAACGTTAATCTTGGTCTAACTATCGAGAATCCTGCTTTACACTTTACGGACAGCTTATAAACTTTTGAAAAAATCTGAAAAGATGCTCAAGAGTTACGTTGAAAGGTTTTTGGTAATTTTTTGAGAATGAGCTTATAAGATATACATAAGCTCCTTCAAGAAAATAAAGAGTTCTCAACTATTTTTAAAACTTAACAAACTACCCTGATTTTGATCGTATTAATCATAAAATTGTCACTATTATACTTATTTTATCCAAACACTTCAAGAGCTTATATATAAGATAAGATCTAACGTCTTATAAGCTTCAATAATATCTTATAAGTTATATGAGCTTTTAACATACTTTTAGAAGAGTTCAGGCAAACACCCTCTAAGTACAAGTACTCCAAATCATATAGAATTGTATGTATTGGCTTTGATTTTTCTTCTTGCTTTTAGAAATATTTCATGTTCTGTCATGGAATTTCCTAACAATATCATGACTACTGGTTTCTGCAGATGAAGGATCACCTTCCTAGATCAGTTCTAACTGCATACAACTAGATGGAACATGAGGAGGTAACAAGGGAACATGAGTCTTACCTTCCTTTAGGTACTTAACGAGAGGCTTGAAATAACCGGCCTCGGCCATATGAAGCACATGTTGAGTATTGCCCGACATTACGTTCAGCAGCATTCTTGCATCGTGTGAAGCGTCTGGATCGTCCCCATTTGAGATGGCAACCAACATAACAATACAACCTTGTACTCTTCCCATTCTTCTTCTAACTACGGCATCATCAGAGAGATTCAGCAAAAGTCCCACGGCCTCCCTCTGCTCTTCCTCATCCCGCGTTAGTGACTTCACTACTGCTGATAAAAATGCCAAATCCTTCATATTTTCCTGCATACTTTAAGATAATGTAACTCATATAGCGAATTAAAAAAGTCAAAGGGCGTAAACGTCTCGACTCGTTTTCATCACAACTCATCTAAGCTACCTTGTATTGATCATTCTGTAGAATAAGATGCCTTAGAGTTTGAACGATGATCGCCCTTTCCTTCCCTTTACATGAGCTCAGTCGACTAGATAACATCTTGACGACATCTTCCTCACTAAGCCGGTCATGGGAAATCATGCCATCCTTGACAAATCCATTCAGCACCAAAAGGGCATTCTTGAACTCTCTTCATTACCATACTTGATTTGCAAGATTGCATCATCAACTGTTAATATTCTTGTCTCCTCTCTACTATCTCCTCCTCTACTATCTCTTTCTCTTGCCTTTCCTCTATTTCATCCTCTGTCTCTTCTTCCTCATCAGCAAATTCTGACTCCCGGTCCGAGCTATAGTCGAACCTCAAATTCATCATCTCCTTGCACAAGGCCTCAATCTTCTCCTTGTTAGCCATCGGCACATCATGGCTAGCGAACAGAACGAGCCCCAACGACCGTCCAAGATTCTGTATCAAACGTTCGATGTGTTTGGCGGGGGAAGAAGACTGAATATTCTGACTGTCCATCACTGATTTGGCGCGGTTATAATCCGTTTCCAACGACTCCACCGCTTTCTGCATGGCCGGCACGCCCTTCACCTCAAAGCTGTCCTTCATTTCACTGAGGATTGGACTTAGTTTCTCAATGAAGATAGAGAACTCCGTGATCGGCTCAGATGATGATCTTGAGTTAATGGTTGAGGAATCAAACTCCTCCATTTTCCGGGATCGGATCACCGCTCTGAACGATCAAGAAACTGCTGGAAATCAACTAGGAAGACAGAAGAACAGATGGGATTACTTGTATTTTCTTGCACATGTGTGTGAAGAAAGAAAGCATATCTGAGTACTTATTAAGATGAAAGCAAAGAATCAGTGTTTGTGTAGAGTTTGTTATACCTTTACTCCCTCTGAGGATTAGCAGTTGGGATCATCACAAGAATTCCAACAAGAAAAAAGCTCTTCATGCTACAGGTCAAAGGAAGAATTAATGACTTGGACTCGGTTTCCACTCTTGTTCTAATCGCCTGTCTTCTTCTTCTTTCCTGTGTGTGTGTGTGTGAGAGAGAGAGAGAGAGAGAGAGAGAGAGAGAGAGTGGTTGGAAGATTGTGGTTTGTAGGGATGTGAAGAAAGGCATCTTTGATGTCATATTCAGTTGAAATGGTGGATGACTTGTGAAAGTGATGAATTGTTGTTTGTGTTGAAAGACTTGCACTCCGGGTCCGGGAGAACACAAAACTTAAATCTCATTTTCCAGAAGACGAGGTCAACTCTTTCCTTCTTTAATGGGATAATTACACTCATTTCTCTTAATGTATAGTGTAATTATACCTAAACCTCTTGTTATTTGAAAATTTATATGTAGCACTCTTATAATTTGCTTCCGTCTAATAAATAAGTCTTTCAATTTGTCGAAATTCACTGAATTGTTGATATTAACAAAAAAAAAAAAAAAAAATGAATGAAAATTGATATTTACCTCGATTGACTTATTACCTATTTATTGCAAGTCAAGCACTTTTTTTTTTTTTTTTTGTCTAAACTACCCTTATAACGGTGATGATAAATTTCCTCACATGCATGCACGTGTGAAGATGTATGAGAGTAATTTGACCATAAAAGACTTATTTGACCTGCAATAAATCAATTGATGGTAAATATAGATTTTTTTCGGATCGTTTTGTTAATATGAGCAAATTCGGTGAATTTTGACTAACGGAAAAACTTATTTGTTAGACGTAAGCAAACTTTAGGGGTATTAGATGTAATTTTCCAAACCACAAGGGTCTATATGTAATTATACCAAACATGAGGGGAGGGAGTGTAATTATCCCTTCTTTAAATAGTAAATAAAAATTATGTATTTTTTTTTTTTATCTTTTTGGCTTCTACGTTCACTCTTAGCTCATTTTTAAACAAAAATAATTGAAGAGAAGTTTCATATACATCAAGTTTTAGTTTCCCGCCATCTATTTTCCATAGCTAAACACCAAATTTATTTTTATACATTAATTTTTTTGCACTTTAGTTTTTTTTTATACACATAATTTTCACCGAATCAAACAAACTCTAAATTCGAGTGTAAATTTATTTATTTATAGGGATATATGGTGAAGAAGTTGCCAAGAAAGCGAAAGGGACGGTGGAGCAACGGCGGCACATCTTATTTGAAGGGTTCTTCCTTTGGTCAATTTCTGAGGCCTTCTTTTGCTTTGTTCCCATTCATTTTTATATTTTGATTTTTAGTATTTTAAAGAAAGATTTTGTTTTTATTTCATTTAATATGATAAACTAATTAGTACCCCATGTTTTGTATTTCTAGAAAAATTAATAATAAAATTATAAATTTTTATATTTTAGAATATAAAAATAAATAAATGATAAAAGAATTAATGAACATAAAAATAAATTATATTATTTTACAAATTACATCTAACCAGAAAAATGAGTGAATCTTTTGGACAATGCAAATATTTAAATTTAAAGAGAAAATATTCTAAGTGGCAAAAAAAAAGATATGATTTTTATAAGTATTTTTGACATTAACATAAAATTTATATTTTATGCCCAACTTATTTATCTAAAAAATCTAGTGATTTTTTATTTTATTTTATAAAGATATATACTCATTCACTTATCTAAATGAATTAGGCTATAAAATTTGCACAAATTTATGTTTCTGTTTTATTACATGTCGACAGAAATCAGTACGGAATGAATTTTTTTAAAAAAATAAAATATATTTTTCTATGAATAAATGTGTCTGAATTTGAATTGTTTGTAATAGTTTCTGTATGAAATAATGTGATAAAATTAAGATGTATTGGGAATTTATAATAGTTTTTATATATAAAAAAATGTCATGTTTACAATTTTTTATTTTTCTTGGTACGAAAGATATGGTAGAATGAAATTTGTTGGAATTTATAATTCAATTCCACAAGAAAATAGCCAATCAAAATATGATCCCACAATTTAAATAGTATAAAGTTAGAAATAGATACCAAATAAGACCTGACTCTTGAGCTTTATGTGAGTTCCTGGAAATTGTGTTCTTTTATTAAATAACACACGTTATGGCAAGTCGTTCCTACGTGCATATAATAAATAATTTTTTATATTTTAAGATATATTATAAATAAGAGTTGAATATATAAATCAATACATTACATATAAAAAGAAAGAAAGAAAAAAATAATAATTTATCAATTAATTGTAAATTTTGAAAAGTTGAATAAGTTAGTTATTTATTATGAAAGACATTTTTGACTTCACAAAAAATTGGTGCGGCAGTGTCATTAACCGCCGTTTGTGAGTGCGGAATGGGTTTTCTTTTTATGTTAGTATAGATATGGAAAAAAATACAATTTATCGTATGTGATACGAGAAATGAGGAAATAATTTTTTTATGATAAATAAAACAACAAATTATTTCTTGTGTTTTGAAAAATAAAATAAATTACCCCTTAAATAATTTGCTAATTCTTTTTTCACAGAAGTTTATTTGCTCATTTCATATATTATAGGAATAAATGTAATTTACCCCTTAAATATATATGCATGAGACAAATTTTACATTTTGTGGGGTTATTTGCATCCACCTTTTCTGAAGTATTTTTATTTTTGACATCTACCTACTCCAAGGTTTGATCTTTTAGAAAAATCTCTCCTTTTATAGTTTTTAGTCAAACAATCTGTTAAATTTTTTTAATTAAAGACTAAAATACCCCTAACCTAGTGTGTGTATATATATATATATATATTATATATATATATATATATGAGCTATAAAAAGTATGTGTTTTTTTTTTTTTTTTATCTTATAAAAGTAAGAGTAAATATATAATTAAAAATTGTTCAATGTCTTGAAATGCATGATTTTCAAAATGAAAAAGTGGTTTATTCAAATTTTATTATTATTTTAATATAAGCTATAGTATGTGTTTTTATGTTTTCCTAATAATTTAAATTGAATATTGCATTCTATTAAAATATTGTAATATTTCAAGAATGCATTCAAATAAATATGTAAGAATTAATCTGAATATCTTTGTTTTAGTAAAGATTTTAATTTTTTTTCTTTTGATAGCTTCAGAAGCAAAATTATTTATTTTGACATTTTTTCTTTTACAATAAATTTTTGGCATATTTTTTCAAGTTATTGAGGATAATAAATTCAATTTACACATTTTTTATTTTTCGTAATACTCAAACTAGTATTTTTATAAGTATAGTTCACATTCATAGTACCAATCATATTCAAATTATTTATTATGGCTTAAATTAAAATATCATAGAATTACATATTATGGTATTTATATTTTCAATGTGTATAGTTGAAAAAAATAATTTTTAAAGCTTGAATTTTGAAATCATGTATAATATATTGAGTTAGGGGTATTTTAGTCTTTTGAGAAAAATGTTAATAGCATTTTTGACCCAACCAACCATATAAGAGGGGAAGGTGTTTGTCAAATACGAGAGTTGAAGGGAGGTGGATGTCAAGAATCAAGACCTCATGGAGAAAGTTTATATATCTTACGCATCATAGCACGTTATTTTTGTGTATATGTACACAATAAATATTTTTTCATATTATAAATATAAATATGATATATATATCAACCAATCATTATTTTGAAAAAAATAAAAATTATAAGAAAATAAACCAACTTAAGATGTTATCGATACAACAAAAAAATATTGTGTAATGGTGTGAAAAAACATAGAGTCCCTCTTGTCAAAAATTCATAGTAATTACAACTAATTTTAAAAAATTATCTAATAAGGGTGTAATTGTTATATTTTAAAAAATTTACCTTTACCGAAAAAAAAAAGAGATGGAGGTGAAGTAAAACTTGATGTATATGAAATCTTTTCGATTTCCAATTTTGTTTCTGTTCAAAATTGAACGAACAAGTGGAAGTATAAAAAAAAATAAAAAAGTACAATTTTTATGTTTGTTTACTCTATTACCTATATATATATATATCTATATTTATAATTTCCCTCCAAAGTTGGTTTCGATATTAACAAAGTTAATGATATTTGAACTCGAATTCGTTAGTTGAAAACATTGTTAGTAATGTTTATTTTATTTAAACTAAACCGTTCAAAATAAATGACAATAGTCATTTTAATGAATATCTTTATTAATAAAAAATATTCCTATTCTTATTTGATAAATATTTTGTTAATAAAGTTTTTAAAATTTTGATATACTAAAATTATATTGGCATAATATTTATTTATTTATTTTCTAATACGAATTCAGAGAAGGGTTTTTTTTTTTAGTAAAATTAAAAAAATTAGCATTTTCTTCTCAATCTGTTTTCCTTATACCTAATTTGAAGAAAAACTATTATTCTTTCTCATACCCGCCATCTTCCAATTACCCTCCCCCCCTTCTATTTTCCTTTTTCTCTCACTTAAACCAAACGAAACGTGAGCGAATCAATTACAATTACATAAAAAATCCGTTGCTATAAGACTATTTTTTGGTAGTCCACCATCTTACTTTGATTTCTTTCACAGTAAAAATAAACGTCAAATAAGAGTAAGACTCAAATACTTTAGTGGAGAAGGACGAAGATTGGAGGTGACTTTTGCCGATATATAGTATAAATAAACAAAATAAGATAAGTATTTTTTTTTTTACTTTTTGAGACTTATACTTCCACTTTCCCACTTAATTTTGTATGAGAATAAAATTAGATTTATGATGGATTTCATAAATATTTAATTAATTTTTCCTTCTACTTACTTTTTTCTTATAGTTTATATCCAAACATGAAACTTTTTAATTACACAACTCCTTTCACTTTTATTGCTTTTGCACATTTATTTAGAGTACCCGAGCAACCACTCTTTGATTAGGTTTCAATCAAATAACTTGTAAACGCTTTGATCCCATGAGCTGAATTCAGAAGAGAGGCGCCATGCAGTGTTTTGAAACCCGGACCGTTCATCGAACCGGAAAATTAAGTGGGTTACGGGTTACTGGTTCAACCGTCGGGTCAACCGTGGTCGAACCAGTGACGTCATATTTATGTCATAAATAATTATTAATATTTTTAAAATAGCATTAAATAATAAATAATATTAATATACTTCACAACCTATCTTTTTTTTAAAAAAAAAAAATTCATTGTTTTTCTTTGACATTAATAGTTCAATAAAAGTACAATATCATAAAATAATTTTTAAAACAAATTTATAAAGATCAAATACAAGAAATAATATTATACATTTTCAAATTTAATAGAAAATTAGATTCACTAAATTATTATAAATAATCTAACATAAATAGCAAAATTGAACTGAGAAGAGAAATCAGGATTTTATATTTAGAAATAAAATAAAATAGTTAAACTTAACAAAAATTATCCCAATTTAATAGAAATAATGCACATTTTTTAGAAAAATCTATTATTCTTTCAGAAATATCATAAAATTTGGTACTTAGAAAAAATAATACACATTTTAGAAGAAAAATTAAAAATTTTATCATGTATTTACACTTAATTATTGACCCGACTGGTTCAATCAACCCAGTACTGGGTCAACCGGTTCACCGGTTGAACCACTGGGTCAAACGGTTTTCACAAAAAAAAAACGGTTTTTTACTCCTCCGGTTTTCTGGATTCAACCGGCCCGTTTTGTGGGCTGGGTGGCGGTTCGGGCGGTCCGACCGTCCGGGCTGGGCTGGGTTTTAAAACATTGGCGCCATGCTTGAATCTTCAAATGAAAGTCCTCCATCTCGTCAATTTGCAGCTGGAACAGATGGGCGAAATGTTGCCAAACTCCCTTAGCATAATTATTTGAAATAAAAATGTGTTAAATACATTTCTGACTATCACAGCACTGACATATCAAAGGGAAGATGAAACCCTTCTTCCTTGGCCTCGGATCAACCAGGATATAATCATGAAGGAGTTTCCAAATAAAAATTGACATTGTCGTGGAACTGCTTTTAAAGTGTTGAACAATTGTCGTCTCGTGTCTACTTTCCGAAATAATCTCCAAGCACTTTTAGTTAAGAAACAACCATCAGAAGTATCATGCCAGACACCCCAATTCGATGCAACATTGTATATCGGATAGTTGGAACATGGTCCACAAGTTCCAGAGGAAAGACTCGAGAAAGTTTTTCTAGATCCTAGTCATCATTATACCACTAATTCAATTGAGAAAAATATCTCGCTGCAAGTTTAGGTGCAAAGGCTTCTCCCCTGTCCGACTATCTATCCAAAAAGATAGTTCTCGACAACTAAGCATCTAGAAAATCAATGGCTCAGCAGGACTGCAAATACTCTAAATACGTCGCCAAGCTGGAAAATTATTTTTGTATGACTTAGCCATAACGGGGTGATGATTCCAAAAGTACTTGCCATGTAAAAGAAAGGACCAAAGGGAATCCTCTTCTCTAAATGTCCATGATAACTTGGCTGAGAAGACCATAATTACCTCGTCGAGACTTCGAACACCAAAACCTCCTTCATCACACGGTTTGCCACTTCATGTTAAGTAGCCCAGTGTATAGGTCTCCTCCCTCCATAGGATTCCCAATATAACTTGTGCATTATTCTTTTTGAAGTAGTAATAATTGTTTTAGGAAGCTGAAGTACTTGAAACAAATGAATTGGCATAGAGAGCACCACGGTTTTAATTAGTGTTAACCTTCCATCATGTGAAAGAGCTATCATCTCCCACTCGTATCGCCATTCCTGAATATCATAACATCATCGATGTAAATGAGAAACTTTGACAACACCTAGAGTGCGATAAAGCATGAACTCATTTTTTGGGAAAAGCTTGTCCAACCCTCTAGACAACGACTCCAACATGATGAAAAAAGGGCCGATGATAGGGATCACCTTGTCGAAGACCCCAAGTAGAGTGAAAACATCCCACTTTATCACAATTAATAAAGACCAAAAGCTGCAATCTTCTATCGAGTTTCACACAAGCCATGTACAAGTTTAAGGTAAACTGATTCTCTGAAAGCCTATGTTACCTGCTTATAAGCTTTTGCCATGTTTAATTTAATCCAGACTTTACAATCACTTCCTCTATCATTGACTATATGAACCAATTTTTGAACAAGGAACACATTGTCACTCAATAGATAGCTGGAATGAAACCACTTTGAGAAGGAAAAATAATTCGATTAAGCACTTTCCTAAGCCGATTTGCTATAATTTTCATACACAGTCTATTTGTAACATTGCAAAGACTTTTGGCTGATAGTCTTTCCACGTTAACGGATGGTCAATCTTCTAGATAAAGACAATACTATTAGCTGTATAATATCATGGCAGCGGGGCCCCTGCAAAGAAATCCAAGACATTCTCTTGCAAATCATCAACTACCATATCCCAACATGCTTGAAAGAATAAAGCCCCAAAGTCTTGTAACACAATCTGGGTAGATATATAAAACGGTTCCTTTGATCTCTGATGTCGATGGTCGTGCAACAAACATTATGCATCGTTGGGTTCTAGCAAGTATGGAATGCAATCCCACAGGGGATTACAGAATCTATTCATTTTGCTTATAGAAATTCAGAAAAGTAATGTGCGGTGATGTCGTTGATTGCCTAGTCATCAGTTAACACTTCCCTCCATTCCTCTATTGAATGTATATTGGCTTTGATTGCTTCTTCTTTGCTAATGAGTGGAGATACTCAGTAATTTTCTCCCTTTTGATAACTCATTTCCAAGCCGCCTTTTGTTTCCAAAAAGGCTCCTTCACTGATAATGTTGAAGCTCGGTTAACGGCCATAAAAATCTCTTCATACCGCTTCTCATAGGATTAGACTTAAATAAAAACATCCCCAAACATGATCTTCTTCCACCATCATAAATGTTGTTTGAGGCGGTATATTTTTTGCTGCAAATGGTAAATGCCCTTCTCCCTAAGGGGCATTTGACAATTCTCCTTGACTGGTTTTGAGAAAGATGGATGCTTAGTTTACATATTCATAAAGCAAAATGGAAGAGGGCTTATGATGTGTCGAATGTCACCAGCAAGGCCTTGTGATAAAAAACTAGACTCAGTAGATGCGTGACCCTAGTGTTATTAAACATGTCTAACCATGCACTTGAAATCAAAGTACGGTCCAAACATTTTCAAAGCCGAGAACTAATCCATGTATACGGGGACCCCTCATAACCCGCGTCCAAGGGAGCACAATCAAGAATTGCTTCCAAAAAATCCACCATGGCTCTCGTACTTGAATTTACTCCTCCTGTTCTATGCGTTTAAGGATAAAATTGAAGTCAGCAACAAGGAGCCATGGGGCGGAAACAGGTATTGTTACACGTAATCCATCCCATAACTCCCGTCATTCAATAGTTCTATATTTTGCATAGACAACTATCATGTAAACAATGATTTCCACCATTCTGAGCATTGTACTTTCAGATGGAGGATTTGTTCATGATCACATAAAAATTTCAACAGCAGTATCTACATAGTGGAAAATCCAAATATGATTATTACAATTGGCAACAACATCATGAAAATAAAAAATATCTAGCTATAAACCTCTTATCCAACCGAACATGGCCGAGAGATACCATGAATTTTAATTTATTAACACCTCGTATTCAACTAAGAACTTTTTGAGATTTCTTATTTCGAACACCATCTAGAGGAAATAGACTTTGTGGTACTATGAGTTCAAATTTTTCTAACAAGTTGAGTATTTTCTAATTTTAACTTTTTTCCTGGGCTCGTATCTACCTACCTGTGATGTAGTTCTCCCTTTTATATAACATCCTGTGTATCCGTGGAGACATGCTCAGTTGATGGAACCACCATAATCATGTTTTGGATCACGACTTTGAGATGCGGCTGGTGATCCGCTAAAACATGATCACATACCTCATCTTCCCCATGTTCTACAAGCTCCAAACCTACATAGTCCTGCAATTGTTCATCAGAATAACTAAAATCGTGGTTTGAGGTGTTTTGACCACACATCCCATGCTCGTTCACATCAGCAAGAGACTGCTCCATCGGGATTGTTGCCTGCAAATTTAAGTTAAAAACTTGGCTAAAATGATTTTTTCTAATCAAACATCGCCGATGCGGGAATTTATTTGTGATTAAAAATAGTTTGTGTATAATTCTAAAAGCAATAAACAAGGAATACTTACTCCCTTTACAACTTATCATTGCAAATTGAATAAAGCTATAAAACCTATCAAGATTAGCCAGGAATTCTATTTCTAGAAGAGCAATAAAAGCCTATCTAAAAAAGCAACCTTACTCCTATTTTAAAAAGTACAAAGTAAGTTTGTTTTGTTTTTTGTAACTTCATCTTGAGGATTTAAATTGCCTCTATTGCATGTAACTCCCTCGTGTCTCAGCCTCCTCATTTACATTACTTCCTTATAACAAACCTTCTTGCATGTAATGAGTCTTCAAACAAACATCTCGAAAATTTCAGCTTTCTCAACCTTGTAACTCCCTCGTGCGTCAGCCTCCTCAGTTGCATTACCTCCTTATGACGAACTTTCTTGCATGTAATAAGTCTTCAAACAATCATCTCGAAAACTGCGGTTGCAAGCTCATTTGGGTTTCAGCTTTCTATTGTGATATGGGTTTTTGAGTATTCTCATTAACTAGGTGTTGCTGCATGTTGCTTCTCATACATCCTACCACCCGTTGCAGATCAAAGCAACTCCATCATAGCTACTCCTAAATTTGCAGCACCCTAACGATGTTGTAAGCTGCAAATGCAAAATTTCATGCAAGCTGCAATTTCAGAATATCCTCATTTTCTAATATTGCAAGAGAATCTAGGTTATTGACCCTTAAATTCCAGGCATTCAGGCAAACTCTTCTGTGGGTATTCCGTTCTGCCTCATTTTCTTTGTGTGTTGCGACGCATGTCTATACTTGTTGCTCCTACTCCATGATGCAGTTGTCTTTGAGTTTTCCTGCAATTTAATAGTATCAGGTTCCCTTTAATACGGCCTTCAATTTCACTCGGTGTAGAGCACCATCTCACTGACTAAACCACAATACTTATTTTACTTTACATCTATCATTTAAACATCTGTTGCACTTTTAATATAAGTTTATGAAATTTGACTTCAAATTTGTTGCACTCTTTGCAACCTCAAACTTCTCCTACAGAATAGTGTAACAACCACCCACATGCGTAGAATCATTCCTATTCTTATATTCACAATATAACACTCTTAAGCAAACTAAATTAGTGCTACTTGAATATTTTAAATATCCTATCTACTGCAAATTAAAATACTCTATCTAAAAGTTAATAACCACCCACAATCATAGCATCATTTCTATTATTATATTCAAATATTGAACTAATCAGTAAAATACAATAACTATCAAATACTCCACATTAATCAAGTGATAAATGTATCAACTATGCATTTCTTGTGCTAAAATATAATAAAGCCAGTTTAGAGAGTGAGCAGACTTTTTAAATTGCAATAGGCTCTTAAATGCATGAACCTATAAATTTACTAACTTCAGCATGAAATTCCTAAGCTTACTAATGCTTCCTTTTAAATTCCATATGCATATTTTCAGTATGCATGTCTCCAAAATATCACATGCCTATATTGAGCATCAACAAATCCATCAAAGACACCCTTACAAATGGCATGATCTCGTATATTTCAAGTATACTCAGCACCTCAATGTTCCAGAATGTATATAAACTGAGACTAAAAATAGCTTATACAATTTACTCCTTGTATGATAGAAGTTCTCTAGACTACCACATATTTTACAAACAGACACAAAATCTATAACCAACTAAGCCCAGATTCTGTGATAAAAATCATCCATAAAATCTATCCAATATGCAAGCGCAACTCTATAGTAAACTAAGAATCTGATAGTGTATAGCAGTTTCAAACCATATTTGCTATTGCTGCATCGTTGTTGATCCTGCACATTAGTTTTATCAAACAGCAAGAAGATGTACACACATAACTCTAGTAGCCTCATGCTACTCCTCAGATTATTGACTACTGAGCAAGTTTATTCCCTGCTAAATGAGCAGCTACAAAGCTGTTGCTGCATAAAATTAGCATTTAAATTTTTGCGACACATTAAATCCAATTTCAATTCCATCATAGCTATTCATTGCTTCTCTTAAAATATGTAGGCCCACTCTCTCATGCAACAAAATAATTTGTTACATTCTTATACTAACCACAATAAATTCTAGGGTGAATGGCAATTTACCCTCTTGTGATATTGCAAATGAATAAATTACCCCCTATGAAAATAAAATAACAATTTACCCGCTTGTACTTTTTTGAAATGAAACAATTTACCTTTCTGTCTAAGGAGGTAAATTGCTTCATTTTAAAAAAATATGGGGAGGTATATTGTTGTATTTTAAAAAGCAAAGAGAGGTAAATTGCTATTTTTTTTCATAAGGGGGGTAATTTACTCATTTGCAATATCACAAGAGGGTTGCTTGCATTTTTTCATAAATTATATGTCTAAAATTATTGTTAAAAACTTTAGTAAAGAAAATCATGCTTTGAGAACTCCAATATCACATGCATATCCTACACGAACAAATTCATGTTTCTCCATTCCTCAATCTCACACACTATACTAGATTTCTCTCTAATACTAGAATCTCAATCAATGCACTCCAATTTGTAATGTAGTCAGCATATAACCAATAACTTGCTAAATAAACTTTAAACATGAAAAACTTCCCTATTAAGCATCAAAACTGTAATGCACAAACAAGTTGTGCATTAAGGGTCCAACTTATAAAATTCTATTATCGCAAGGTTATCATTGCAGCGCCTAAACGATCTCTGCACAAGTCAAACATAAACGGATAAAAACAAACTAGCTATTCCCTTTAAGAAATATAATTATAGCCAAATAATTTATATAAAAATTTAAGTATAGTCTACTTTCTTTTTGGTTTTAACCAATTGCATCACCAATGTTGTGACGAAACCACATAGTTGGTGGAGTATCATCTTCCTCGTGCCCACCATATTACGTATTTTATTGGGAATTGTGAGAAGAGGAATCAACCTCGTGTTCTGTCGATCTTATTCTTATTTGATAAGTTGTTAGTTGTCTTTCCTATTTTGTATTAGATGACTCGTTGACTGACTTGCTTTGGCGCGATGTTTCCTTAGTCTTATCCTCATAAAAAATTTCGTTCTGTTTAACGTGTGATGTTGTAATTACAACAATCACCTCATGCGCCTCTCTCTCAATCGAACCTATCGTTGATCCTTTTTCCATTTCAGCACCTTCTTCAACCAATGTTAATTCTAGTCCACCTTAGAGGTTGTGTTCTTCAGTTTCTGGTGGAAAATCCCAACATCTAACATTCAATGGACAATTATTCCATGTTGAGTCTGTTTCGACACTCCTTTGTGTGGCACTATGTCATACACTTAGTGGACATCTTCCTTTCTATGTGGAGTAAACGCACTCACATGCTACATATTATCTATTTCGAAGAGCAAGCTATGACTGAATAGTTGTTGGTCGTTGTGCACCATGCCCTTGTTGTGGCATTTTTTACAACATATTCATCCCTGGTTTTGGCAATTTATCATACACTTCCTGGCCATCCGAATGCTATTATGAAGTCACTTGTCGAACATCTTTGCAACGATCACAGCTCTGTTCGTGTACTTGCTGCAATCCTTTTCCTCTTTGCGGCAAACCATCAAACACTTATAGCACATTATTGTCAACCTTTGTTTCCTTATTTTGAAAATGTTGATCTAGTCTAGTGTTTGACCCCTCACCCACGTTCAGATCACTTAAATTCTGAGAATCCATTCTGATATTCAAATCGCCTAAATTCAGCGACTTCTCAACACCAAGTTCCACCGCCCTCTGATTGGTATTTGGAAAAGACGAGCTTAGCGTTGTTTGTTGTTGATGGTCCTGAGCAACACTAGTTCCCGCCTCATATTTGTCCTTTAAGCATGCCACAAAATTGCCTCTGCCTGGCTCAATTGCATCCTCGATCACCTGTTTGCCTCTTTTTTTATTGAGTAACACTCTCAAATCTTCTTGAGGGGGTTATGCATTCTTCTTTAGTTGTGATCTGGGGCGCCCTTTAGTATAACAAGATTCGAAATCATGTCCCAAATGGTTACACCTACTGCAATACTTAGGCAGACTTTCATAATTCACTTTCTTAGTGAACCCTCGACAATCCTTGCAATCCAAATTTCCGTTATCCATTTCCGGGTTAAATCCAATTCCACACAAATTCTTGCACATCTTGGTCTAATTCGCTCAGATGTTGTTTCATCAAGTTTCAGCGATGCCCCAAGAAGTCTTGTGATATTGAATAGAGCATTCTTATCGAATAAATATATTGGTAAGCTAGGGAGATTCACCCATACTGGTGCTATAGGAGATTCTTTTGCACTGGAGAAATTTGTACTCTATTTTAATACACGCATCGGAACGCTTTTGAAAGACCATATTTGTCGCATCCACAATCTCGCATAGTCTTTATCGAACGAACAATTTATCAACACATGCCGGAAGTTAATCGCGCCAATTGAATAAGACCCTTTGAGTCCAAGTTTCTCTATACCTTCCCCGTAAACTCTTTCACGATGGTACACCGTGAGAGAATTTTCCGATGAGCACCAAATATTAAGGATATACGAATTTCAAGGCTTCATTGTAGGAGAAAGCAATTGCCGGCTTCCCGCAATAAAGATATGCAGTACCCAACCCCACCACTTCATCGAAAGATTTACTTTGTGACCAAGGTGAAATAGGAGTAATTGGTGGCGGATGATTGGAGAACATTGGAAAATATCTACCGACGATCTAAATCTTGGTGGTTTAGCCGGCGGTGGATTGTTATCAACTGCAGTTTTTCAAGAGAGAATTTAGGTGATTGCTCATGTCTCAGAAAATGATCATCTCTTTCCATGCTACGGTTTGGGTGACAATTAGGGTTAGGTTTGAGGAATCAATAACATGCATCTATTGGTTCACGCACACTAGACACATTGTCTCTAGTATCTTTCCCAGTATCTTCTAGTGGTGGCTCTTCTATTACCATGGTTGATTTATGGTAGAGGCATCTCCTAATTCCTTATTTACCTTATTCAAATGTGCGCCTTTCTCAAAGTGTCATGTGGTTCATCCTCTTCCACCACGACTTGTTTGCGTCGCTTACCTTCCAATAGTTTTCGTAAATCCACTCACTGCTCCAATTGTGTATCCACCGTAGGTTTCTTATTCTTGGCATTTTCACATCATTTGTTGTCTGAATGACCAAAGTGCTTACAAGTCAAATAGTAATCCGGTAAACGTTCATATACAACTCGTTAGATCATAATCTTCGTCCCAACACCCAAACCTATTTCAAATTCAAGGGATTTCAATAGGCTAACTTCCACATAAACCCTTGGAACTCTAGGCCACACAAGATTAGCCGTGGACTCATAGATTAATGAGGGTGTGTGAAGTAAACTCACAATACTAAACAACATTTCCTTGTTAAAGAATTGGATGGGAAGTTTTGAAAACTGGATCAATACGGGTACAATTGGTGATTTTTCTCATAGGTTGAAGATTGGTGTCCATTTGACAACCCTTATTAGCATCCATTTGGATACCAAATTTGTTTAAGCCACAAAAGTGTATATTCCCTCTCGAGCATAACTCAAATAAATGCATGGTTGATGTTAATGGCACTGACGGAAAAATCTCTTTTAAACCCCAACGTCAGTATATATTTCCACAAATTTTGCATAGTTGGGCATCCGCGGGAGAACTTTTCGACCAAAGCATATAAAAAAGAGGTGAACAATCTGTCAACTTTCAATTTAGAAAACTTCAGAACCTTCATGCCCTGGCTTCGCGATCTCAACCCTTGTTGTTTCTGTATGGTGGCATCATAGGCGAGCTAAAGATGTCACACAAGGCAAATCAAAGACTGCGAATGATGATGTAACATTGACGTACATCTGCCAGCCAGGATCAAACGACATGTTAGCAGTGGGCAGCGGCGTCATGTCTTCTTTGTTAGAGAGAGAATTTGACATTTTTTTTTCTTTATTTATATGTGCTTCACATGTGGTTGCTCATTTGTGTTTTTCACTAGTTGAAGGGTTAAGTCTTCCATATTAGGGTTCTTTGTCTTTGTCTCCCTTTTTATATACTTTATTTCTATGTCTTATACAACTTGTTTGGATTATGTCCTTTTTGCTCTCTATGTCTGGCAATTAGACTTTTAGTTTCTTGCAGATTTTTTTCTATTTAGTTTTATTAGGAAAAAATATAATTTTTGTCTTGTAACTAATGGGGGTGGCAATTTTGATCATGTCCGAATTGATTTTCGTAATTTAAATTGTGATGGCTCTGACATTTTGAATTATGGATTATATTCATTTATTTTCTCTAAAGGGAGTAAAAAATAGGTCAATTTATAGTAAAAAATAATATTTTATAGTTTACTTATTCAGCACTACCTTCCCAAACCCTTGCTTGGGGCATATTGATTTGCGAAACTTGAAAAATATATTTTTAAAGCTATGATTTTTTAATTAAAAGATATTATTAGTTTATTATTTCTATGAGGAGTAGAACATAGTGAAATTTTCAACAAAAAATACGAGTTTCTTTAATTTATTTGTTGAGTATTGTCCCCGGCACACCCCATGTTGGGGGCATATTAATTTATGGCGATTGAAAAACTATATTTTTATGGCTCTAATTTTTTTAAGTATAGACTTTATTAATTTATTTTTCTTAAAGGAGTACAAATTAGGTGAATTTTTAATAAAATAAAATATCTTTTATAGTTTATTTTTTTATCACAACCTTCGCCAAATTTCATGTTTGGTGCATGTTGATTTATGAAGCTAGAAAATTATATTTTTAAGGTTCTATTTTATCAATTATAGACACTATTAATTTATTTTCTCTATGAAAAGTAAAAGATAGTGGAATTTTAAGGAAAAACTACAAGTTGTTTAGGAAAAAATTGCAACTTTTGTGCTGTAACATAAGATGGTGGTATTTTGGTATTGCATGAGTTAAATCACAATTTAGTGCTGTAATTTTGAAAAATTATTTTAGTTCATTTGGCGAGAAAGCCCCAATTGTAAAGTTCATGTGTCCCGCACATATATCTTTCTGGCATAAAAGGGACTAAAATTGTTGACATTTTAAAGTTATAAAACTAAATTGCAGAAATTAATTTATAAGGACCAAAATTGTCACCATCCCTAAGTTATAGGATGAATTTTTTTTCTCATCTTGTATAACTTTCGAGTTTTTTTTTTCAAATTTTATTTTTGTTACTTTCTTGTTATTTTGGGTTTGGACATGGTATGAGTGGTTGCTTCTCTTAGGTCTCCGGCTATTGGTACCTTCGAATCAGATGGTGGTATAGAAGAGAAGTTAGGGAGATTAAGTGTGCCGTTGGTGCTGGGGGAGGATGATACGGACGATATTGGTGATTTCGGAGTCAGGCTGAGGGTTATGGGTAAGGATGTGAGTTGGTTTATTTGTGGACGAGTTATCATTGGTAGGATTTCTAATTTGAGGCTCTTTGGCAATGGGGTAGGAACAACAACTACAATGTCATGGAAGTCTGGCCAATCACCATGAGTTTGTTATGTTGGAACTGCCAAACCTTGATGGGGCTTTGGACTGTTCGACCACTCAGTGTTATGATTAGACCGTTTGATTCCTCATCGGTCTTTTGAATGAAACAAGGTGCATGTTTGCGTTCAACGACAACATTAATAACGAGTTGGGTCAGTTCGTGGTCGCAGTGGATCTGGTTGGTCAAAAAGGTGGACTGGCTCTTTTTACGGAAAACAAACGTGAATGTGGTTGTGCAACCTTTTCGTCGTACCATATCAATGTCTCTATTTAACTCAATGTCATTGACCCAATTTAGAGGTTTATAGGTGTGTATCAGGAGTCGGTTGTTCACTTGAAGTGGTGTTTTTAGCATTTGCTTGATCACTTGACATCTTAATTGAGTAGACAATGGCTATTACGGGACTTTAATGAGATTTTAATTGATGAGAAGAAGTTTGGCGAACTACAGCATTTGCAAGGATTGATGCAGAGTTTTCAAACAACTAAGATAAATAATCAATTGCATGATGTTTGGTATTTAGGTGCTTGGTAAACATGGTGCAATAGCTGGGAAGCTCCCGATAAATTATGGAGCTTTTGAATCGAGTGTGTGCATCGATCTCTTGGTTGAATCACTCTCTGAGTGAAATGGTGGCAAATGTCCTTTTTAATTCGTATGATCACCGTCCCATTCTTGCTCAGTTGGAAGAGAGCGGACTAGATCGACGATTCTAGAGGCACACTTTCAGGTTTGAAGCTAACTAAGTAGGTAATAAAAAATTGCTACCTTGATTACTTCTTCATGGCAACTTGAGGGGGAGATCAAGAAATGGGACTACTAGTTGGTAAACTAGATTGTTGTTAACGAGAAATAGGAGCCTAAGGTGCAAGGTTAAAGGAGGGTGAGATTGCTATATCGAGAGAGGACCCTATTTCAATTGTCACTAAAGCCCATGAGATTTAAATAGGAGGATAGTTAGAGGCAGTGTTGAGAGAGCAAGAGGCATACTAGAAGCAACATAGTAATCCATTGGTGAGGGAAGGAGACCATAACATATATTTTGCTATGCTAAAGTAAGTATCTTCTGCTCCGTAAATCGAATTAGTAGAATGAAGAATGATAGCCGAGAGTGGTGCGATAGGGAGATAGATATCCAACATGTAATTACAAAACAGTTTTTGAAACTCTTTGTGTTGGGACCGGTAGGTGAGGTTGAGTTGGAACGAGTGCTTAGTTAGTACTGAGATAGGTGGATTAAGAAATGAAGCACCAGGTGCTATAGCCATACTCTACGAATAAATTGAGGACAACACTTGCATAGATGGTTCCGTTAAATGCCCTTTGGGCTAGAAAGTATGCCATTTCTTTTTTTTTTCCCCCAAAAATGGCATGTGGTTGGCCATGATGTTTTTAATCCATCTTGTCTTTATTAAATAATCGATTGCTCCCTCCTGAACTTAATCATACGAATATTGTGCTTATCCCAAAGTGTAAACAACCGAATTGATCTCTCAAATTTTTTTGATTAGTTTATGTAATGCGTTGTATAAGGTGATCCCACATCAGATTTTATCTTCCTCCCAATCAACTTTATGCCAGGCAATTAAAAAATTGACAACATTCTTACTGCGTTGGAGATTAAATGGAAATATGGAAAAAAGGGCTATGTCGTTTAAATTGAACATGTGCAAGGCCGAGAACAAGGTTGAGTGAAAGCTCTTAGAGTCTACTTTGTTAAAATCTAGTTTCCATCATCATTTTATCTTGTATATCATGTTGTGTGTTTCTTTATTTTATTTCAACTTGATGGTGTACATTGGTTTGATTCACCCCAAAAAAGGTAGTTGATGAAAATACCCTCTTTGTCCCTACCTTTTCTTGTTTTATGGAGAAATTCTAAGTTGTTTTAAAGGAAACAGGAAGAGGTTGTCTTTGAGGGAATTGCTATTTCTTGATGCGCACTAACAACTTCACACTTGTTATTTGTGGATAATGGAGTATTGTCCGAGCAGGAGGAGGAAATGATGGATGGCGGTTAATATTTTGGTGTTGTACGTGGTAGTTTCATGGCAACAAGTCAACTCGGGCAAGTCAACTATATGATTCAACCCTAATGTTTCGGACATAAACATATAGGATTACATCAATTCGAATGAGTTGCATTTGAAGAGGTATTCAGGTCTCACACGTTAGTGGGGCGGTTCAAGAGGAAAATGTTCACATACATTTCGGAGCGAGTTTGGAGTAGGACTAAGCGATGGCAAGAAAAGAACCTGTCCCAAACAAGAAAAGAAGTTCTGTTAAAAGTGGTCATATAGTCTATACCAGCATTTGCTATAGGTTGTTCACGCCTGCCAACTGCATTGCTTAAGAAAATGAGGGCTAGTGGTCGCGTTCTAGTGGAGCAACAAGGAGCAGCCCTAAATGCATTGGTTGGTGTGGCCGAAGCAGTGCAAAAGCAAGAAAGTTGGGACTTTAGGATTCTATCAAGTTTTTTTTAAATGATGTGATGTTCGAGAAGCAAGTTTGGAGGATTCTTCTTAACCCTTGAATGTTGTTGAGTTGACTCCATCTTGCATAATATTTTCCTCAGTCATCAATCCTTAAGGCTCCCACGGGGTTCCACCTATCAGCTATGCTATTTATTTGATTGATGTTAGTTCATGATAGAGTATTTCAATAGGGGCTCAAGTTCAGGATGGAATTTATCACTGGATTTTGCGAGCCACGGCATTTAGGCCTATCAACCCGCTCTTGCCGAAATGGAAATTTGCATTTGTACTTCACTTCTTGATTAGGAGGCAATAAGCTAGAAGGAAGGGTTGGTTCAATCAGTCTTCTAAGAAGGTAAATGTTGATAACATTTTGAACATTTTGATCTGCTAGAGTGGAGGTCTGGATGTGAGGATTGACACTACACCAAGTCGATGTTGTACTCTACTAGATGTGGGTTTAATCTAGTTTTTTCATATATAGATGACAAAACCAGTTCATCATTTGTTGCGAGGTTAAGCAGATGGAATTTCATTTCAAGCCAAGGTCCCTTTGAAAGTGAAGATGTATGGGTGGTAGAAGTGCAAGGGAATTCTTCCAACTATGAGAAATTTTACCAGACAAGGCTTTGAGATCCATCATAATGCATGCGATGTTAGGCAGAGGAGGAAACCATGATGCACGCGATCCATGACTTTGTCTTTGCTCGTCAAGTTTGGTTTCTAAGAATATACGTTAGGCATTGCTAACAACGAACATAGGCAGAGTTGAGGAATGGTTAAAGTTTTTGCACCTCTCTCATAAGCGAGGAGTACATATTATGCTTGGTGATGTGTTCACCTCTGTGGTGGCAAGGAATCAGTTTGTTCATTCTAAGGACTCCCAAGATCCAGATGCTACTACTAATTTGGTAGAGAGGTTCTAGTAGTTTTTTTATTTTTTATTTTATCAAGTTTGGGGATTTAGCTTCACTGTTAGTCCTCAACAGGTGAAAATTCTTTATATATCATTTTCTAAGAGTTATTTTCCCTTGCTGTTTTGAATTGGTCTTGTTGGATGTTCTGCACTTTTTAATGAAAACTTATATTTTGCCGTCAAAAAAAAGAAAAAGGATATTATGGTAGAAGGCATTTGATGGAAAATTTATATGTTAACTAAGTTAAAACATCACTTAACTGTGTATTTAACAAAATTTTAGGTGGGGAATAGAAAATAATGTATGTTATTGTATTATAATTCAAAGTAAATTATATTTTGTCATATGAATTATACACATTTTATACTTTATCATCTAATTTTTTTTTTTTTTTTTGTCAAATTACCATCTCAATTTTGCGAAATTTGCACTTTTTCATATATGGCAATTTTTTATTGCTTTTTCTCTAAAAAAAATCACATACACTATATATATGATATTTTAAGGGCAATGTATAGGTGAAATATCACATGTTCAGTGCATGGGATCTTTTCTAGCCAAAAAAAAAAAAAAAAAAAACAATCGAAAATGGTCATATATGGCAAAATGTATATTTCATAAAGTTGAGATGATAAGTTGACACAAAAAAAAGTTTAAATGACAAAATGTAAAAATGGGCACAATTCAGATAAAAAAATATAATGGTATCCTATTACTTATAAAATGATTTGAAATAACTTTTAGAATAAGATTTTTGAATTCAAATAATCTTATTAATTAAAAATTCACCAAAATCTTCAGACTATAATACTAGAGATTTTTTTTAAAGTTATCCACAAATCACTTTCAAATGATTATTGGAAAAAAGAATATTATAGTTAATATTGATGTAATATGTATTTTAAGAATTATTTAAAGTAAGTGAGAGAGAAATTATATTACAATTTCAAATATTCTGGTCTATGGTAAGTGGAAATGTATGAGAAATAAACTCTAAGAAAAATGAAATCAGATATACTAAACACTACGAGTTTTAAAGATGATTTATATTAAAAAAACCAAAGACAGGGATGCGATTGAAACATACATCAAATGCCTAGATGTAGGTCTAATTGTGTCTAAATTTCATCCTTCACAAGTTAAGTGGAATTTTACGTTAAAATGGATGAGAATTGCGTGTTCATATATGATTGAAGATACTAAATAATAATAATAATAATAATAATAATAATAATAATAATAATAATAATAAAAGTTGCTTACAACTTATGCACATTAACTTTAATTAACTTGTACGAAATATACATAATGTAATAGTGTGAATCTTTGGTTTCATTAATCTTATTACATAGCATATATACACATCTCATTAAATGCTAGTTTGAAATAATTTAAAAGGAAGAAATAGCTCGAATTTACTTTTATCTTACATTAATCATATTACATTAATAAAGACCAAATATGTAAATCTTTTTCAACAATTACTTAGTGTTGAAAATCAAGTCAATGTAGTTCTCCTCCATTCATAAATGTTACTTTTTACTTTTTCAAATTCAAGAAAATAAAAAAGTTAGTTTATCAATTAATACCTCAAATTATATATATATATATATAATATATATAAATCTAAATATAATTGTACAAGCAATGACTTAATAATACCTCGTAAAGATGAGTAGACCAAAATGTAATACATGTTAAATATATATTGTAATAACACTATATAGCAAAATATAAGTTTGATGAATAGGCTTTTATTTTATATGTATATTTTATTTTCTTATTTATATAAAAAAAATTATCCTTAAAATTTACATATTTCAAAAAATATGTTACTTACTAAATTATTAGTAAGTAACAATTTAGCTAATTAGCTAATTACATGAATAAACTCTCTCTAAATTGCAGATGAGGGTTAGGCAATGATGTTATATTTCTTTTTCACATGAATTTTTCATATTTCACATGATATTTATTATGTTACTTACTAAATAATCGAGATTTACCCCAAGATTAGTCAACTTGAACAATCACAAAAGCGAGATCGTAAAGACGATTGGAGTTTAATGCTAGCGTTACGAGTTGAAGTCGCCGTCAAAAAGTTGAAAGAAAAATTTAATAAGAGAAAACAAATCATCAGAATCCGAATGAGAGTACGTGTATATATACCCATCCTACATCCGAAGATTTTCACCAACAATTTTTCACATAATGCACTACTCTCTCATGTTTCCGTCTTCCTTGTAGTAGTCGTTTAGAGTTTCACTTCCTTCTTATGCAAATAAGCGCGAACCTAGCTATATCGTAAATGAACCATCAAACGTTCGAACCAACGATTTCAATGGCGCAAAGCATGACATGCAGGATTCATGTGTTACTTGTCGATCATGACCTTGATCATCACGGACCAGCTATAGAAATATTGGAGCTCTTCTCTTATAAAGGTATACTAAACTCATATTTACACCGCGAAAGTATAAGTAAGACTTCGTTTTCTTCTTTTAAGTTTTAATTCTTTTAGATTAAGTTGAAACCGTGCACAAACAAAGAACGATTTGTCCAATAATAATAATAATAATTTGGATAAATAGATCATAGAAAGTTTGGAATATTCTTTGTTATGATATTTTGCATGATGATCCATGGTTTTAATTAAGATATCATTTTTCATGAAATTGAACTTTGTTCTAAGTATATTATTGATTAAGTGCATTTATCTTTTCATAGAAAAAAAGCTCGATTAAATATTCTTATAATATATATATATATATATATATATATATATATATATATATATATATATATATTTGTGCTAGTGCTATATCAAAGTAGTAAGCTAAAATTGATAAAGTTTATTATTCTTTAATTTAAAGTATTTTTTATCCTTCTATGGTTTCAACTATATTTTATTTTGCAAGTTATTTACAATGAATTCGTTTTTTTCGATAAACAAGGATTCAGATTCTATCTTCCTAGTATATTTCACATTTTTTTCTCCCCATAAAAATAATGTGAAGCATGACGATATTGAAAATGTTCTATATGATGTTTAGTTTGGAGAAAATGCAAGCAACTCCCTTATGATATTGCAAATGAGCAAATTACCCCCTAAGAAAAAAAAATCAATTTGCCTCCTATTTTTTAAACATACAACAATTTACCACTTGTATTTTTCGAAATGAAGCAAGTTATCCCCTTAAACAACATAGGGAGGTGAATTGCTTAATTTTTAAAAAAACACAAAGGGGTAATTACTACTATTTTTCATAAGGTGATAATTTGCCCATTTGCAATATCACAGAAACGTAAATTGTATTAAACCCTGTTTAATTGTTTATTGACTCAGTTCTTTGGATCTGTTTGTGTTCAGTGACTACAATCAAGCTTGCCTCCATGGCTTTATCAGTCCTAGCTAGAGGAAACCATAGATTTGATCTTTTGATAGAAAACATTAACTCACCGGACTTATGTGGATTCAAACTTCTCCAAGAGGCCGTCGACATGGATCTGCCTGTCGTGCGTGAGTATCACTTGACGTTTATCCTTTCTAAACTCTTATTTTTCTTTCAAATCGATTTTTCAAATTGACTTACCCTTAAAATTTTTATTGGGCCATGTACTTATTGCATTTGTTTTGCTTGCTTAATCTTTAATGAAGTGTTGTTAGACGAGGACGACGTCATGTTAACAAAGAGGGCTTTAGAAGGCGGAGCATTTCTATGTATCAAAAAGCCACTTACGATGGAGACAGTGAAGTACCTATGGCAACACGTGCTGAGGGAGAAAGTATCCAAACTGAGAGAAAACGAACGATTCAAAGAGTTTGTGATGCATAACAAATTGCATGATGGATTTGGTGAAGAAGATCCTATGAGAGGCTATATAAGTGATTATATGAATCCAAACGAGAACTACATATCAAACAAAAAAGTGCGATATATGAAAATTGTCGATGATGATGAAGAAGCCAATCGCCAACATCACGATGTTGCTAAGTTCAGGAAGAAGGTTTGGACTGAATGGACTCAGGAACTTCACGAAAAATTTATGGATGCTGTCAGAAAGCTCGGAGAAGGAAGTACGTATTTTAATTTATTTGCACATCATAGATTAGGAAACCATTCGGATAATAGTACTCAAGTTTTTGCATGCTCTTGAGTTTTAGACTTTTCATACAATCACATATATAAATGCCTAGAAATAATAATATTTCTTGAACGCATTTATTCTTGTCTTTCGAATAGGATGCTATCCGAGGGAGATCCTTGAGCTAATGAATGTACCTGGACTTACGAGAATGCAAGTGGCAAGCCACCTTCAGGTTCGTTTATTTCATTTTAAGCACGAGCACTTGAATTCCACCGTCTTATATCATTTGAATCGATTGGTAAATATGATAATAGATTTTGTTACCAAATATATAATTTAATATCATTAGTACTTTATTTTTCTATTCTATGATATTTGTTCTCAATCATTTAGTATTACTTAATCATTTAATAATATTTATGTATAACTTATATATAAGTGAGTTAAAAATCTACAAGTTGATAAGTAAAAAGTATAAATTCATGTATTCCATCATATATATTGTGATTTCCTTTCTAGATTGTCCATAATATTTATGATTATTTCTTATAGCATGTTATAATATTTGGCTATGTGTTATTCTAACAAAATACTTGCATGCACTTGGTTTGGTAAGAAGCTAGAAATAATATATTTAAAATTCTCTTTCTTTTTTTTTTTTTTTTTTCAGAAATGTCGCCGCGGAACTTGGCAACCTCCTGATGAGAGAAAATGTAAAATGGTTATTCCTAAAATGACCTCTCCACAAACCAACGTAGAGCTAAACCAAGGAAATTTGGATCCATGCCTCATATAGGCGAACAAGATCATGAAAATATCACAGACTATATTTTCTACTCATCGGTAGGAAATAAAGTGCTTGGAGATAATGGTGAAAGAAGTTCTCATGAACAATATACTAACCGATTTTCTCATGTTGGCCTTGAGACGTTAAACGTGGCGCAACTTGGGTTAAGTTTAGGCATGGATGACGAGCCGTTCATGTCTAATGAACAACTTGTGTTTGATGCTCAAAGTGTTACACCTAGCATAGACACTTCATTGGAGCAAAAGAATACTACTGAGGACTACTATGAGTTTCCAAATATCGATTGCATGATCCAAAATATATCAACATCTCAACAAGAACAGAAAATGGATCCTAGTGGAGGTCAGGATGCATTTGATCTCAACCCTGTTTGCTCTGACCAGGCAAGTTTCCTCATGTGCTATATTACTCTGGATCACTTGCATTAAGTAAGTATAAGTTATCTATTTTTGAGTCTTTTCTCTCGTTTGCAGGGGTCGATCTTGGATGATACAACCACAACTCAGGGAAATGAAGCAGCAACGCCAGATAATGGTGAAACTCAAGGCGAGAAAAGCGAGGAATAAGGAGATTGATGGTGTTATGATCTTTCATTTGGATCAAATCATAATGGTTGTCTAGATATAATCGTGTTGATCTAGAATGCTAAATTTATTTTTAAAATAATAGCTATTGTTATAGCTAATAGAATAATATTTAGTTATGACGAACTATGCATGTGATTTATGTCTTATCCATGAAGAACAATGTGTTATACATTGGTCATTTGTATTGTGTTACTTTGGTATAAATTTCCTTTGTTTTATCGCATTCGATTAGGATTTTATTGGTAGAAAATATATATTTTACTTGTCATTTTTTTGGGTTAAATACAATTTGCCCTTCTTTGTTAATAGAAAAGTGCAAAAAAGTCCCTATGAAAAAAAAAGTGTAATTTACCTCCCTGTAATTTAAAAAATGCAATTTATCTCCCTCCGGAGGCGGGTAAATTGCATATTTTTAGTTTCACAGGGGGTAAATTGCTCTTTATTTTTTTACAGGGATTTTTTTGCACTTTTTCATTAACACATGGAGGTAAATTGTATTTAACCACATTTTTTTAGACTACTTCGGCTTTTTACCTCTATTATTTTTTTCTTTAAGTTACTCATTATATATATGTACATATATTCATTGATTTTTTTATAAATTATTTGCAGAGAAAATCATCTCTCCCTTCTATATATATTTATTTATATTTTTCTTTTATTTCCTAATTATCAAAGCATGAAGAAAGAAAACCAACATTATAAGTTGAACAAGCAAACATTCTTAATTAATGCTAATAAGATTTATAAATGAAGTGATGATTTTCTCAACATGATTATGCAAACATTTGACTACTTGAGCATTAAAGTGCATACTACATTAATGATATTGGTTTCTTGTAAGTCAACTTGAAAGACTATAACTAAAAAGTAAAAAGGATTACTTTAGTTTTAATGTTAAACGTTATGAGTTGAAATCATTGTCCAAAAAGTTAAAAACTATAAAGACAATCACTGAATTTCACACGAAAATTCTGTCTATAAATAACCAGAGATGCTTGAGAATTGTTGTATTATTCCAATGCTCTAAACATCATGAAAGATTTAGTAGCTCACCACTCTTTTGAAGCTTCACCTATTTGAACACCTTCTTTGCCAAACATGGCACATAGGATTCGTGTGTTGCTTGTTGAACATGACAGCAAAGATCATGATGAAGCAATAGACATGTTGCGATACTTCTCTTACAAAGGTGCATGAAACTCATATTTGGACCTCTTCTAGTTCACAAGGAAGATGAAGTCCATATTCGGAAAAATCACATTTTTGGTCCATATGTTAAGATTTTTTTTATTTAGTCTCATTTCTTACGATTTTCTCATATTGTATTCCATAAGTTGAAAATTTTCTTGGTTTTAATCCTCATATGCATTTTCTGTCCGATAATGAACGGAACAGTGAGCATTTCCGTATATTTTTGGACGAAAAATGCAAGCAGGGAGTAACATGCATTGAGAAAATTTTCAACTTACTGGATGAAATGTGGGAAAATCGTAACAAATTGGACTAAATTGATATGGGCTCAAATATATGGGACCAAAAATACGATTTCCCGTCAATATTTTCTTTCATGATGTGAAATTTTCCACTTAGATTATGTTTACATGATGTTTAAACAACTCAAAAATCATGATTAGAGAATCCCCCATTGTTGTTGTGTCTCATTGCCATGCATTAATTTGACAAAAATAATTTGTTGATTAAATTAATTTCATGTTCTTTAGAAGGGACTAAATCAAATTATATTTCTTCATAAATTCATTTAATTTTCTCAAAGTGCATTTGTACATATAGGTCTTGAATTATTATATTTTCATCAATGTCTTTGTCGTCACAATCATATTTTGAATTTAAATATCTATATCTATTTCGCGCCAGTTTTAAGTTTACGATATCTTATCTTTTAAATTGTTTTCAGAATTTTTTTATATAAATGGAAAACAATAAATACAACTAGCAAGTACTTTTATTTAACTAAAAAATATCGATCGACATCGATGATTATTTTGCTTAGATTCTTGCATGTTTTCCTATATTGTTATCAATTTGTATTTCTACACTAGAAAAAATATGATTTTTTGCTACAGTCATAATTAAACCATGGCAAATATTTTAACCAAAATTTCCATTTTTTTTGCTCTTACACCAGTTGATGAATTTTTGTTTTGCTTGCAGTTACTGCAGTCAAGCTTGCATCAAGTGCTGTATCAATTTTATCAAAAGGAAAGGCTAAATTTGATCTTGTGCTGGCAAATATAAACTCACCTGATTTATATGGGTTACAGCTTTTACATGATGCTACTAAGATGGATCTGCTTGTGATTTGTAAGTGCTTCTTCACATTGTTTTTTAGAAATGTTGATTTATTTCTTGTTAGCAAAATGCCTTATAATTTTATGAACTTGATGCTTTATATTTAGAGTAAATTATAACGAGTTGTCATGAGATTTGGCATAAATAATAATACCCCCTTGTTGTTAGAAAAATTACTAATACCTTATGATGTTTGATGAAATTATATAATCGTTTCATGGGGGCCTAAAATTATCAACTTTGCCCTCGCTTTGGGTTTTTTTTCTTTTTTTTTTTAATAAAATTGAAAATTTGTAAAAATAATCGGATGAGGTGGATGAAAAATGTTTAAAAAACTGTAAAAATGTTATCCACTTCTTCCGTAAATAAAATCCAGAATTTTTTTTTTAAAAGAAATAAGTAAAGTTATGATTCATAGTCCATAATGATATTTTTGTTAGTCCAACATAAAAAATGAAAACCTAACAGATTGAGCTAATTGCTAAATGAACATTAAAATCAGGGATATTAGTAATTTCTCAAACACTGAGAGGGGTAATTCTATTTATTATTATGTCAAAACTCAGGAGAGCTCGTTGTAACTTACCTTTACATTTATATAATTTTTCAACTTGATTAATTTGTTTATTTGAATAAAGTGATGTCAGATGAAGATGATGCTATAACAACCATGATGGCTTTACAGCAAGGAGCTCTTTTTTGTATCAAAAAGCCATTAACAATGCAGACAGTGAAGTACTTATGGCAACATGTGTTGAGGGAGAAGGCAGCCAAAATTAGAAAAGACGAGCGACTTAGAGAGATTGCAGACAGCAATATGGTACAAAACAAACATGGAGAAGATGTCGGAAAAAAACAAAAGTCAAAGAAAAAAGTGAAAACAGGAACCTCACAGCATGATTATGCTACGTTCAAAAAGAAGGTTTGGACTGAATGGACTGAGGAACTTCATGAGAAGTTTATGAACGCAGTCATGCAACTTGGAGAAGGAGGTATGTCTCTCTTATGTAGTGCTTTTACAGCTTGATTATTATGAGTTTTTTTAGGGTAAATACCCCCTCGTTATTTGAGAAAATTACATATATCATCCTTCAGTTACAAATATACCTAGCAAATACCCATTGTGACAGCTCATATAAGAGGGTATTGTTAGAATATATATTTGTAATTTTAGGAGGGGTACTTATAATTTTTCAAAAAATAAAGACATCAGGGGGGCCCCTTGTAATATTCCCTCTTTTTATTACAAAATAGAGCAGTCAATTTATAGGAAAATCACATTTTTTGTCTCATATGTTAGGAGATTTTTTAATTTCGTCCCATATTTTAAGACTTTCTTGCATCGCATCGCATAGTTACAAATTTCCTCATTTTTAGTCATCACGCGATTTTTCGTCCAAAATTAGCGGAGAAGTCATGGGGCTGTTAGTCCAACATGTGTTTGAACTAACGGCTTCGTGACTTTTTTGTTAAATATTGGACGGAAAAGTCTCGTGATGACTGAAATCTAACTTATGGAATCAATATGAGAAAAACATAATAAATGGGTCTAAATTGAAAATAAATCTAATTCATGGGAATAATTATACTATTTTCCCAATGTTTACATAGCAAATACATGTGTAGAAAGTTACAGTTGACATACTTCCTTTTGATTGAGATAGGTTGCTATCCAAGAGAAATTCTTGAACTAATGAATGAACCAGGTCTTACGAGAATGCAAGTGGCAAGTCATCTCCAGGTTCGCTTTTCATACCTTAATGCAAATTTGATATATCTTTCTACGTTGCATATATAGTTTAAGAGTACAGAAAAATCACATTTTTAATCTCATATGTTTGGTCTTTTTTTTTTTTTTTTTTTTTCAATTTAGTCCCATTTATTATGATTTTATCATATTTTGCATCTCATAAGTTGAAATTTTTCTTAATTTTAATGCCCAAGTGCATTTTTCGTCCAATAATTAATGGAGTATTGGCACTTATTTATCCATTTTCCATTAATTATTGGCCGAAAAATGCACAAAAGGGTTAACATTGAGAAAATTTTCAACTTTATGGAATGCAATATGAGAAAATCATAACAAATAAAACTGACTTGAAGAAAACCCTAATGCGATTTTCCCTTGAAGTACCAAATATGGATCTTCCGTATCTATACTAACCACAATTTATCTTGTTTACATCTTCCAATTGCAAGTAATCAATTGACTTGTTAATGATACGGAGTTCATTCTACTTTCTACAGAAATGTAGAAATGCAAATCTGCTACCTCCCAATGATCCCAGAAAGCTGACACTGGCCAATGCACAAACAAAACCACCAAAGAACAAAGCTCCACGGAAGAAAGTGAACTTTGGAGCTATGCCTCGAATGAGCAACCGTCAGTCCCATCTCCAGGAAAATCAGAGCAAGAATCCACAAGACAGCATTAATGGTCTACCAATTGAAGGCAACATGGTTGGAGATAATTATTACAATCTTGATCAGGACAATGAAACATTCGACATGGGACAGTTTGAGCAAACTTTCTGCATGGATGAGCTGTTTTAGATGGTGCCCAAAGCGTTACTCCTGCTGAGGATGTGTTTGAGTTTCCAAACATGGATTTCATGGTCGACGATTTCTCTGATTTGATAGAAGAATTAGGAATGGATTATAATACAAGTTTTGAGTCAGTTTTTCATGACCAGAATCAGGTTAGTGTGTTCATTAGTTATAATGTATTTTTCATTAACTGAGAGTACTTACTAGGTTTTCTTTTAACCTACAAATGCAGGTACCAAGCACTGATGAGTGGAGTTTTGAGGTAACAAAATCAGGGAATGCTGAAGAAGAAGTCTGAGGGCCGGACGAGGGAAGAAGAACAATGGATCAAATGCATGCTGGATTTCTTCAAAGTCGGAGATGGAATATAGTTAATTAGATTTAAATTTTAAGAAGAAACAAACAACAATAAACTCATAGTACTAAGTTGTCCTAGTTATATCTAGTAATTTAATAGACTTGTTAATTTATAATATTGAAGGGACCATAAATTTGTATAATTGTCTTTCAAAAAATTAGTGTCTCATCAACTTATTGAAATTATCAATGTAGACCTTGGGCCCAACTCGGGACCGAGGAAACTTATTATTTTACGGAAGTTATATATTAATTTATAATTGAGTATTAATTTATAGAGGTTTTATTGTTGTTTTTGCACAATTCCAAACACTTGATCTAATTACTGATGTGAAAAACAAGATTATAGGTTCAATCCCCATGAGAAGCATTTGAAGAAGGCGTATGTGGCAAAACAATTGCTCTCACGGTAGAGATGGTAATCAAAATGGGCGCTTGAGCTAATTATCTATACCTTATTATAAAGTGGAGAGCACCTCTTTTGTGTCTCTCCCTTTTAGGGTCTATTTTTTTTTATATTTAATTTTATTCATCTTATAACTTCTCATTCCCCCATTATCTTTTGATATTTATCTATATATCTTTATCTATATATATATAAAAGTATGAATGTCTCATGTATTTGTTCCTATTGTGAAAAGACGTCTATATTCTTAAGTAACCTTTTAAATAATGAATCAAAATTAGTTTTAGAAGATAAAATTCTATCAAAAGAAAACCATTTAAGAGTCCTAAATTCTAATGCCTCTAAACTACTTGGACATTAACGGTAATTATATCAATTAATATTGCTATGATTAATTTGTTAGAATTTATTTTTAAATATTTACAATATTAATTTATTAAGTACAGTAAAATTAAAATGAATAGTATTAAAATAATATATAAAATACTAATATAAATTCAAAAACAAATATATATATATATATATATATGAAAGAATAAATATCATGATATTTTAAATAAAAATAATCAATATTATTATATTAAAAATGCTTTTGAAGAATTTAAAATGGGCGATTTCTAACTAATTGATTAGAAAAAAAAAATTATATTTTTTGTCCCATATGTTAAGGTCTTTTTCAATGTAATCCTATTTGTTATAATTTTTATAGTTCTCCACGTGCATTTTTTGTCCAATAATTAGAGGAGTCGTTAGCCTTTTTTTTAATTATTGGTCCTTATTCAATTAGTCTCATTTGTTATAATTTTTTCAAATTGCATTCTAAAAGTTGAAAACTTTCTCAATGTTATATTAGCTGTTACATTAGCATTTTTTGTACATTTTCCCTACGTTTTTGGGCGAAAACTGCACATAAGGTTTAACATTGAGAAAATTTTCAACTTATGAGATGAAATTTCCTCCACAAATAGGGCTAAATTAAAAAAGACCCAAATATATGTGATCAAAAATACAATTATTTCTTAATTTTATTTTAATATGAATAGTAGAAATTTATTTTGAGATTGTATCTTTGATTTTTATCAGGAAAAATTGTAATTTTAGTCCTGTAACTTAAGGGGTGTGGCATATTTAGTCCTCTACGAATTGATCTTCGTAATTTTGTCCTGTAAATTTATAATTCTGACAATTTTAGTCCTTTTCCGGTCAACTTGGTCGGAAATTACAGTTTACTTATAATTTTAGTTTTGCAAATAAATTTATATTGAACTAAAAATGCCAACTCTCCTAAGCTGTAGACTAAAAATGCAAATATCCCTAACTTATAACACTAAAAATTTAATTTAATTGAGACATGTGCAAATCACATGTAATTTTTCGGCCAAATTGGACGAAAAAGGATAAAAATTGCCAAAATTTTAAAGTTGCAGAACTAAATTGCGAAAATCGATTCGTGCAGGATCAAAATTGCCACCCCCATAAGTTACAAGACTAAAATTATATTTTTTCCATTTTTTTTATCATGTTATGCTGGAGGTAAAATAATACTAATAGGTGCAACTTATGTTTGAATCTATAATAGTGAGAATCTCTTAAGCGTTTATTCTTATTGTGAGGGAACATTCCTACTCTTATTAGGGTATTTAGTAAATACATAACTGCATCAATATTATGTCATACTAATATTTCACATAATATATATTTACAATCATACTGCAAAGTTTACTAATTATTAAAATGCATTAGTCTACAACTTCTCATCAAGAAAAGAAATAATCCAAAAATAAAAAGTATAGTAAACCGATCAACAAAAAAAAGGCATAATATAAAGTGACTATTTTGCCCTTGGAAGATACATTCCAACAAATTGTCCCCGTTACAAATGTATTATAAGGAGTGTTATTCATAGAAAAATTCTAGCTTAAATCGATTTTGGTTGAACATAAACCAATTACACAACAAATGCAATACATTTTCTCATGTGATTGGTATACAATTTAAGAAGAGTGATCAATTATATGTCAAATATACCATATTTATTGTATGATATGTTGTTTTTTAATCCAACCTGATTTAAATAAAACTTTTTTTATTGTACATATATACAAATTTGAGTTCCTAAATGTGAACAAATCATCATTCTATGAATCTAATTTTCCTCGTTTGAAGTGACACTAACTCCAAGTTGACAACTTACAAATTTAGGAACAAAAGCGAAGGGAAAAAATAAAGTAACCTAATCATTTTATTCTCAATTATAATATGGTTAAGGAGATCAAATTAAGATAAAATTAAAATTTAAGATGCTAACGTAACTAATATTAAGAAATGAACTTGAGAAATTAAAGTGATTCTAAATGAAAATTTAAGGGATCAACTATAATGTTTAAATCTAATAAAGAAGAAAAATATATAGGATTTCTAATTCTTCTAAACTACTTAGAAGATGAATGATATATCTAACTAAAAGATAAATAGGCAAATAATATTTTAACACGCTTAATTTGCTAGAAAAGATCTTAAATATTTCTTAAAAAAGTAATTTACTAAGGCTACGTACAGTAAAATTTAAAATGCATAGCATATGAGTGACATGTAAATACTAATCCAAACTTCAAAAAATAAAATATAATATAAAATACATATCCTCAACTTATTAAATTATATGCGTTGTTAAAAAATTTAAAATCAAGCGGCTTCTAACTAATTGATATTATTTTAATATTAACATTAGGTAATTATTTTTTAGATTGTATTTTTTTTTTCATAATATAATGGGCATATCATTTTGACAATACTAATAAGTGCAATTTTAATTAAAATATAAAAATAGTGAGAATTCCTCAAGTGTTTATTCCGTTTTTTGAGAGAATATCCGTACCCTTACTGGGACACATAGATTGTACCCTTACTATGGTATATTATTTTATTGTTTATTAATGAAATTTCTTGTAAAAACAATTCACAATAAGGGAGCTTTGACTAAATATTCTATTTATTATTATTATTGTTATTATTATTATTATCGTATTAATTAATTGGTTTAATAGAAGATAATGAAATATTATATATAAGTGAATATGAAATACAAAATTTAAATTTAGAAATATTTTTTATTTAATAGTACCAATAAAATTTAGAAGGCAAAATTACATTTTTAGTCATGTAACTTTAGGTCATTAGCGCTTTTCGTCCTGTAACTTTCTTAGTTTACACATTTAGTCCTTTTTTTTGGCAATTTTAGTCCTGTACTTAACAAATTTAGTCATTTTTTGTCAGATTTAGTCCTGCAATTACAATTTTGGTCCTACGTTAAATTTTTCGGCCAACCTGTTTGGCCGGAATGCCACGTCAGGCAACACGTCAGCTGTTGGAATGCCACGCGAGCCATTAGGCAAAATTACATTTTTAGTCCTGTAACTTTCTTGATTTACACATTTAGTCCTTTTTTTGGCAATTTTAGTCCTGTACTTTGCAGATTTAGTCATTTTTTGGCAGATTTGGTCCTGCAATTACAATTTTGATCCTCCATTAAATTTTTCGGCTAACCCGTTTGGCTGGAATGCGACGTCAGGTAACACTAGCTGATGGAATGCCACGCGAGCCATTGTTTTATGGATTTTAAACCAGCAATGGAAAGAAATCTTCCCCAAATCAAACCCTAACTCCTCCATTTTCTGCTTCGAAAGAACAGGAAAAAATTGGATGCAGTTATTGTCTTCTTGAACCAAAAAGGAAACTCGAACTTCTAATTTGACTCATCCTTTTGGTTTATTTAACCGACAGAGATTTTTTATATATTAACACCATCCAAGTCAAATTAGAAGTTCGAGCTCGCTTTTTGGTTCAAGAAGACAATAACTGCATCCAATTTTTTCCTGTTTTTCGAAGCAGAAAATGAAGGAGTTAGGGTTTGATTTGGGGAAGATTTCTTCCATTGCTGGTTTTAAATCATAAAACAATGGGTCGCGTGGCATTCCACCAACTAGTGTTATCTGACGTGGCATTCCGACCAAACGGATTAGCTGGAAAATTTAATGGAGGACCAAAATTATAATTACATGACTAAATCTACCAAAAAATGACTAAATCTGTGAAGTACAGGACTAAAATTGCCAAAAAAAAGGACTAAATGTGTAAATCAAGAAAGTTACATGACTAAAAATATAATTTTGCCCAATGGTTCGCGTGGCATTCCAGCCGCTGACGTGGCATTCCGGCCAACCCGTTTGGCTGGAAAATTTAACGGAGGACCAAAATTGTAATTGCAGGACTAAATCTGACAAAAAAGGACTAAATTTGTTAAGTACAGGACTAAAATTGCCAAAAAAATGACTAAATGTGTAAACCAAGAAAGTTACAGGACGAAAAGCGCTAATGACCCAAAGTTACAGGACTAAAAATATAATTTTGCCAATTTAGAAAGTGAATTACAAATAATAGAAATATGTAATGTTCTTATCACTTAAAATACTTATTATCAATTCGTTTTGAAAATATAACCATATATTACTAATGCTTTTTACCCTTGAAAAAATTCATAATAATATGTTGTAAAAATAAATATATATATATATAATATATATATATATATATATATATATATATATAGAGAGAGACATACTTCCTTCTCCAAGTTGCATGACTGCGTTCATAAACTTTTTGTGAAGTTCCTCAGTCCAAACCTTCTTTCTGAACGTAGCGCGTAATCATGATGTGAGGTTCCTGTTTTCAATTTTTTCTTTGGCTTGTCTTTTTTCCAACATTTTTGTTATCATTTTGGTTACTTAACATAAGATCTTCTCCTTGTTTGTTTTGTAGCATATTGCAGTCTGCAATCTCTCTAATTTTGCTCGTCTTCTCCCTTGACGCATGTTGCCATAAGTAGCTTACTATCTGCATCGATGTATACGTTGGTAATACACATTCATTTATAAGGGTCAAAAAATAATTTTTATATATAATTCATACAATAAATATATACATCATACCACACTATATAACTTTCAACACCACTATAAATACTCAAAACATTATTTTTTTAATACAAGTTACTGTTAACATGATTTGAAACTCATAACCCCTCATTTCCAAAAATTATGATCTCTCTACATGTAATAATTTACCTTGTGCGTTATTGTGCCGATGGTAAAATTTCCTTCCCATCCCTTAACTCAAAATCACAACCACATCATTGGCGCCATATGTGGGAATATATTACTCCAATATTGAGAACGCAGACCAAATCCTGAACTCCTGTTCATGGAGTGGACACCACCTAAGAAGCACAAGTGAATGGAGCAAGTCAAGCTCCACCACGTGAACAATTACCACCCCATGAACAAGCCCAACTCAACGGACAAGTCCTACTACCCCATGAACAATCTCTATACTCCACCCCATAAACAAGCCCCACTCAATAGACAAGTCTTGTCACCCCATGAACAAGCCCCATTTCCACTCTATGTAGAGTTATCCCCTCCAAGTATTCCACGCCAGTAAACAATGATACGGCTGATGCAGGAAGTTTTGATGGTCATGATCCGCGCTGTATCCACCCAGATGGCCGCTCAAGCCACGACTCAATTTGCGGCGCAACACCCTGTCAATCCGCCCCTTTCTTCACCTCGCCGAAGTTGAGAATTATCCTCGGTTCCCAAGAAGGAGGAGCAGAGGCAAGAAAAGGTGAACAATCGAGTTTCTCGACCTGAAGTTGCTCGGACACAAGAGCAACACCCCCCTCAATCGTGGCAACCTATTGCTCTCTTCCCTTCAAGAGGAATGGAGGATCTTTATTTGCCATTGGTCGTCGCACCCCCACGACGAAGCCTTTTCTCCCCTGCAATTTTAGTTAAATCATTTCCAACGGGCGTCAAAGTATCGAATCTATAAGAATACGATGGAGCAGGGAATCCGCAAGAACACTTGGACAAATTTTATGTTAAAATTGATTGGTACGACTTGAGTTACGCCGCCCATTGCAAGGTCTTTTGTACTACGCTCTCCAAACGTGATTTAGCGTGGTTCAACCAACTGCCCGTTGGAATTTTCTCCAACCTCGAACAGTTGACTCAACGTTTTCTACATCACTTCTTCATGAACAAGAGAGTCCCAAAAACAACCGCATATTTGTTCACCATCATCCAAAAGGAGAATGAGTCGCTGAGAGACTACATGCAAAAATTTGTAGAGGCGGTACTTGAGGTCCCCTATGTTACCCATGAGTTACAGGCTAGCGTAATTCAACAAAACTTGTAATTATCTCTCTAGTTTGGACCCTTTAAAACTACTCCTACAAATATATAACTACATATTTATCTATTTTAATGATAATTAATTATTATGATTTATTATAGTTATCGATAACTAATATGAAGATTATTAATTATATTGCTGCCAACGAGGATTTTTTTATTGATAAAATTGATGCCTCATAACAATGTTATGAGTTAGAATTACATGAATGTGGTTGTACGTTTACTTTTATAATGGTTTGATATTTCTTTTTCTTATTTTACTTTATGAATTTGAATATATTAATTGATATAATTAACAAGTGAAATGTTATAAAAAAATGTTATACTTGTTTTGTCAATTTTTTTAATTATTTTATTAATTCTTATTTTCTCTCTCATTCTATCTCTTCTCAACTTTCCATCCTCTCTATCCTTAACTTCCACATTCTTTTTTATTCTTTAATATTTTGCAATAATTTTTCATTACTTTCTTATAGTTTTTAATTATTTTAAACTTTGTTTTTCTTTTCTATATTATATAATTTTTCTTTTTCTAAACTCTATTTTAATTACTAAAGTTAGAAAAAAAAAACACTAATTCCAATTGGAGGTGCAAGTTGAGTCGAGCTGGCTCGCATTCAAGCTCGACTCGAGCTCAATAATTTATATTTGTGAGCTCCCATTGAAGCAGCTCGGAGCTCAACCCCCCACCTTTTTTTATTATTTTGTTTATTTTTTTATAAGCATTATTTAAGTGCATATTCAATATTACATCAAATTTATATTTAAATTTCACCATATATTAGAATTATTCATCAATATATCTCTTATTTTAATTTCATATAATAATAAAATATGATATTTTATTTATATTATTTAAATATTGTATTTTGGTTTATATTAAAAACAAGCTTAATAGATAATTTAATACGTTCAGATAATTTTTTTAAATAAAAATATTTAATACAATGCATATAAATTTATTGTTACAATTTCAATCCATTACAATAAAATGCATTTATTCACTATATATTAGAATTATTAGTCCATATTCAATATTTTAGTTTTACATGATATTAAAATATGATCTTTTAGTTGATCTATACTATATAAAAAAGAACCCTTTTTACTCACAAATGGTGGTTACTCACCGCGACACCAATTTTTAAATTATAAAAATGTCCTTATGTATTTTCAACTACCCCTATAGATATATACTCAAATTCTTCTTCTCATTCATATGATTTATACTATCTATCTATATTATATGAAAATTTCACCCACACATCTATGCTATGTAAAAAAGAAAACCACTTTTTCATTCACAAATGGCGGTTACTTACACCGTGAGGCTAATTTTTAAATTATAAAAAATGTCCTTATGCATTTTCAACTACCCCTATAGATATATACTCAAATTCTTCTTCTCATCCATATGATTTATACTATTTATCTATATTAATATGAAAATTTCATCGACACATTTTTTTATGTTAATAATATCCCTAAATTATTTTATTTATTTATTTATTTATTTATTTTAAATTTGAGGTGTTGGTTTATAATCTTATTGTTATTTATAATATATTTTATAAGTGTAAATAATTATTATTATATGCATGCAGGGACGGTGTGCCACAACGGCTAGTATTATCTAAAAGAAAACTTAATCAACGATTTATACATTTCGATGATTTTTTTTGTAAATAAATATTTAATATAATCCATATGAATTTTTTATCATTATAATTTTAATATCCACTTCAACAAAACGCATTTATTTTAAAAATGCACCATATTTATTAGAATTGCATATATCATATTTTAGTTTTAGATGATATTAAAATATGATCTTTTGATTTATATTAACTAAAAACAATCTTAACAAAAAATTTAATACATTTAGATAGTTTTTTTGTAAATAAATATTTAATATAATGCATATAAATTTTGTCGTTGCAATTTCAATCCATTACAACAAAATGCATTTATTCACTATACATTAGAATTATTAGTCCATATCCCATACTTAAATTTGAGATGATATTAAGATATGGTATTTTAGTTTGTATTATATAAAAAAAGCTTAATCAACAATTTAGTACATTTTGATTTTTTTTTTTGTATCTAAATATTTAATATAATGCATATGAATGTTATCGTTATAATTTCAATATCCGCTACAACAAAATGCATTTACTTTTAAAATTCACCGTATATTAGAATTGCTAGTCAATATATCATATTTAATTTTAGATGATGTTAAAATATAGTATTTTAATTATATAATCTAAAAACAAGCGTAATCAACAATTTAATATGTTTTGATTTCAATTGCAACAAAAATATATTTATTATTAGTTATCTTATCCCTTTATCTATACTATTAAGAAAAGGGGAGTTATAGACTCAAGTGGTAGTTCTCATACTACTACACTAAAAATTTTAAATACAAAAATACCATTCTATATAAAACTTAATTAATTTCTCAACTCACATTGAATTAACTACTCAATCACTTTTTAAAAAAATTAATTTCTTGCAATTATTACATTCAAAATTAAATTACTCACTTTATTTAATTTTATTGTTAACTAAAATAAAGATAACATATTAGTATTTAGGGTAAATTACATTTTGCCATCCGAATTATACATTTTTTTACACTTTGGCATCTAAACTTTTTTGTGTGTCAACTTGCCATCTCAACTTTGTGAAATTTGCAATTTACCATATATGATCGTCTTTTTGATAATTTTTTTATCGAAAAAACATCACATGCTGTGCATATGTGGAAAATATCAAATCAAATAACCTTTAAATATCACATGTGTATTGCCTATGATGTTTTTTTTAACAAAAAACTTGATGAAAAACAGTTATAAATTGTAAAGTGTAAAATTTCGTAAAGTTAGATGGTAAGTTGACACAAAAAAAGTTTAGATGTCAAAATGTAAAAATGGTCATAGTTCGAATGGCAAAATATAATTTACCCTAGTATTTATCAATATAATGTATGTGGTACAAAGTTTTAATTTTTAATTTAATTTAAGTAAAATATGTATTGATAATTAATGCATTAGAAAAAGTTTATCAACAGTTTTTGTATGTAAAATTATAAAACAATGACAAAATTTAATATATATATATATAAATAAATTATGAATTTTTAATAAAATAACAATATTAATAAATTTCTACGCGCAGGTACTGCGTGCCACAGAATCTAGTTTCTGTAATGTATAGAAAGAAATATATTAGTTATTTCTATATTTATTACATAAATAAATAAATCAATTAATTTATTAAAATTAAAATTAAAAATAAAAAAGAAAAGGTGTGAAGTCAGGAGAGTTAAAGACTTAAATATATGTAATGTGAATATGTGAAAACTCTTTCTCTCCCTAACCCTTTCTGATCTCTCTCTCTATCTCTCGCGCGCGAAGAAGGAAAAAATTGCAGAACGCAACTCCAACTTCACACCCACAATCCATCTGCACACGACACACCCAGAACTCCGACTCCACCATTAACTGGTATTTTTCTTCTTATATATTTTTTCTTTTACTGTTTGTAGAAGAAAGCAAGTGTTGCTTTCAAAGTGTTTGATGAAATACCTGATTGAATTTTGTTGGCTTTGTTTGGTTGTACTTGGGCTTTGGCTGTATCATTGTTGTTGTGCATAGTTGGGATGAATGTCCAAACAACCAGCGACCATATTGCTAGAGGTTAACTGTGAATTTGATTTATTACTTTCAACCTTCTAACGGGGTAATGAATGTATAGTTTATGCTATTTAAGTTAAACGTTTGTTTGGCATTGTGTTGATTTTGTTTATTGAGCTCGTCAGCTCGAGCTCGAGCTCGACTCGTGTCAATTGAGCCCGACCTCGAGCACATTGTCTACTACTCGAGCTCGCGCCTCCATTTCTGAGCTCGCCGAGCTGGAGCTCAGATTTTTGGCCGAGCTCGGCTTGTTTGCACCCCTAATCCCAATCAAAACATAGAAACCCTTTCTCCAGCGCGAATCTCACGTTTCTCTGCTCTTCTAGCCAACTGCACACCTGTTCTCAGCGATCGCTGTCGGCATCTTCATCACCGGCATCGTAAGTGTAAGTTGGCTGGTTTGCATTTACATGATATCGTTTCTTGATAAGATTGAGATGATATAAAGCCTTTGTTGCAGCAACTAATGGGATTGGTGGGCTAGTTGACCACTTGAACAAGGTATTAGGTGTTTCCGGTGGAGTTTGGGTCAAGAAAAATGGAACAGTCTCACTAATATTCTGCATATTCATTAAAAGAAAAAGAGTCATAAGAAGACAAGGGTTTAGTTACTGCAGTAAAACGTATAGCCTTCTATCTGATGGAAAACTTGCAGATAGCAGAATTATTATTGGACCCTCTCTTGCACTAAATGCTTTCTTTTCTTTAATAATCAGTCATCAGGGATTGAACCTTCCCTTTATGCAGAGAACACACAAATGTTATGTGTTATTAAATGCTGAAACTGATTTAGTGGACAGTGCTGTTGCTCGTATTGGTTGTTACTACTCTTATTAGATTTTATGAATTGGAAAGTCTATTGTTAGTAAAACAGAGTAGTACTGTAGCAGCAAGATGACTTTGTCTATTGGATGGAAATTTGCAGTGAAGGATCCTAGATTCAAAGTACTGATGTAAGTGAGTCCATCAGTTCTATTCTGATTTTAGGTTAGTGAATTACCAATATTATAGATGTTTGAAGATCTTTGTTTATGTTATGCGTATAAGATGATTTTTCAGGTGTCGATTGATAGCAGTAACTTATCTGTTCATGGAGGTTTCTCAACTGATTCCATGCCAACCATTTCTCCTGTTCTATTTGTTTTAGCGAACTTTCTACTTCGCCAAAGCTGAAATGTTCTTATATATTCCCAACTAAAGTACTGCTGGTAAGATTTGAAACTTGGAGGGTTTTTAAATATTTTAATTAGATACATAAAAGGGGAATGTAGTAAAGCACTATGCTGGAATATATCCCTGAGATAAAAACAAAAAAGAAAAACTTGCATTTTGAGTTGTCATCCCAAACTATAATTAACCAAACATCATTTGTTGTGATTTCTTACCATATTTGCTGAAAATTAAAATAATTAAAATGATTAAATAGCAAAATTGACCACTATTTAGACTTAATTGTTAATAGAATGACGGTGCAATAAATAAATTGTTTTGTAAGCAGACAATGTCTAAGATCTTTGTTTTTTACTATAGCAGCAAAAGGTGACCTGGATAATAATTTTGTTGGTTGCTTGGATGGATATGGTATGGTAATGGATGCTATACTTTATGCAATATTCAGCTAATTCCACTATTAGGAATTTTTTTTACAAGTGAAGTATTTTCAGGATGTATTAAATTATTAATTGATTTAACCTTTTCTATTCGGCATATGATGTGGGCTGCATCTTTTCCATCTGTATAGTTGGGTTTAAGTATCCAGAGTAGGCTTGCATAGGGTCCCTCCAAATTTTAGATGACATACCTCCAAATTCTAATAGAGGTTATCTATACTATGAAGGAACGATGGAATAATTCCTACTCCTATGCTTTACATGGATATAAATTCATGTTAAATTCACATGAAGGTGTTTACTGATGCTTTTGCTTCCGTATTTTTGTGTTTTTCAGAAGAACATACCCATTCATGTTAAATTTAACTGCAGCACAGGTGATGCTATGAGTATGAACACGTTTGTAGACAACCTGCAAATGTTAAGATTTTGGTGATTTTCTATGAACTATGAGCCATTGATTTGCAATCCACATAATGGACTTCTTGAAGTGGACTCCTCAGGGATGGATGTTATGGGTTTCTTGTGCCAGTTTTCGAAGGGTCAGTGTTATGCTTTTAAAAAAGAAAACCAGGTCTACAAGTCCCAACCCTAAAATCCAAGTCTGACAGAAATAGATTCGGGTCCTGGACCCATTGGGTCTGGGCCTATAAATTAATTATTGCTTTGGGTATTTTTAGGGTATGGACCTAGGTAGGGCCTTGCCCTTGCCTATGTACATTTAAACAGTTGAACAGTGAACTTGAAAGCTCTCTGCCCCAATTCTTCTCTTCTGCTGAACACTTGTGTAAGAGCTTCAACCTTTCCATTCCATAGTATGGAGCGCACCTTTAGATTTCCCGTTTCCCTTCAAAATGACTGATTAACTTCTATTTCTTCTTCATTTCAGATATCGTACGGAGGACGGTGTTGGTCTGGTTCAGGAACTCGGGGTGCCGATACTAGCAAGGTACATTGCAGGTGGGCAGCAAAGAGTCAGACCACCGGAAACCTATAATCGATGGCAGCAAAGAGTCAGTAATGTATGTTGTGAAGACACGAGGACAAATTAAATTAAAAAAAAAAAGTTAACACCCAAATATGTTTTTGTTGCAGTTGACAGAGTCTAGATATCGCGTTTTGGTGCTGAAGCCAGAGGACCTTCTGGCTGAAGGGATTGGTTGCTTTCCTCTGTGCTGGTAGTCCTGGGAAGGAGTTTCTCCAAGGAGTTTTGAGCTTGTTGAGCTCTATATGGAGTTTGTAAGTATCTGTCGGTCGCTTTGTGTAGAACTGCGGTTTGGACTACATTTTACTTTCTTATCTGATTTATTGGGAATATTTGCTGTATTTGTAGCGTTCGATCTTTTGGGTGTTCATTGTAATTCAGTATCTTATCAGAATTAGTTGTTTGGGTCTTTAAACCCTTAGGGTTTTGATTATATATCGGTTCTTATTGGTATTACTAGCAATTTTGTGATTGCAGACATGCTTGAGTGAAGGCAAGGGATATTATTTCCCGCCATGCCACATTTTGGATATATGTGGTTTCCGGGTTTTGTTTGATTGTCCGATGGACCTGTCATCTCTTGCAATCTTTTCTCCTGTTCCAACCGGTTCAAATTCGATAGCTTACAATGAAAAGTTCTCCTGTTCTTCCGAAAAATATGCGGGTCTAGAGTTGAATGAAGACAAGAGACGGAAAATCGACAAACCTCTTGATGCAAACAGTTTAATTGGTGCCGAACCCCATTATAGAACTGTAAAGAACTTGCTTTTGTGGAATGTTTCTTTTATTGATGTAGTTCTGATATCTACTCCCATGGGTATGCTGGGTTACCGTTTCTTACTCGGAACAAAGATTTTTCAGCTAAGGTAATTAAGGTTGTGTTTTCTGTGGTTGAATTGATGATTTTTGTTTACTAGTTGAGATGGTGTGCCGTTGGTTAATATGATGGTGGTTTAGGTGTATGCAACTGAGGCCACAGCTCGAATTGGGCAACTAATGATGGAGGATCTTGTGAGTATGCATAAGGAGTATAGGCAATTTTATGGAGCTGAGGAGTCTGATGCACCTCAATGGATGAAATGGGATGAACTTGAATTGCTTCCATTGGAAATGAGGCAAATAGTGTCTGGTGCAGATGGGACAGATTTTGGTGGTTGGATGCCATTGTACAGGTATACTTCTGCTATTTGCCTTCCAATTTTCCTGTTTTACACTTATTCATTTTCGACTATGTTATCTAATGCTTGGTTTATTTCATTGTTCTCTGACATCTGCATGAGAGATTTCATGTTTTCTCAAACACTTGATTCCTGATACTTAAATGTTCTTGCAGTATTGCTATAAGTTTTACTTGTGATACATATGATAGCACAAATTTTTCTTTTCTACTTTTTTTTTTAATTTCCTCCTTTTGCTATCATATCCATTACAATGAATTGTTTAGATGTCGGACTTTTTGTGTTTGAACCATAAATGCCTCGGCTAGATAATATTGTTTTTACCAATACCTCTTTTAGCAAGTTCAAGGTTAAATCATTTTGGATGGAAACTTTCTATTATTGAAAGAAGCGTAATCAGTAAAGTACAAGCTCGTAACCTTTCCAACTTCAACTATTCATCTAACTTAAACCGGGTAATATAGACTAGATAGAAGGTTACATGCGGTAATATGGAGAATGTTGTGCTGCTGATTGGCATGCCCATATGTCCATGAAAATCTTCATAGTTTATTGGAGCCCGTTGTAACCGATGATTCTTTATTCAAATAAACTTCATTGGATGACTACTATCTACATTGAAGGCTACTAATAAGTGTATCAGGATAAAGTGGAAATGCTATTATTTGATTCAACAACTTGTGAGTCTTTGGCATAAGTTTATAGAAAGTGCATGCTATATCCATCAATTACAGCCTGAATCCACCAGATTTTCATATGTATTGCATTTTTAATGAGAAAAACCTCATGCAAGTGGTTTGAGAGAGAGCTATAGTGGCTAAAGATGTTTAATGTGTATTTGAATGGTTCTGATGAAGTACTCAAGATTTTCTGTTGATGAACAAAGCTGATTCTTTTTCTCATTTCTTTTCATCCTTTCGTTAAACCTCAATATATATATATATATATATATTTTACCGTCATGTGTATGCAAATGTAATGAGGGATATTTCTCAGTGCAGCTGATGTGAAGGCTTGCATGCTGAAGGTTGAGTGCCTCAAGTATGCTGAAGAAGCTTGCTATGGTGGCACATTGATTATACAAGCTTTTAGTTCTGGTTTAGAAATAGGATCATGTAACTGGGGTATCTCTGGTCCAAAAGGAAGCATTTCCTATATTTCAAGTTCTGTTTTTTCATCAGCGGCGGCAATGAGTTTCAATTACAAGGCTCTTCAGAGAAGTGATGTAATTTTGTATTCAGATTTCTCCTCTTGCAACGGTCCAGACAAATTTGACAATGATGACAATTGCTCTGGGGCTGCTGGTAACAGCTATTCAAATTTAAGGTGCTTCTACTTTTCAATTGCTGTAGCATATGACCCTCGACAGTTTGGCGACTATCCTTCCTCCCTACCTTCTACTTGAAGCAGGATATGGATTTACTTTTTCGTGTATCTTTTTTTCTTTTCATTTTGATATTTGAACCTGATTAAGCATTGCAATCTACCTCGCAGCTCAGATGATGTCAATTCAGAAGGACATGACACACTGCTTAATGATGATGAGTATTTGGAGGAGATGGAGAAGTTAAATTTCATATGTTCATGTTCGGTGGACTGCATAAAAGGTGGTTCCGTTCTAATTCCCATTTCACGTATTGGGATCACTCTACAGTTGTTGGAGCGATTTGCACTTGACCTAGCATCTGAAAATATGAGGGTAAGATTTACTGTAAATTGTAAATGCCAGTAAGGTAATATGCATGTTTGGGAATTTGAGATCCTAGTTTTGAATGTTGTGATTCTCTTGGCTCCTTTGTTGTAAGCGAGAGCTACTATTTGAGGTTCGGTGGCGAATCTTCTATTTTGTTTCATCATAACTATTACTTCATGGATTGACTGTTTAAAATTTGAAGCATGCATTGATAGCTCTTACCAGATTATATCACAGGTTATTTCTAGCTTGCGAGGCGAAGAGTAATTATACATTGTTGGATAAGATGATTTTATGCTAAATTCTATTCAAATGCTAAGTGAAATAAAATATAGACCTGATGTTGTACAGATCTGAAAGATTATTTTGAAAGTTTTTCCCATACATGGTTTCTCTGCAATATACTTCAACCGCACTGTTCGTCCATGTAGGTTCCTATTTTTCTCATTTCTTCTGTTGCAGAAGAGCTTATTGCATTTACAATATCATTCCAGAATGGTTGTGCGAGCAGTGGCAAGATCGTGTATGTGGAATTCAATATGTCACAGCATTTTTTGGACTTAAGGATCTTATTTACAAGCAGAGCTGATGCTGATGTAACTTTTTTGTTCCATTTGCAATATTACAGCTCTACTCTGGTCAACCATTATTTTCTCATGTGGAGATGTTAAAAGATGGAAGGCTTTATTTATTTCCTGCCATTCATTCGCCAAACTATTGTAAGACATCCTTTATCCTTGTTCATGATGACTGCTGACAGAATTCCCCAATTTTATCCTTTTGACTTTTTCTTTGGATTGGGGGATTCAATTTTTCTTTCTTCAGATTTCTATTTTCTATGGCCTCTCTGTTTGTTCTGTTTTATTATGTGGGGGATGATGGAACATAAGCTTAACTATACTCAGCCACCTAGGAGCCCTCGGCTAGACAAACACATTAGGTGCTGCAATCTTAAGTAGCACCGGCTGGGAAAAAATTGCTAATAACCGTCTGATCAATGCAGATTGGGGGCTGGTATGGAAAGCCATCTTAAGAGGGAATTGTTTGAGGAGACATCCTAAATGATGATACAGAACATCATTAGGGATCCTGCTTGAGTCCTCTTCCTCTTGGTTTGATATCCATCTGAGCTTGCAAGAGCAGTAGGGAAAAGGAGAGAAACTTGGTACTTTTTGTGCTTCTTTTAACTCACTCCTGCGCTCACAGTTGCATAGATATTGGATCGAGAGAGGTGTAATAATAATTCATGTAAATCATTGCCATTCTTTAGGACTAGGAAATCTGAATAATCATAAACTTTTGAAAACATAACTGAGGAGGAAGGCAACCATACTATTCAAGAACAATCTCAAATGATATCAGCATTCTTTTCCTTAACCTCATTCTTAATAATGTTACAAAAACCTTCAATGGATAAAATGCAACCTTAATTGGTAGTGAGAGGACAAATTTATCCTTAATTCAGTACATCTGTCAAGCAACTGATGAGCAAATAAGTAACTTAATTCAGGATTATGCATGATTCACGGCATTACGATATTAAGATTTAAGTGAAAGACAAATATCAACCCTTCATTAGTTATTTCATGGGCATACTGAACTAAATGATAAATGCGTATAAATTGCTTACTTCATACATTTATTCTGGTGTAGCCTTCAAGAAAGATCTGTTAAACAGCGGTTTTCCATTGAACTAAGTGTCTTTAACAATGAATTTTATATGCAAGATGCTGAATAGTTGGAAGGTGTGTATATGCAGATGTGGTTAAATGTGTCTC